>CM061035.1:45477183-46079951 GCA_030763125.1 Hippophae gyantsensis
AATATATTTCTCTCTAACATTCTTAATATAAAATCTTGAATAAAAATAAAATCAATTCATTTTAGAGATTTTTACCTATTTAATATTTCGCAAGCATAACAACGTTATTATTACATCATGTTTATAAACAATACAGAGTTAAATTTAATCACGGACAAATTAAATATAACATGTAAGAATAAAGCATAAAAAATAACCGTAAAGAAAATAAAATCCTTACGTAACTTCGATGCTATTCCCGTTGTCGAAAACCTCCAAGCGGAATTTGCACTCCCATTTATTGAATCAAAAAGCTAAAAAATTACAAAAACATAACTAGTTCTTCCCAAAAAGGGAAGAACTCTAAAACTAAGAGAAATTAACTAAGAAAAGCTAAAAACTAAGAAAAACTAAAAAATCTAAGAAAAGAGAGAAAGAAAGAGAGAAGAGAATGTGTTTTGAGGTGTGTTTAGAAGTGAAGAGAATGAGGGTATTTATAAGTGAAGATGGAGAGAAAAAGTGGGGGAAAAAATGTTAAAAAATTGTGAAAACGTGGAGTGCAATTGCTGAGGTCATTGATGACGTCATGGGGGCGGGCGGAAGGCAGTACCGCGCGCACGAGCGCTGGAGCAGAGAGATGCGGCAGTGCGCGCGGAACTGGATCTGGCGCGCGCCGATGCGCGCGGACGTGGGCGTGCCGCGCGCGGCTCAAGACGGCCAATGCGCGGCATGGCGCAATTTTCTCCTTTTTGACATTTTTGACCCTTTCGACCCATTTTGTCCAATATTTCCATATTTGTTGACCTTTCCCCATTTATTTATTAATATATTTGTGATGTATTGCTTCCAGTATTCCTTTTTGAGTTTTTAAGTTATATTTTTATGTGAAAATACCTGAAAAACAATAAAAACACCCGTGATTCCGAAAAAGACAAATTTATATAAATATATGATAAAACATATAAATATATATATTTTTAATCAATTAATGTGCATAAAATCATGGTAATTTTAGTGCTTTTTGAGCACTCATCAATCACCACACAAATTGTGAGTGCAATGAATATGCAAGTATACGTATTGCAACAAGTAATATAATGATAAGAAAAGATCGTTCTCATGGAGATTATTTTATTTGGTAATTAAGAAGATATATGATCAATTGAATCTAACCTAGCATGTATTCCTCTCTCAAGTAAACTATACACTATAAAGCAATTAATTTAATCACACCCTCATGCCAATTAAATTACATACTACTTATTAAGTTCATTAATTATGTCTCACATTGATGAGCACAACATCAAGTCCCAAGCAACGGTGCCAAAAACCTGATGAAACAAAATCAACAATGTCGATCTTACAAATACTTTGGTTTTATATTTGTAAAACTCTCGTAAGTGCATGAATCATTTTATAGAAAATAAAAAGTATACTCTCAAGGTCGATCTAAGGAAGGAATATGTAGTTTTTAATTTATTATTCAAACTTTTAAAAATAAAATTAAATCCTAAACATTCTATCACGATATATTTGGTTTTTTGTGTTTCCTAATCTAATAACAAAAAAATAAACATAGATACAGATTCAATAAAAATAATGCAAATTTTTATTATTCATAACAATGGAGTATTTAAGGATATAATAATTAAGTTAATTATGCTTGCTCATATTATTTAGGTTATTAAAGATATACATTTATATTTGTTGATTCTCTCTTTTTGGTATGAAACTGTCCTTAGGCAAGGCCTAAATTATTTTGTTTAGTATTAATTAACTAATATTCTTAGGCGAGGCCAATTAATTAATTAAGTATTAAATTTCAGATTTATTACTATGAAAATAGCAAACCATATAATCATAACTTTAGGCGGAGTTAGATAATTAGACTAAATTCAAGGTGTCAAAATTAAACATAAGAATTTAATTATCGAAGTACTAACTTTCAAGTTTTAAAACTATTACTGAAAATATGTCATCAATATATTTTCGAATAATAGTTCTTATAAGAAAAACTTTTGAAATAGAGTTTCACTCTAACCTAGCATGTATTTTTCTTTCAAGTATATAGTAATTAATTTAATCACACTCTCATGCTAATTAATTGCATACTACACATTAAGTTCATCAATTATGGATCGTATATATAAGAATCATATATCTCTACCTAGAAACTATGCATGTAATTTAATCAAGACAAACAATTAAATAATTCTCTCAAATCTATTTAATTACCTCTTTAGATAAATTGTTGGCAACACAATTAGTAGCATACAAATCAGATTAAATAATATAATTAAATTTAAATTGTAATTGGGGTAAAATATTAAATCATCACATGGTGAAAATTGGGTTCATAAGATCACTAGCTTAATAAGTTAACTACACACAATTGTGTTCATAAAGCTCATATTTTTCATAAAGAAAGATATAAAAATTAATAAAGAAAAAAGTAGAAGAAGAAATACAATCAATCTCTTGAATTGTAGAATTAATCTCCTCTTGAATCTCTACCAAAATTGTGTCCTCTTTTGAATTTTTTGTATTTTTCTCTCTTTTAAGCTCCAAAAAATGACCAAAATTATGCTAATGATGACCCCTTAGGGTTTATGGGGTGATTAGGGGCTTAAATATTACTTTGGTGCGATCTAGACCATAAGATTAACTTTAGATCAAGGGCTAAGATCAAAACAAGCAAAAGTGCAAGGGGTATCTGCGTGTCTTGCCCAATCAACTCCTTTGCTTGCGTGGTAGGACACATGGTAGCTCCTAATTGGCCTTGAGTTAAAAATCATAAAAAAATCCATAAAAATTCCTGAAAAGTCACAAAAAATTCTAAAAATTATATTTTCACCCCTTTTCACTAACAAGTTTATATTTTCATATTTTTGGCCATAAAAATACTATTTATTGAATAAAATAAGTAAATATTAAGGAAAAAGGTGTGCTAATGACTCTACTTTCATAGAGTCATCACACCCCCAAACTTAACTTTTTGGTTGTCCTCAAGTAAAACCAAGTATAACTAAATAAAATAACATGGGTAGTATATTCATAAATATACTTCTATTAGTATATACATATTTCATGAAAACTATCACTCTCAAAATTTGTACAATCTTATGATAAGGAGGCTCACATATTCATCAATCAACATTCCATCAATATAAGGATATATATGGTGTTTAACAAATTGATTCGTGTGTTTGTGCTGCACATGATATCATCCAATGCACTCATGAAATCAACCTATAAGAGGATGCTAATCAATTCAATCCTTGAACAAGTCTCATAAGTTTATTTTTCACATCCCTCTCCACTAATATAAATATGCACTTAGCTCAAGATCAATAAGGAATTTACATGGTTTTAATGTAAGGCTTAGGTGGGGGGTCAATAAATGAAGAAATTTAGGCTCTTTCCATACCTTAGCTTTCTTTTTGTTCATCATGCACTTTTTAACTACAATTGAGCTTTTACTTGATTTTTCAGTGCACCCTATTTTGACATTCTTTTCATATTCTTTTTTCCGCATCTTTTTTTTTGTAACTTCACAACACCCCCAAACATATTTTCAATTCTATTTTATTTTTCTTTGGAGGGATATATGTGTTGTGAGTTTTGATTCTTCTTTTTTATAAGGTGCATTACATTTCACCTTACACTATAGCATAACACATGATTGCATTTTTTTCTTTTCATACAAGCTAAAGGTGCAAGGGTAAAGGTAATACTTATCAATTAGGCATTAACTATGGCTTAAAGATATGAAAGGTTCTTTGTTAGGCTAAAATGGGTAACTAAAGATATTGCAATGATTAGCTTGAAAGGCTCAATCGATCCAAATAAGGCCTAAATCATTTCTCTTGCTAAATACTATTTTGGATTTTGCCTCAATGGATGGTCAAATAGATTCTAAAATATGGTAGATCTCATCAACTCGCATAACTAACTACAAATTTTCTCTCAATAAGCACACCAAAATCAATCATGAATATGTGCATAAGAATTTAAATCAATCCAATCAAAATTAGCAAGCATATCACATAATTAATGTAAATATCTTAACAAATATGTTACATTCCTTATCTTAGTTATGACAACCAATTTTTATGATTGATTTCATATGTTTCATATCAAGCATGCATGCATTTAGTTTACACATATTTATCAATTTCTACACAAATCATGATTAAAAATAACTTAAAAATTAAAATACATTCCTTATCTTAGTCATGACAACCAATTTTTATGATTGATTTCATATGTTTCATATCAAGCATGCATGCATTTAGTTTACACATATTTATCAATTTCTACACAAATCATGATTAAAAACAACTTAAAAATTAAAATGCATAGTAAATACTAAGTACAGATTGAAGTTCTCTCCCCCAAACTTAAATTACACATTGTCCCCAATGTGCACATATAAATATGAAAAAGTAAAAGTAATAAAAAATCCCTTAGTCTTGGCACCCCACATCTATCGTTGAAATACTCATTCTTGTTGAGCCATTTCTATCCACATTTATTCACCTACAAAACAAAAACAATGAAAATATAAGTAATATAACATTAGGTTACCTCCCAACCAGCGTCATATTTTACATTCTTCACTAGACAATCATATCAAGTCCTAAGGTACATCCTTTTATGTCCATTTACTTTTGAGTTTGCTTGGAAGCAATTTGAGTCTTGATTTTTTCAATGATAACTTATGCTCTAGTTTGCAACCATGGTGCTCAACTCTCTTCTCATTCCATATTTTTTTTCTTTTTAATCCTTTTGGTATTCTTATAATCACTACACCATAACTCATCCAATTTATGTATTTCTAACATATTTTTCACCTCTACATTGGACTCTTTCACTTTCATACTTGATTGGAGATAGGAGGGTGAAAGTGTGGGGTCCAAACTGGATGGCTCTTCACTTGATGTTTTGAGCTTTGATCCTATCTCAAAATTCTCCATAATCGGTAGAGTTGCCACATGGCCTAGCGCGTCCTCCAAAAATTTCACACATTCTACAATGACAACCTTTGATACCATACTTTCAAAGTTAAAATAGGTTAAAATGTCTTCTGGTGAGTTTATGTCCTTGTTCATAGCATCACGTGTAATAGACTTAATTGTGTGCAACTCAATAGATTATTTTAAGTTGTCCTCACATTCAGTAACATTTATCCTTAAGCATTCATTCACACTATCAATATCAGTAGGTTCAGATGCTTTAAAAACTTTAAATATTATTTTTCATCTTGCACTCTCATTGTAAGTTCACCTTTTTGCACTTCAATGAGTGCTCTTCCAATTGCTAAGAATGTAGGACCAAGAATGATAGGAATGTCATGATCTTCTTCCATGTCTAGCACAATGAAGTCTGCCGAAAAGATGAATTTGTCTACTTTTACTAGAAAATATTCTACCATACCCCAAGGTCACCTTATTGATCTATCTACCATTTTTAATGTTACTAAAATGGGTTTGGATTTACCAACCCCATATCTGTTGAAGACCGATAATGGAATTAGGTTAATGCTAGAACCCAAGTCACATAGTGCCTTGCCAAAACTGATGTTCCCAATAGTACAAGGGATGTCAAAACTACCTAGATCTTTCAATTTTTGTGGTAGCTTTCTATCAAGGATGGTGCTGCAACCTTCAGTCAAGGTTATTGTTTCATGATCTCCAAGCCTCCTTTTCTTTGATAGTATATCCTTTATGAATTTGGTATAAGATGATATTTGTTCAATTGCCTCTACAAATGATATGTTTATGTGCAGCTTCTTGAAGACTTCCAAAAATTTTGAAAACAACGTATTTGAATTTTGATGTTGCAGTCTTTGAGGGAAAGGAATAGTGGGTTTGTAGAGGTTGCTCTATTTTGGCCAAATTATTTCTTTTTCAATGCTCTCTTTATACACCAGTTCCTCCTCATACTTGCTAATTTCTTGTTTCTCCTCATCCTTTTTTGTCTTATGTTCATGTTCTAAAGTTTTACCACTCCTTAAGGCTATGGCATTGCATTGGTCCTTACCTTCTCTTCTTGGGTTTACAATTATGTCACTTGGAAGGTTACCTTGAGACCTTTGACTTATGGCCTAGCCAAGTTTCCCCATTTGGTTCTCCACATTTTGAATTAAAGCATCTTGAGTGGACACTTTTGTATTTAATGATTGAATGAAGTCTTTCATCATCCCCATTAAGGCATTTGTATTGACCTCAATAGGTGGCTTCTTTTCTTGGCCTTGTAATTACTGTGGTTGTTGGACACTAGGTGATAACCACCCTGATTATTGTTATTGCAAGATAAATTTGGATGTTGTCTCCATCCTAAGTTATATGCGTTTGAGTATGGATCATTTTTTTGGTTCACATTATCCACATAGAAGACCGATTCAAGATTATTTGGACAATTATCAAACAAATGGGCTCCATCACAAAACACACACGACACCCTTGAATCTTGGACCTGGTTTATACTCGTTGGCGAGTTTTAAACCATCAAAATATTTACCAAAGAGGGCACTTGAGCTGTAAGTGCCATGATATCATTTACCTCATGCATTCCACCTACTCTTCTTATAGCTATCATTCCATTCATTGACCATGGATAATTATTGCTAGCCATTTTCTACTCCATGCTTCTAATAACACTAAAAGATGTGTCTAAATTAAAAATAAATAAAAAATAAAAAATAAACAACTAAATAAATAAATTAAAGTAAAAAAAAATAAATAAATAACTTGTTGCGTGTTTTTCAACACACGAACTCGTGCAAGCATACACGGTCACAAGCAATAAAGATTTGTAAGTAAAGTATCGATCCCACGAGGATTTGTTACTATAGTTTGTCGAGTACTAAAATTGTATCTCTCTGATTTTATCCAAAACATTCGTTGGTTAATAAAAAAAGTAAAATAAGAAAATAAAAGAAATCTAGGATTGCAATTTTTCACCAAACTAATCCACTCACATCATATTATTTTCTTTTGATTTATATTTTTTAGTACATTTAATTTGTCAACCGAAAACTTCTTTTTTTATTATTCATACATCTCTCTCGAGCTCCGTATAAACACACCTCGTTAAATTAATTTACTATATCTCTATGAAAATTAAATTTACCGAGATTCATTACGTTCTAAGTTTTCAAATGGCCACACATACAATTAGGGTATATCTCTATCCTTCATCATACATGTCATTCTATTTACGAGCAATACACACACAAATGCCTTTCTCAAGTTTATTCATGTGCCACGGATCGTTTTGATAAGATTCGTAAATAATCAAAAAGCATTAAGAACAAAATAGAACGAACAAATCGAACGTCTTATAAATCTATCAAAAATAATTAAAATTAAAGCTTCATAAATTTAGATTAAATGCAACCCTAGAAAAATTAAATTACTTCATAAAATTAAAATAAAAATTACAACAACTACAGAAAATTAAGAAGAAGCAGAAATAAAATTAAAACATCTCATATAAAAATATTTGGCACACGCAAAACACAACAAAAGCCAAAAATGGCTTCTGCGTGTTTTGCCGTCCAAAACCGAGCAACACACGAAAATTACAAACTGAAAAAACTAAAACACTCTAAAAACTTTCAAAAATTAAAACTAAATCTCTACTCCAAAAACTACTCCACCCAAATTTTTCTACAACTAAAAACTATCTCCTATTTATAGCAAAAAAATACATTAATAAAATATTAAATTAAAATCTACGCGGGGGACAAAATGGTGTGGCGAAAATATTAAATTAAACGCGTGGGGGGGACAAAAATTGTATCGAAAATGGGATCGAGGGAGTGGGTGGAACGCTGCGCGTTCTGTTTTAATTTTCTTACACGCTGCCACGTGTCGCGTTCTGATTCGCGGACACAATTAGTGGGACACGTGGCAGCGTCTCATTGGTTGAGGGGAAACGGGCGCACGATGAATGGTCGCACGGGAGCCAACGGCTACAACACGGGCTTGATCCAGCGCGGTCGCGCTCATTGTAACATGCCACGTGTCACAACATGATTAGCTGAAAAGTTGAGTGGGACACGTGTCATATCTTCATTGGAGGAAAATCGGGTTGCACGCAGAGATCAGCGCACGGGATCAGAGGCGCGCGAACGTGGGGGACAGCGTCTGCGCGGCGTCAGACGGGTGGGTCCCACTCTGCACGCCGGCCTGCGCGGCAGGTGGGCCCCACTCGGGCGCCGAGCCGCGTGAAGGAATCTTCCCTGCATCCATTCGCTTTGGTCGGGTTTGATCTACACGCGCCAATCCTAGCCGTTTATGATTTGATCGGACAGTCCACGTTGCACGCGTGGATGATGACGCGTGTATTCTTCTCTCCTACACGAATATTAAACTTTATTTAATTATATTTTGACCCACAAATTTAATTCAAATTACATTTTAAACTTTCTTTAATTACAGTTAAGCCCTTTGCTAATTTTAAATTAAATTTTTAAACTTTTAATAATTAAAATGAAGCCCAAATTTAATTTAAATTATATTTTTGATTTTTAAAAATTGTAATTAAGACTTATATTATTTGAAATTATATTTGTGGACATAAATGTGGCATTAAGTACATTTTCGATACAAATTATTTACTTTTATTAAAATATATAAAAAACAGTAAATACTAATTTATTAAACTAAAATTAACTAAACACAGAGAGAATCTAGCAATTATAATTAATAAAATAGGTGAAAATAACTATATAAAATACAGTTATCATAACTAAAATAAATAAATCATTAAAAGAAAATAAATAAATTAAAATTAAAATTAAAGTAAAGAAAAATAACTAAAATAAAAGTAAAAAAATATTAATTTCTAATATTTATAGTCCCTGGCAACGGTGCCAAAAACTTGATCACCACACAAATTATGTATTCAATGAATACGCAAGTATAAATATCGCAACAAGTAATATAATGATAAGAAAAGATCGTTCCAATGGAGATTATTTTATTAGAAAATAATGTTTTGAAACTAAAAAAACAGAAATCAAGTTTTCTTGGTGTTTTTATATTTTAAGGAAGAAAAATTAAAATAACTAAAAGTAAATAGCAATAATTAATTAAATAAGTTTTGGTAACTAAGAAGATATATGAGAAAATATCTAGGAATACTTAATCCCCCAATTTTCTAAACATGCGAATCGCTAAAATCCCCCCAATATAATTATCAATTAATTTGATGATCAATTGAATCTGACCTAACATGTATTCTTCTCTCAAGTAAACTATATACCATATAGTAATTAATTTAATCACACTCTCATGCCAATTAAATTGCATACTACACATTCAGTTCATCAATTATGGATTACATACATAAGAATCATACATCTCTACCTAGAAACTATGTATGTTATTTAATCAAGACGAACAATTAAATAATTCTCTCAAATCTATTTAATTACCTCTTTAGATAAATTGTTGGCCAAACAATTAGTAGCATACAAATCAGATTAAATAATATAATTAAATTTAAATTATAATTGGGGTAAAATATTAAATCATCACATTGTGAAAATTAGGTTCATAAGATCCCTAGATTAATAAATTAACTACACAGAATTATATTCATAAAGCTCATATTTTTCATAAAGAAAAACATAAAAATTGATAAAGAAAAGAGAAGAAGAAGAAATACAATCTATCTCTTGAATTGTAGAAATAATCTCCTATTGAATCTCCACCAAAATTGTGTCCCCTTTTGACTTTATATGTATTTTTCTCTCTTTTAAGCTCCAAAAAATGACCAAAATTATGCTAATAATGACCACTTAGGGATTATGGGGTGATTAAGGGCTTAAATATAGCTTAGGTGTGATCTGGACCATCAGATCAAGGGTTGAGATCAAAATAAGCAAAATTGACAATGCTAGCCATTCATAGAGTGACATGTGGCATATGGAATTCACTAGGCGAATCAGAGCACGATGTGTGGTAGGGGAGACCGGTCAAAATCAATGCTCGCTAAGTCAGTAACACACGATGCAACATGATTCACAAAAATGGATGGCGTGGCGCACTTGTGGAACGAGTGAAGCAATGGTGTGGAATCATGTGCCATGGTAGGTTGACTAATCTCTAAACTCAAATTGAACGCCGTGCTGACACGTGGTGCATAATTCATCCTCCTCACATGTGGTGTAACTTGATTCACTATCTCTACTTGCGTGGTATTTGCGTGGCTTACCCAGTCAGCTCTTTTTCTTGCGTGATAGGACACGTGGTAGCTCTTTATTGGCTTTAAGTTAAAAATTCAAGAAAAAATCACAAAATATTCCAAAAATTATATTTTCACTCCTTTTCACTAAAAAGTATATATTTTAATATATTTGGCCATAAAAATACTATTTATTGAATAAAACAAAAAATATTAAGTAAAAAAGTGTGCTAATGACTCTACATTCATAGAGTTATCAATAATAAAACTCATATTTTTCATAAAAAGGACATAAATTTGATAAATAAAAGAGTAGAATAAGAAATACAATCAATCTCTTGAATTGTAGTACTAATCTCCTCTTGAATATCCACCAAAATTGTATCTTCTTTTGAATTTTTCTTTATTTTTAGCTCCAAAATTGATCAAAATTATGTTGATGGTGGCTCATTAGGGTTTATGGGATGAGTAGGGGTTTAAATATAGCTTAGGTGCTATATAGACCGTTAAATCAAGGGTTGAGATTAAAACAAGAAAACTAAATAGTGTCAACCCTTCACAGCGTGACATGTGCCATATAGAATTTATTGGGCATGGCATAACGGTGGAACACGAGGAACAATCACATAATGACACGTGGTATGAAGGTTTGACTACACTCCAAACTTGGATTGAACGTTGTGCTGACATGTGACATGTGCTACTTCTCTTCTCACATGCGGTGATCTATGATTTGTTGTCCCTACTTATGTGGCATCCGCGTGGTAGGCCACGTTAAGCTTCTGATTGGCCTTGTGTTAAGAATTCATAAGAAATCCATAAGTAAAAAAGTGCGCTAAGGACTCTACTTTCATAGAGTAATCACACCCCCAAAACTTAACTCTTTACTTGTCCTTAAGTAAAGCCAAATATAACTAAATAAAGTGATATAGGTAGTATATTCATAAATATACTTCTATTATTTCACAAAAACTATTCCTTTCAAAAGTTGTACAATCCTATGATAAGAAGGTTTACATATTCATCAATGAAAGTTCCATCAATACAAGGATATGCAATTTTTTTGAAAAATTGATTCTTGTGTGTGTGCTGCACATGATATCATCAAATGCACTCATGAAATCAACCTATATGAGTATTAATGAATATCAAGGTGCTAATCAAGTTAATGTTCACAAGTACTGATGAGGTTGATATTTCCAAATATTCACAAGATCTTTTGCAAGGAATTGGTGGTCCAATGACAAGGGATAGATTTGGAAGATCAAGTTGGGTTCAAGGGTTATTTTAGGAAGTAGCTTTTGTTTTAATTAAATTTGGGCCTTTTATCTTAAGCAATTTTTGTTTTAGTTAATTATGGACCTTGTTATGTTTAGTAATTTTTATTTTAGGTAATTGTGGGCTTTTTATTATAAGTCTTAGTCTTTTATTTAATTGTGTGCATTTTATGTTAATTTTTATTTTAGTAAATTGTGGGCTTTTTATTTTACGTCTTTTAGTTTTTTATT
This sequence comes from Hippophae gyantsensis, assembly GCA_030763125.1. Taxonomy (NCBI): domain Eukaryota; kingdom Viridiplantae; phylum Streptophyta; class Magnoliopsida; order Rosales; family Elaeagnaceae; genus Hippophae; species Hippophae gyantsensis. The sequence continues at coordinate 45,488,868 of CM061035.1, forward strand.
TTTAATGTTAGATTAGGCCCAACCTATAACTAAATAGGCCTATTAGGCCCATCTCATCTAGGGTTTTTTCTTTTTCGGTTTCTTGCTTATAAAGAAGAAGAGTTATGTAATTTGGAGGCAAAACGAATATTCGTTAATGAAAGGAAAATTTCAGAAAGCTTCTTTGTTTGCCTTCTTGTGTTCTTGATTGAATACTTGAATCTAACTTATCAAAGGGTGTGATAATCCTTTATGGCATCTTAAGGTTTTGGGTTTTAAGGAGTTTGTTTCCTTAGGGTTTTAATATGATCATCTTCAACATGTTCTTAGCAAATCAATCGTTTCTATTCCTTTGAGTTAGTGGGTTCCTAGGTTGTTCTGCTAAAGGGTCTGCATCATTTAGTATTAGAGCATTGAATGCTAAAACAGGTTATCTATCTTTATGTATATTTTTTTAATTTTTTATATTTCAAAAAAAATTCTACCTTTGATTGTTTTCTACATTCTTGATTTTTTTCTGTGTTCTTGAGTCACAAATCACAAAAAAAGAGAAATTTCGTCCTTTTGACTCTTGTGCTTTCTTTCAATTTTGTTGTCGTTGTTTTCGTATTTGGATTTTGTTTCATAATTTTCTTTGAATTATTTGTATCTTTTTCTTGATTCTTTATTTTATGGGTTCAATCATATATGTTCTTCGAAAAAAAACGAGAAAAAAGGAGAACATGGTTGTTGTTTGCAGTTTCAAAACAAAAATTTGATAAATCGGAGTTGCAACTTTAAATGGTCATAACTTTTGACTCTAGTAACCAAACGACTATTAAAATATATCAAATCAAAGCTTGTTTTGATTCCTCCAAGAAAAATGGGGCTTCGTATATGTTCCTGCAATTTTTGAGTCCATATTCCACCATTTACACTACTAATCGAAGGGGTAAAGATTTGTCGCATCTTTTTGTGTTGTTTTTGGTTCTTTTTCATTAGGGTTGTGAATTTTTTTGTGAAGTTTTCTATTCACAGAAGTAGCAGCAACGGTAAAACAAAAAAAAAGAAGAAAAAAAGGAGAACATAATAGTAGTTTGTTTAAGAATCTAATTCTTGTTTTCTTGCTGAGTTTTCTTGTTCTTGTTGAAATTGGTTTTCCTTTAATTCGTTCTTGCTACCCAAGATTGATTTTAAAAAAGGGAATCATAGTTGATCAAGAGTTTTTCTTTAGAGTCCTCTTTGGTCAAGAGTCTTCCTTTAGAGTCCTCTTTGGTCAAATCTTTCTTTAGAGTCCTCTTTAGTCAAGAGTCTTTATTTAGAGTCCTTTTTTGGTCAAGAGTCTTTCTTTAGAGTCCTCTTTAAACTTTCTTTCTTTAAAGTCCTCTTTGGACTTTCCTTATGCCATACTTTGCTATTAAATTTTAGAATTCTTAATTTTGAGATTTTCACCAATAAAATGGTTACTTCTTGAGATTAAGTGGTTTCTTTGATGTTGTTAAGCACATAAAGGACATGAGCTTTAAGTGGTAAACAAAAAAAGAGAGCGAAAATAGTGGAAAAAGAGAGGCCAAAATAGTGAAAAAAGAGATGCCAAAATAGTGATAAAAAAAGAGAGGCCAAAATAGTAAAAAAAAAAAGAGAAGTTAAAATAATGAAAAAGAGGAGTGATGACAATCTAAGTTGAGAGCAAATACGTGAAAAAGTGTGTCAGTTATCTCATTTTTTCTACAGTTTGAAAAGATGAGTAAGGAAGGAAGATAACCACAAGAGGTTGACTTAAAAGTCCTCTTCAAGACTTTTAATAACCAATTTAAGAAGGTAAATGCAAGGTTTGATGATTTAGAATCCTCTTCTGGTTCTAAATTACATAAAAGAAGACATAGAAAACATGAGTTCAAGGAAGAAGAAGTTGATTTCATATTGGAAGAGAGAGCAAGTTTTAAACGGGACATAAAGATCATGGTTGTACATACAAATGGAAAAATCAAAAGTGTCAGTTAATGTGATGAAGAGATACCACTAGTGAAGGGTGGTTCTAATGATGAAGTGGAAGAACCTGTGTATAGATATTCACTTGTCACAAGGAGAGTCCTGAATATACAGCCTAATTATGAAGAAGACGACAAGCACGGTGATCATATTTTCCACACAAGATGCCATGTGAAGGATAAAGTATGCACATTAATTATTAATAGTGTGAGCTACACTAATGTTGCTAGTACCTCATTTGTAGAAAAGTTAAATTTTAAGTGGTAGAAGCATCCTAAACCATACAAGCTACCATGGTTGTATGATGATGGAGAAGTAGAGGTTAACAAACAAGTTTGGGCTCCTCTTTCAATTGGAAAATATGAAGATGAGGTTCTTTGTGATGTGGTACCAATGTATACTGCTCAAATATTTTTTGGCCGACCGTGGTAGTTTGATAGAAAGGTGATGCATGATGGGTATAAAAATCGATACTCTTTTGAAATGAACAACCAAAGCATTGTATTAGGATAGAAGGAGAGTGCAAGATGTGGGAAAAATAAAAGTGTGAGCAAGAGGAAAATAAAAAGAGAGTAAGTGAGGTAGAGCGGAAAAAGGGAGAGCAAAGTGAGAAAAATGGAGAGAAAAGTGAGCATAATGGAGGGAAAAGTGGTAAAAAAAGAGAAATATGCACAAAGGAGAGAAGAGTGAGAAAAGAGGAGGAAAAGTAAGAAAAAAGGAGGGAAAAATAAAAGAATGAGTGCATTTACTAAAAAACAAGAGATTAAGAGTGTAATGATGGCAAAGCAACAAGTACATGTACTTATGTACAAGGATGTTTATCTTTCTACTAACGATCTTAATTCATCTTTGCCTAATGTCGTTGTATCTTTATTGTAGGACTTTGAGGATTAACTTCCTAAAGAGATTTCCCATGGATTACCTCCTTTGAGAGGAGTTGAGCATCAAATAGACTTAACACATGGATCCATTATACCAAATCGACCTGCTTATTGAGCTAAGATTCGAGGACAAATATTTTTGAAGAGGAGGAGTATAATGGAGATCGAGGTATTAATTAAGTTAATGTTCCCAACGCTGATCAAGTTGATGTTTCCAAATATTCAAAAGATCTTTTTTAAGGAATTGGCGATCCAATGACTGAGGATAGATTTGGAAGATCAAGTTGAGTTCAAGGGTTACTTTAGGAAGTAGTTTTTGTTTTAATTAATTGTAGGCCTTTTATCTTAAGTAATTTTTGTTTTAGTTAATTATGGCCCTTTTTATATTTAGTAATTTTTATTTTAGGTAATTGTGGGCTTTTCATTATAAGTCTTAGTCTTTTATTTAATTGTGGGCATTTTATGTTTAATAATTTTTATTTTAGTTAATTGTGGGCTTTTTATTTTAAGTCTTTTAGTCTTTTATTTTCAAGGTTAGATTAGGCCCAACCCATAACTAAATAGGCCCATTAGGCCCATCTCATCTAGGGTTTTTTCTTTTTGGGTTTTGATGCTTATTTTCGCAAGTGTACGAATCGTTCAAGTAATAAAGTGTACAAAAGTACGGATATCGAACCCACAAGGAATGGCGTTACTAAGTACAGAAATTTACTAACCCTAATTTTATTTGAAAACCAAATTGTTGAAATTGTTTTAAAAGCAAATTTACATAAAACTAAACGCAAATAACAAATTTTAATGATGTTCACAAATGATTAAAAACGCTAAGGCATTTGATTTCGCTAAATCAATTCAATCCGATTTCAAGTCATGTTATATGAGAATCAAAGGTAAAAGTGATGGTTGAAAAACCCAAATTTACCTAATACTCTCTCTCGAGTTATATTAGAATTACTTATCTATGAAAATCAACTATATTTCTATGAAGATTTAATCACAAACAAGCACATTAATATTTATGGAATTTCTAGATTAACCACATACATCATGCATTTTTTCTCACACTCGCATTCAACATACGGTATTTATCACAAGAAGCATTCATTACATATCTCCTCTCGGTCTCAATATAATGCAACTAATCATCTAAATCTTGGCCAGAAATTTAAAAGCATTAAGCATGGAAATAAACACTCAACTTGAAAACAATGAACTCATATAACAATAACAAAAGAAATCAGATTTCCTTGATTCAACTACATCATAGCCTTAGCAAAAACAAATTAGTTCATAACGGAAATAAGAACAACCATTATTTCAATTGAATTCATGAATAACAAATCTGAATAAAATGCAGAATATGAAGGCTAAGGAGAAGAGATGAAAAACCCTTGAAGATGAAGACTTGGTACCAACAATGGTGATGATCCTTCAAGCTTCTCCAAACTTTCTCTCCAAAATTGCCTTTTCTCCTCCAAAAATAACTCAGATATGTTCTCTCTGCCGTCCCCCTCTTTTTCCATCATATTATATATATATAGATCTAGGGTTTGGGGGGCAATTTTGGAACAAAACAACCAAAAAATCTGTTTTCGGACGAAACTCGCTGGCGGCGAAATTGTTCTCGCCGCGGTGAGATTTCTGGAAAACTTACGATTTTGGTTCTGCTCAATCTCGCCGGCGGCTAGATTATTGTGGCCGGCGGCGAGATTCACTTGGCTGGAAGCTAGATAGATTTGGCCGGCGGCGAGATTGATATGGCCAGCGGCGATATTCACTTGGCCGGCGGCGAGATTGCTGTGCCAAAATCCGTGCTCCCTGCATGATTTTCAACGTTTTCTCCGTAAGGTTTTCGCCGGCGGCGAAATTCCAAATTTTGAAATTTTTTTCTTTTTATTTTTACTCAATCCCGGTCATTGAAATTTGTCCCAAACTTCTCCAAAATTATGATTTTACCTGAAATTGCACTTTAAACACGAAATACCCGTGAAATGACATTTGTGGATTAAATAATCAAATAAACGCAATTTTCACACAAATATCAACCTTTAAATCATAACAAAAAATGCAATATGTTGACTCTTATCAGGTTTCTTGCTTATAAAGAAGAAGAGTTATGTAATTTGGAGGCAAAACAAATATTCATTAATGAAAAGAAAATTTTAGAAAGCTTCTTGCTTTGCTTTCTTGTGTTTTTGATTTAATACTTGAATCCGACTTATCAAAGGGAGTGATCATCCTTTGTGGCATCTCAAGGTTGGGTTTTAAGGGCTTTGTTTCCTTAGGGTTCTAATATGATAATCTTCAACACATTTTTAGTAAATCAATCGTTTCTATTTCTCTGAGTTCGTGGGTTCCTAGGTTGTTCACCTAAAGGGTCTGCATCAAGTATGTTAATCAATTCAATATTAGAAGAAGTCTCATAAGTCTATTTTTCTCATTCGTTTCCACTAATATATATATGTGCTTAGCTAAAGATCAATAAGGACTTTACATGTTTGTAATGTAAGGCTTAGGTGGTGAGGGGGGTTGATAAATGAAGGCATTTAGGCTTTTTTTTCTCTCTCTCCTTTTTTTAGGGTGCATTATATTTCACCTTACTATATAGCATAACACATGATTGCATTTTTTTTCTTTTCATACAAGCTAAAGGTGCAAGGATAAAGGTAATGCTTATTAGTTAGGCATAAAATGTGGCTTAATGATATGAATGGTTCTTTGTTAGGCTCAAATGGGTGACTAAAGATATTAATAATGGTAAGCTTGAAAGGCTTAATCAATCCAAATAAGGCCTAAATTATTTCTCTTGCTAAATACTATTCAAAATTTTTCCTCAAGGGATGATCAAGTAGATTCTAAAACCTGGTAGATTTCATCAACTCGCATAACTCACTACAAATTTTCTCTCAATAAGAACTCCAAAATCAATCGTGAACATTTGTATAAGAATTTGAATCAATCCTATCAAAACTAGTAAGCATATCACATGATTAGTGTAAATATCTTAACAAACATATTACATTACTTATTCTAGTCATGAAAACCAATTTTTATCATTTAGTTCATATGTTTCATATAAATCATGTATGTATTTAATTTCCATATATTTATCAATTTATACCCAAATCATGATTAAAAACATGATTAATGTAAATTTATACCCAATATTTTTTGCTTATAAAAGAAAACATTAGCCATGTGATGGAGAAGATCACATATATCATCTATCAAACATATTTCAGAAAGCTTTTTGCTTTGTCTTCTTGTTATCAGATCATCTTCTACACATTATTAGTTATTGAATCGCTCATATTACTTTGAGTTCATGGGTTCCTAGGGTTATTTGCCCGAAGGGTCCACATCATTTGGTATCAGAGCCTTGGTTGTTGAGAATAGGTTATCTATCTTCTTATATCTTCATTTTCAATTCTTGATTTTGAAAAAAATTCATCTTGTTTGTTTCAGTCCTTTATGCATTCTTTATTCACAAATCACAAAAAATATTCAATAAAAAATTCTTCCTTTTGAGTTTTGTGATTTCTTTCAACTTCGTTATTGTTGTTTTCGTCTTTGGATTTTGTTTTGTATTTTTCGTTGAATTTTTCATATATTTTTCTTGTTCTTTATTTCTATGATCAATTTATCTTTGTTCTTAAAAAAAAAAAAGAGGCTACTGTTTGCAATTTTAAAAAAATTGATAAATCAGAGTTGCAACTTTAAACAACCATAAATTTTAACTTAGGTGACAGAATGACTATTATAACATATCAAATTCAAGCATCCATTCCATGCCATTTCTGACCACAAATTTCATCATTTACACTACGTACCGAGGTGTTGATGTTTTGTTGCACCTTTTTGTGTTGTTTTCAGTTCTTGTTCATTAGGGTTGTGAATTTGATTTTGTAAATTTTCTTTTCACAACCGCTGCAACAATAGTCAAAACAAAAAAAAGGTAAAAAAATAATGAAAAAAAGAAAAATCAAAGGAGAAAAAAGTGGTAGATTGTTCATTAGGTTTTCCCTTTATTTTTTTCTTACTACCCAAGACTGATTTAAAAAAAGAGAGGGAAATCATAGTTGATAAAGAGTCATTTTTAGAGTTCTCTTTGATCATGGATCTTTCTTTAGAGTCCTATTTGGACTTTCTTTCTATCATCCTTTACAATCAAGTTTTTTAAATTATGATTTTCAAGATCTTTAAAAGATTCTTTCTTTGGTCTATAGAGTCATATTTGGACTTTCTTTCTGTCATCTTTTTCCATTAAATTTTTAAAATTCTAATTTTTGAGATTGTCACCCATAAACTGGTTACTTCTTGAGATTAATAGAATTCTTTGATTTTTTTAAGAAAACAAAAGAAGGTTGCCTTGAGCTTTGAGTGGTAAAGGCAAATCAGATAAAAAAAGAGTGTCGAAAAGTGTGAAAAAAGCCAAAATCGTGCAAAAAAAAGGTGAGTGCAAACATGTGAGGGAGTATGAGTTATCTTGTTTTATTTTACAAATTGAAAACATAAGTAAGGAAGGAGGAGGACGATAAGAGGTTGACTTGAAATTCTCCATCAAAGCTGTTTATGACCAATGTATGAAGGTAAATGCAAGGTTGGATGATTTGGAGTCATCTTTAGTTTCTCAATAACATAAAAGAAGACATCAAAGACATGGGCTAGATGGAGAAGAAACTGATTCCAATATGGAATAGAAAGCAAGTTATAAATAGTACAAAATGGTTATGGCTGTACAGATAAATGGTAAATCAAAAGTGCCAGTTCTCATAATGAAGTGGAAGAACTTATGCATGGAGATTCACTTGTCACAAAGAGAGTCCTACTTAAAGAGCTAAGATTCAAGGACAAATCGGAAAAGCAGGGAAATAATGGAGACCAAGGTCCTAATCAAGGTGATATTCCCAAGTGTTGATCAAGTTGATGTTTCCAAATATTCTCAAGATATTTTGCAAGGAATTGGCAATTCAATGACTAGGGATAGATTTGGAAGATCAAGTTGGGTGCAATTTTTGTTTTAATCAATTGTGGGCTTTTATGTTTAGCAATTTTTATTTTAGTTAATTGTGGATTTTTTATTTGAAGTCTTTTAGTTTTTTTTTATTTTTTAAGGTTGGATTAGGCCTAATCCACCACTAAACAAAGCCCATTTTGTCTAGGTTTTTCTATTAGGGTTTCTTGCTTATAAAAGAGAAACTATGTAATTTGGAGAGAAGAAGGAATATCATTAATGAAAGTATATTTCATAAAGCTTTTGCATTGCCTTCTTGTGTTCTTAATTGAATGCTTCAATTCGACTTATCCAAGGGAGTGATCATCCTTTATGTCATCTTAAGATTTGGGTGTCTCCTTAGAGTTCTAATATGATTTGTTCAACACATTCTTAGCAATTCAATCATTCCTATTCCTTTGAGTTCATGGCTTCCTAAAGTTATTCGCTTAGAGGATCCACATCAATGACACTAGGCAAAGATGAGTAAAGATTGTTAGCAGAAAGATAAAGATCCTTATATACATGTACAAGCACTTATTTCCTTGCTATCATTGGACTATTAATCTATTATTTTTTCAGCATATACACTCATTCTTTTTTTCTCACTCTTTACTCCTTTTTGCTCACTTCTATCTCTTTTTTGCTCAATTTCTCTACATTTTTTCTCTTGACCACACTTTCTCTCCTTTTAATTTCCTCTCGCACACACTTTTGTTTTTCCCACATCTTGCACTCTCATGCTATCCCAATTTGGTCCTCATGAGTTAGTAATGGTTTGAGTGGGGCTAATACAAATTTTCGATTGTCCATTTCAAATGAATAGAAATTTTTGTATCCATCTATGACACCATCCTATTAAACAGCCCCTGTCGGCCAAGCATTATATGACCAGCATACATCGGTGCCACATCACAAAGAACCTCATCTTCATATTTTCCAATTGAAAAAGGAACCCAAACTTGCTTTTTAACCTCTACTTCTCCAGAATCATTCTGCCATTGTATCTGGTACTATTTGGGATGCTTTTTCCCTTCGAAATTCAACTTTTCTACCAAAAATGATGCAGACCTTCTAAGAGAAAAGCCTTAAGAACCCACAAATTCAAAGGAATATGAATGATTGAATTGTTAAGAACATATTGAAGATCATCATATTAGAACCCTAGGGAAACAAAATCATTAAAACCCCAATCTTTAGACACCACAAAGAATGATCATCCCCTTTGATAAATCAAATTCAGGCATTCAATTAACAACATGAGAAGGTAAAGAAAAAGATTTCTGAAATATACTTTTCATTATTGATATTCGTTCTTGCCTCCAAATTACATAGCTCTTCTTCTCTATAAACAAGAAACCCTAAAAAAATTATTATTTTTCTAGATAAGGTTTAGGGTTTAGGGTTATATTTATGGGTTAAGGTTTAGGGTTAAAATTATTATTTTTCTAAAGAGGGTTTAGGGTTTTGGGTTTTGGGATTTGTGGATTAGGGTTTAGGGTTAAAATTATTATTTTTCTAAATAGGTTTTAGGGTTTTGGGTTTTGGGATTTAGGATTTAGGGTTTAGGGTTTAGGATTTAGGGTTTAGGTTATTTAGGGTTGGGGTAAATTTGGAAAAACAATTGAGATTGGAATGGAATCATGATTCCTTAAAGGGGGAAAAGGAATTATGATTCCTTCTCTTTTAGGAATCTAATCTATTCCATTCCATTCCCACTTTTCAGACCAACCAAACATAAAATTGAAAGGAATCAATTTTGCTTCTATTTGCATTCCAATCAACCAAACATGCACTAAAAGAAAAACCCTAGATGAAATGGGCCTAATCCATCCTTAAAGAAAAAAAATACTAAAAAGACTTACAATAAATAAGACATAAAAAAGCCCATAATTCACTAAAACAAAATTTGCTAAATATAAAAGGCCCATAATTAACTAAAACAAAAATTTCTTCTTAATTTTTCCTTACAACCAATTGGATATTACAAATGTATCCCTTGTGTAAGATCTTGAGAATATTTTTCGGATTTTGAGAATATTGGTCAGCACTTGGGAACATCAAATTGATCAGTGCCTCAATCTCCATTAAATAATGTACTAGTAACATTAGTTTAGCTCCAAGTATCAATAATCAACATACATACCTTATCCTTCATGTTGTATGTTGTGTGGAAAAAATTCTCACGGTGCTCTTCATCTCTTTCATCTCTTTCATCCTTAAGCTATATAGTTAGCGCTTTCCTTATGACAAGTAAATCTCTATGCATAGGTTCTTCCAATTTAATATAAAAGATATCCTCCAATAGTGGTATCTCATCGTCACTTGCACCGGCAGTTTTGATTTTTCCATTTGTTCATACGAACATAGCTTTTTCTTCTATTTATAACTTACTCCCTCCACCACATTCGAATCGGCTTCTCCTTTGTCGAACTCATGTCTTCAATGTCTTATGCTATGTAATTTAGAATCGTGAGAGGATTCTAAATCATCCAAGCAAGAATTCATCCTCTTAAATTGGTTAATAAAAATCTTAAGGACAAATCTCAAATTGACCTATTATGGGTCTCCTACTTTCTTACTCACCAAGAAAAAAAGAATTGTAATCTTGAACAATATGCTATTTTGTGCCTTTTATGTTTTATTTCTCATAAGCCTTTTTTATTTTTTTTATTTTGGAGGATGGATTAGGCCCAATCTATAATTAAATAGGCACATTTTGTCTAGGTTTTTTTCTTTAGGGTTTGAAGTGACGTTTTTCATAAAGGGAATGTTATAAAAATACAGCAACTATGTAAGTTGGAGGCAACAATGAATATCATTAATGAAAAATATATTTCAGAAAGCTTTTGCTTTGCCTTCTTGTGTTCTTGATTGAATGCTTAAATTTGACTTATCAAAGGGAGTGATCATTCTTAGTGGCATCTCAAGATTGGGGTTTTAAGAACTTTTTTTCCTTAGGATTCTAATTTGATCATCTTCAACACGTTCTTAGCAATTCAATCATTCCTATTCCTTTGAGCTTGTGTGTTCCTAGGGTTATTCTCCTAGAGGGTCCGTATTAGTTGGTATCAGAGCCATGGTTACTGAAAACAAGTTATCTATGGATTTTAGAAAGAAAAAAAATGTGTTTTCAAAGGAAAAAAAAGAAACCTATCTTGATTCCAAATTTGATTGTGTTTTTTCCTTATCTTTATGGAACAAAAATATTCTTGTTGTGGGACTTTTTTTATATTATTGTTTGGTTTCCATGTAATTGTTTCAATCTTCGTATTTCATTTTGTAGTTCTTTTTGAATTCTTCATATATTTTTCTTATTCTTTATTTTTGTGTTCAATCTATCTTTGTTCTTAAAAAAAAAAAGAAAAAAAAAGATGAAGGTTATTGTTGAGTTTCAAAACCATTGATAAATCGGAGTCGCAACTTTAAATAGTTATAACTTTTGACTCATATATGAGAACAACTATTATAATATATCAAATCGAAGTTCGTTTCGATTCCTATAATTTTATCTGAGTTTTATATCCATTACGCACTGATTTTAACCAAAAAATCAATAATTTACACCACTTACCTTTGTCACATCCTTTTTTGTTGTCAGTTTTTGTTCATTAGGGTTTGGAATTGTTTTGTGAATTTTCTATTCACAAAAGCAACAGCATTAAAAACAAGGAGAAAATGAAAAAAAAAAATAAAAAATGGAGAACAAAGTGGTAGATTATTCAAGAATCTAATTCTTGTTTTCTTGCTGGCTTTTCTTGATCTTGTTGAAATTTGTTTTTCTTTATTTTATTCTAGTTTTATCTATTTTATTCTAGAGAATCATCAAATAGGAAACCTAAGTTTAATTAAAAAAATTATATTTTGGTCAAGTGTCTTTCTTTAAAGTCCTATTTGGACTTTCTTTCTGCCATCCTTTGCAATTAAGTTTTTAAAATTCTCATTTTCAAGATTTTCAAGATCTTGAAAAGATTCTTTCTTGAGTCTTTAGAGTCCTATTTGGACTTTTGTTTTGTCATCCTTCGTCATTATGTTTTCAAAATTCTGATTTTTGAGATTGTCATCAATAAACTGGTTACTTCTTGAGATTAGTTAAATTCTTTGATTTTGTTAAGCACACGAAATAAGGTTGGCTTTAGATTTGAGTGGAAAAAGGAAAGAGAGATAAAAAAAAGAGAGAGGCCAAAATAGTGAAAAAAGAGTGATAACAATCTGATTTGGGAGCAAACACTTGAGGAAGTGTGTGAGAAACACTACCTTTTATTTTATTCTAAAGGTTGAAAACATGAGTAAGGAAGGACGAGAACCACAAAAGGTTGACATAAAATTCCTCTTACAAAATTTTAATGACTAATTTAAGAAGCAAAATGTAAGGTTGGATGGTTTAGAGTCCTCTTATAATTCTAAATTACATAGAAAAAGACATAGAAGACATGGGTTAGACAAAGAATAATTTGATTCCAATGTAGAAGAGAGAGAAAGTTATAAACAGGACAAAAAGGTTATGGTTGCACACATAAATGGAGAAATTGAAAGTGCTAATTAAGATGTTGAAATGGAAGAACATGTGCATAGAGATTCACTTGTTACAAGAAGAGTCATGAATATACCGCCTAAGGATGAAAAGTTAAATTTGAAATGGCAAAGCATCCCAAACCGTACAAGCTACCATGGTTGATTGATTATGGAGAAGAAGAGGTTAACAAGCAAGTTTGGGTTCCTTCTTCAATTGGAAAATTAGAAGATGAGGTTCTTTGTGATGTGGCACTGATGTATGCTAGTCATATAATGTCAACTCGACCATGGCAGTTTGATAGGAGGGTGTTGCATGATTGGAACAAAAATCACTCTTATTTTGAAATGGACAACTAGAAAGTGGTATTAGCCCCTCTCAAACCTTTTCAAGCTTATAAGGACCAAATTAGGATAGTAGGAGTGTGAAAAATGTGGAAAAAACAAAAGTGTGAGCAAGAGGAAAATAAAGAATGAGTATGTGATGTAGAGAGAAAAAATGGAGAGAAAAGTGATCATAATGGAAGGAAAAGTAAGCAAAAAAGAGATGAAAGTGAGCACAAAGGAGAAAAGAGGGAGCAAAGAAGAAAGAAAAGTGAGCAAAAAATAGAGAAAAATAAAAAAAAGAGTGTAATTGCTAAAAAACAAGAGATTAAGAATGCAATGATAGCGAGGCAGGAAGTACTTGTAATTATGTACAAGTTTGTTTATGTTTCTACTAATGATCTTAAAATATCTTTGCCTAATATCATTGTATCTTTATTGCAGGACTTTGAGGATTAACTTCATTAAGAGATTCCCCATGGATTATGATGCTTATTTTCACAAGTGTACGAATCGTTCAAGTAATAAAGTGTACAAAAGTACGGATATCGAGCCCACAAGGAATGGCGTTACTAAGTACCGAAATTGACTAACCCTAATTTTATTTGAACATTGAATTGTTGAAATTGTTTAAAAAGAAAATTAACATAAAACTAAACGCAAATAACAAAATTAAATGTTGTTCACTAATGATTAAAAATGCTAAGGCATTTGATTTCGCTAAATCAATTCAATCCGATTTCAAGTCATGTTATATGAGAATCAAAGCTAAAAGTGATGGTCGAAAAACCCAAACTTATCTAATACTCTTTCTCAAGTTATATTAGAATTACTTATCTATGAAAACTGACTATATTTCTATGAAGATATAATCACAAATAAGAACATTACGATTTATGGAATTTCTGGAATAACCACATACATCATGCATTAGGTGTCAAACTCGCATTCAACATACGGTATTTATCCCAAGAAGCATTCATTACACATCTCCTCTCGGTCTCAATATAATGCAACAAATCATCTAAATCTTGATCAGAAATTTAAAAGCATTAAGCATGGAAATAAATACTCGACTTGAAAGCAATGAATTCATATAACCATAACAAAAGAAATCAGAATTCCTTGATCTAACTACATCATAGCCTTAGCAAAAACGAATTAGTTCATAACGGAAATAAGAACAACCATTATTTCAATTGAATCCATGAATAACAAATATGAATAAACTGCAGAAAATAAATGCTAAGGAGAAGAGATGAAAAAACTCTAGAAGATGAAGGCTTGGTAGCAACAATGGTGAAGATCCTTCAAGTTTCTCCAAAATTTCCTTCTCTTCTCCAAAAATGCCTTTGAACTCTGCTTTCTGCCGTCCCCTCCTTCTCCATCATAATGTATATATAGATCTAAAGTTTTGGAGGGAAATTTTGGAACAAAACAGCATAAAAATGTGTTTTCGAACGAAACTCGCCGGCGGCGAAGTTATTCTCGCCGCGGCGAGATTTCTGGAAAACTTACGATTTCGGTTCCGCTAAATCTCGCCGGCGGCGGGATTATTGTGGCCGGCGGCGAGATGTACTTGGCCGGCGGCGAGATTGCTTTGCCAAAATCCGTGCTCCCTGCATGATTTTCAACATTTTCTCAGTAAGGTTTTCGCCGGCGGCGGGAATATTCTCGCCGGCGGCGAACTTCCAAATTTTGAAATTTTGTTTTCTTTTTATTTGCACTCAATCCCGGTCATTGAAATTTGTCCCAAACTTCTCCATAATTATGATTTTACCTGCAATTGCACTTTAAACACGAAATACCCGTGAAATGACATTTGTGGATTAAATAATAAAATAAAACGCAATTTTCACACAAATATCAACCTTTAAATCATAACAAAAATGCAATAATTTGACTCCTATCAACAACCCCCAACCAGCTTCTTGCTAGTCTCTAGCAAGAAAAGCGATCTATGAATAATTTCAAAGGAGACATTAAAAGAAAAATTCAAAGGAAATTTATTCTATTTACAACATTACATTAAGCGTATGTAATAAGCCTTTAAACCCCTAGGTGGCCCTAGTAGGACGAGTTGTAGTCTCGTGAGGGCTTCCAGTGATGATACCCATAAACATCTTACCTATAACTATCCTAACTTAAAACAATAAAATCACATAACAAATAACTTGCACAAATGTCTCAAAAATTGTAAATAACACCCAACATATAGAATAATTAAATGTCACCTAAGCTTTAAGAAATCTCAAATGCCAATTTCACTTTTGTTATTGACTCTTAAACATCCATCAAACCACAAACCATTAGCCATAATGCCCAGATAATATTATGCACAACATTCACAAACAAAAAGGTGAAATCTCAAACTCCATAGGCTCACTTTTCAAACCTCTCTCCACTAATGAAGAAAAATACACCACTTTGGATCAATAGGACTTTACGAGGCTTGTAATGTTAGGCTTAGGTATTTGGTTAAGAAAGAACGGGAAGTGTCAAAATACAAATAAGGGCACTTATTAGATTAAACACAACCAATTAAGTAAAAGAATAACACCATTTAACCCAAATTGTTTCTTCCGATCATAACCCATTTTTCCACAGATAAACAAAGTTCTTCCTCAATCTTTCACCTTAGTACATCCATCACTAACACTCTTTTATTTACTAGAATGTGAAGGCTTTCTTCTTCTTTTTCTTCTTCTTTTCTTTTTCTTTTTTTTTTCTTTTTTTTCTTTTTTGTTTTCTCTTTTTTTTTCTTTTCTCTTTTTTTTTTTACTCAATTGCTCTTTGAAAAGCCAACTACTTTCTTCCAATATATATGATTTTTTTTTTCATCATCCTTACTCTAATTGCTCTTGAAAAGACATAACCCCAACCAATTTCTTCCAATATATGTGGAAGATTTCTCCAATTCCTCTTGAAAAGTTTGTGTTCAAAAGTAAGTGCTCTTAACAAATAAGGTAGGAATTATATATATATATATATTTTTGGCTCAATAGAAGGTAGGTTATATAAGGCAAAAAGAAAGAAAAGTAAGGCTAACAATATATTTAAATGGCTCAAAGAGGTTACTAGTGATATAAAGATAACAAGATAGGCTTAAAATGGCACAATCGATCCAAAAATGGCCTACATCATATCCTAAACAGTGCAATTCCAAATTATTTCGCCTCAAGAGGTTTTCAAATGAGTTCTAGAGTTTGTTGAGATCACAAAAATGTCCATGCAAAATTCACACATAAGACTTCTCTAAGCATTTAGACTAATCAACCAAATCATACCACATAGCAAAAGAGTCGCCAACTAGGTAAAATCAACATTTGAAATTCTCTTTAAACCAAAGCAAAATTTAATGTCTTCTAACAGCTACTTGTTATCACAATCACATTATTATCATCAACGTGCAAATTAAAACAAGTAAAATGCAAATAAAATAAAAATAATAATAATAACAATAATAATAATAATAAAATAAGACAATATAAAATTAAATCAAAATGCAGAAAAATAAATGGAAAATCAAAATTAAACACAACTAAACACACAAACAAAACTACAAAAAATGAAGGGGAGAAAAGATTTACCGTTTACCGCACCCCCAACCAAAACCTTACATTGTCCTCAATGTAAGAAAGGGAAGAGAGATCTCCTTTCCGCCGGCGGTGAAACTGCCCTCGCCGGTGGTGAACGTAAGAGATTTTTTTTTTCTTATATGGGATGGCATTGGCTTCAGCTCAATCTTGTTGGCTCCATTCTTTACCACTGAGGTTGGAGTTTCATTTGTTCCCAACTCCTTAAATGTTCCATCACTGCATAAATATTCATTAGGTGCTGCCAGTAATCCAGAACATTGTCTCGTCCCCTCATCTTCCTCCTCAATTGTTGTAGATTTCACAAGGCCAGCTTCTAGTGGTAGCAATGGAGTTATCTCCTCAAAAGTTTCCGAGATTAACCCGTCAAGAGTGTTAATTTGAAAACAAGAATGTACATCACTTGGAGATTTTATTTCTTCAAAAACATCAAAAGTTACTTGTTCATCTTGCACCCGTAGAATGAGCTTTCCTTGCTGAACATCAATCAATGTTCTTCCAGTTACAAGGAACGGTCTCCCCAATATCAACGGTATCTCTCTATCTTCCTCCATGTCAAGCACCACGAAATCTACAGGGAAAATAAACTTGCCAACTTTAATTAAAACATCCTCAATTACCCCTAGAGGATATTTCACCGATCGATCCGTTAATTGTAAAGATATTGAAGTGGGCTTCACTTCTCCTGTGCCTAGTTTCCCGATAACATGTAAAGTGGCATCAAATTAATGCTTGCTCCTAAATCACATAGGACTTTATCAAAATTGCAACTTCCTATAGTACAAGGTATAGTAAAACTCCCGGGTCTTTCAATTTCTGTGGCGCTTTTCTTTGAAGAATCGCAGACCGCACTCCTCATTTAGCATGACGCTTTCATTATCTCCCAAATTTCCTCCTCTTTTTGATAGGATTTCCTTCATGAATTTTGCATATTTGGGCATTTGTTCCAACATCTCTGCAAAAGGAATGTTAATATGCAATTTCTTAAAAATATCCAGAAATTTATCAAATTGATTATCAAGCTTTTTCTTATTCAATCTTTGAGGATATGGGATAAGAGGCTCATATTTTGCATGTGGGGAAGGTTGAATATCTTGGGATCTTGATGGCTTTTCTTTAGATTCTTCCATCTTTTTCTCCGATTTCTTCTGATTCTCAAGTTCTTTTCCACTTCTCAATGTGATAGCCCTTACATGCTCTGTGGGATTTATTGTGTCACTAGGTAGTGATCCTTGAGACCTTTCTCGCACCGCTTTGAAAGCCGCCTACTTGGTTTTGGATGTCCCTGTTGATTGCCTCTTGATTTCTGAAATTTGCTCTTGTCTCCTCAATGAATTTTCCCAAAATTTCTTCCAAATTTGTTTGTTTCTTCTCTTGGGGTTGGTAGGAAGATGATGACGGTTTGAATCCCCCTTGGTTATTTCCTCATGACAAATTTGGATGATTTCTCCAACCTGGATTGTAGGTGTTCGAGTATGGGTTATGTTCAGGTTTTTGGAAATTTGAAACATAATTTGCTTGCTCAGCATTTGGTGAAGCAAATGGATTTCCAACTTGGCACTCGATGCTAGCATGATTTCCACCACATAAATCACATTGTGCATTTGGTTTGGATTCAAATTTGGAGGACAAAGAATCCATCTTTCTGGAAAGAACAACAACTTGAGCCGACAAAGCACTACTGTTGGTCTTTTTGCAATTACCTGCTCTGAATGCCACTGATTGTTGTTTTCTGCCATAACCTCTAACAACTCATGAGCATCCTCCGGTGTTTTTCCCATTAAAGATCCTCCAACAAGTAAAGATCAATCATTGCACGATAGTTTGAAACCAACCCATTATAAAATGTAGAGACTTGTAGCCAAATTGGTATACCATGATGTGGGCATTTCCTCAACATTTCTTTGAATATTTCCCAAGCTTCATACAATGATTCTTGGTCATATTGTGTAAAGGATGTGATTTCATTCCTTAATTTTGCTGTCTTAGTAGGAGGAAAGAACTTGGATAAGAATTTCTGAACCAATTCATTCCATGTTGTAATTGATCCTGGTGGTAATGAGTTTAGCCATTCCTTGGCTTTATCCCGAAGTGAAAAAGGAAAACCCTCAATCTTACAAAGATCTTCGGACACACCATTTATCTTATAAAGATCACACACCTCCGTAAAGTAAGCAATATGTGCATTTGGATCATCCTTTGACATTCCCCCAACCGATTTGATTGAACCATTTGGATAAAGGATGGTTTTATCTCAAAGTTATTGGCTTGAATAGTTGGCCTCCTTATACCCGAAATAGTTCCAAAGAACATTAGGCGCAAAGATAATCTCTCAAAGCTCTACGATTTCCACCTCCTCAACAAATGGTGGATCCATGGTTGATTGTCTATTAGAAGCTGAGGTTGAACGTCTTCTCTCTCGATTTAGACGCCTATATGTTCTATCAATCTCTGGATCAAGTGGAAGAAGGTTAAGGCTTCTTGTACGTCTCATACACAAATCCTGCAACCAGAAAATCAACTAACACAAAAACAACACAAAGTTACTTTTTTTTTGATAAATAAAATAAAACAGCAAAATAAACAAAATTAAAAATGAAAAAAAGAAAAAAGAAATTAACTTCAAATTAAAACTAAGATTAGCTACTATCGATATTAATAAAATCAAACCATTCCAAGAACGGTGCCAAAAACTTGATGCTTATTTTCGCAAGTGTACGAATCGTTCAAGTAATAAAGTGTACAAAAGTACGTATATCGAACCCACAAGGAATGGCGTAATTAAGTACCGAAATTGACTAACCCTAATTTTATTTGAAAACTGAATTATTGAAATTGTTTAAAAAGAAAATTAACATAAAACTAAACCCAAATAACAAAATTAAATGTTGTTCACTAATGATTAAAAACGCTAAGGCATTTGATTTCGCTTAAATCAATTCAATCCGATTTCAAGTCATGTTATATGAGAATCAAAGCTAAAAGTGATGGTCGAAAAACCCAAACTTATCTAATACTCTTTCTCAAGTTATATTAGAATTACTTATCTATGAAAACCGACTATATTTCTATGAAGATTTAATCACAAATAAGAACATTACGATTTATGGAATTTCTGGAATAACCACATACATCATGCATTAGGTGTCAAACTCGCATTCAACATACGGTATTTATCCCAAGAAGCATTCATTACACATCTCCTTTCGGTCTCAATATAATGCAACAAATCATCTAAATCTTGATCAGAAATTTAAAAGCATTAAGCATGGAAATAAATACTCGACTTGAAAGCAATGAATTCATATAACCATAACAAAAGAAATCAGATTTCCTTGATCTAACTACATCATAGCCTTAGCAAAAACGAATTAGTTCATAACAGAAATAAGAACAACCATTATTTCAATTGAATCCATGAATAACAAATATGAATAAACTGCAGAAAATAAATGCTAAGGAGAAGAGATGAAAAAACTCTAGAAGATGAAGACTTGGTAGCAACAATGGTGAAGATCCTTCAAGTTTCTCCAAAATTTCCTTCTCTTCTCTAAAAATGCCTTTGAACTCTGCTTTCTGCCGTCCCCTCCTTCTCCATCATAATGTATATATAGATCTAGGGTTTTGGAGGGCAATTTTGGAACAAAACAGCATAAAAATGTGTTTTCGAACGAAACTCGCCGGCGGCGAAGTTATGCTTGCCGCGGCGAGATTTCTGGAAAACTTACGATTTTGATTCTGCTAAATCTCGCCGGCGGCGGGATTATTGTGGACGGCGGCGAGATGTACTTGGCCGGCGGCGAGATTGATTTGGCCGGCGGCGAGATTACTTTGCCAAAATCCGTGCTCCCTGCATGATTTTCAACATTTTCTCAGTAAGGTTTTCGCCGACGGTGGGAATATTGTCGCCGGCGGCGAACTTCCAAATTTTGACATTTTGTTTTCTTTTTATTTGCA
The DNA here is from genome assembly GCA_030763125.1 of Hippophae gyantsensis. Taxonomy (NCBI): domain Eukaryota; kingdom Viridiplantae; phylum Streptophyta; class Magnoliopsida; order Rosales; family Elaeagnaceae; genus Hippophae; species Hippophae gyantsensis. Next base: position 45,509,081 of record CM061035.1, read on the forward strand.
CTCAATCCCGGTCATTGAAATTTTCCCAAACTTCTCCATAATTATGATTTTACCTGCAATTGTACTTTAAACACGAAATACCCGTGAAATGACATTTGTGGATTAAATAATAAAATAAAACGCATTTTTCACACAAATATCAACCTTTAAATCATAACATAAATGCAATAATTTGACTCCTATCAGATTACATCCTTCGAGAGAAATTGAGAATAAAATAGATTTAACACATGGATCTGTCATACCAAATGGGCCTTTTATGTTTTACTTATCAAATTTAGGAAGGAATTTTTGTTTTAGTTAATTTTGAGCCTTATATGTTTTATTTGTCATAAGTGTTTTTATTTTTTTATTTTGGAGGATGCATTAGGCCAAATTTATAACTAAATAGGCCCATTTGTCCTATTTTGTCTAAGGTTTTTTTATTTAGGGTTTGAAGTGGCATATTTCATAAGTAGATTGTTATAAAAATGCAGCATCTATGTAATTTAGAGGAAACAATGAATATCATTAATGAAAATTATATTTCAGAAAGCTTTTGCTTTTCCTTATTGTGTTCTTGATGGAATGCTTGAATTCAATTTATTAGAGGGAGTGATCAACCTTTATGGAGTCTCAATATTGGGGTTTCAAGGACTTTATTTCCTTAGGGTTCTAATCTGATCATCTTCAACACATTCTTAACAATTTAATCATTCATTTTCCTTAGAATTCGTGAGTTCTTAGGGTTATTTATCTAGAGGGTTCGTATTATAAGGAACAAGAAAAAATACAAAGAATTCAAAGAGAACTAAGAATGAAATCCAAAGACGAAAATAATGACAACAAAATTAAAAGAAAACACAAGACTTGAAGGATGAATTTTTTTGTTTTTAAATCAAGAACTCAAACAAAGATAGATGAAGATAGATAACCTTTTTTCAGGAACTAAGGCTTTGATACCAAATGATGTAGACCCTCGAGGTCAACAACCCTAGGAACCCATGATATCAAAAGAATAGGAATGATTAATTTGCTAAGAATGTGTTGAAGATTGTCATGTTAAAACCCAAAGGAAACAAAGTCCTTAAAACCCAAAACTTGATATGCCATAAAGGATGATCACTCCCTTTGATAAGTCGAATTCTAGCATTCAATCAAGAACATAAGAAGTTAAAGTAAGAAGCTTTCTAAAATAAAATTTTATTAATGATATATGGTCTGCCTCCAAATTACATAGTGGCTTCTTTTTATAAGCAAGAAATCTTAAAGAAAAAAAGGCTAGACGAAATGGGCCTAATCCATCATTAAAAAATAAAAGACTAAAATAAAAGACTTATGATAAATAAAACATAAAAAAGCCCACGATTCATTAAAACAAAAATTGCTAAACATAAAAGACATCTAATTAGTTAGATCCTCTATTTTTATTAGCTTTAATGTACATGAGTACAATAAGGGACTGATGTGAAAATAATGCTCTCTTGATATCACTTTTTTTGCAATATAATAAAATCTTTCCTCTCTTGTTCTCACTATGGTCGAAATCCTCTCTATTTCTTTTGTACTCTAATCAATGTTTTTCTCTTATTTTTTTAAAAAAATATATTTTTTTAACTTTGACCTTTATTTATTTTTTCCTTTTCTTTCATTTGATCTTTGTAACTTTAATTGGTCCTCCCTGGTCTGTTTTGGAGTTAATGGAACAAGAGTAATACATTACCTTTTAAGAGTGAAAGAATACTTATTTTTGAATACATCATGCATAACCCTTAAATCATACTCCAATGGACTCCTCAACAATAAATGGCATGTATGCATGGGAACCACATCAAAAAGCACCTCATCCTTATATTTTCTAATGGATAATGCCACCAACACTTGTCTTGTCATCTTAACATCACCATATTCATTAAACCACTGAACTTGGTAAGGTTGAGGTATGTCAAGGTAGTTAATGCCAATTTCTTCACCCAATTAGTACTGGCTACATTTGTGCAACTTCCTCCATCGATAATGACACTATAAACTTTCTTATTTACAAAGTACAAGGTTAAAATAAGTTCTCACATTGGTTACTTTCTTCTTTCTTAACTGATGTGTTGAGAACTCGCCTTGTTACCAATAAATCTCCAACCACAACATTTTGCTCATCATCGGCATCCTCTAAAGATGGCATGTCATCATTTTCTAGCTATTCCTCATTCTTTGACTCAAGCTTCCTTCAGCTTTTATAACCATCATCATTTTGTTTATGCATTGGCTGGTTATGTGTCCCTACCCTTGATGTTTAAAGCACTTAATATCATATGTTTTAGAGCTCTAAATCTCAGTGTTACCTAAATTAGTGAGGGCCTTAGAGTTGACATTCTTAGATACCTTGAGTTAACCTTTGCAACTTTTGATACAATCCAATTAATCTTAAGAAGTAACTGTTTTATTGGTGACAACCTCAAAATTCAAAATTCTAAAAAATTAATGGCAATGTATGACAAAAAGAAAGTCCAAAGAGGAATCTAAAGAAAGACTCTTGACCAAAGAGGACACTAAAGAAAGAATATTGATCAACCATGATCCCCCCCCCCCCCCCCATTTTTAAATCAATCTTGGGCAACAAGAATAACATAAAGGGAAAACCAATTTCAACAAGAACAAGAAAACTCAGTAAGAAAGCAAGAATTAAATTCTTGAGCAATCTACTACTTTTATTCTCCTTTCTTCTTCTTTATTTTTTTTACTACTGTTGCTGTTGAACAAAATTTTTTTTGAATCCCTAATGAACAAAAAACAAAAACAACTCAAAAGGTTATGGGAAAACTTTAACCCCTCAGTTAGTGTGTAAATGGTGGAATTTGGCTCAAAATTTGCAAGAACAATGGCAAAGATGGATTTTGCTTCTAGGAATTGAAACAACCTTTAACTTGATATATTATAGTAATGATTTTGTTACCCAAGTCAAAATTGTCAAATTTCTTTTTCTTTTTGAAACTATGAACGTAGTATCTCTCTTTTTTTTAATAATAAAGATAGATTGAACACATAAATAAATAAACAAGAAAAAAGATATGAAGAATTCAAAGAAAGATATGACAACGAAATTGAAGGAAAACACATTATTAGTCAAAAGGTAAAAAAATATTTGTGATTTGACTCTAGAATGCAGAAAACAACTAATCAAGGTGAAATATTTTTTAACTATTTGTAACAACCAAGGCTCTGATACCAAATGATGTAAACCCTCTTGGCAAACAGCTCTAGGAACCCACAAACTCAAAGGAATAGGAATGATTGATTTGCTAATAACGTGTTAAAGATGATCAGATTAGAACCCTAAGAAAATAAATTCCTTAAAACCCCAATCTTGAGATGCCACTAAGGATGATCACTCCCTTTGATAAGTCGAATTCAATCATTCACTCAAGAACACAAGAAGGCACAACAAAAGCTTTCTGAAATATACTTTTCCATTAATCAAATATGGTCTACCCTTTTTTACATGGTTGTTGTTTTTTTATAAGCCATCAAAGCCCTAGATGCCACTCCTTTAAAGAAAAACCTAGGCTCTAATTCAAGAGACAAAGACTAATGGGCTTATTTTATTGGTGGATTGGGCTTAATCCATTCTTAAAAAAGACTTATGTTAATAAAACATCAAAAGGCCCGCAATCCATTAAAAGAAAAATTGCTAAACATAAAAGACACACAATTTATTAAAACAAAAAATTGATAAAAAGCCCAGAACTAACTAAAATTAAATTTGCTAAACATAAAAGGCCCACAATTAATTAAAACAAAAACTGCTTCTTAAAATAACCCTTGCAACCAATGTGATCTTAAAATTCTATCCCTAGTCATTGAACCACCAATTCCTTTCAAAAGATCTTATGAATATTTGGGAACATCAACTTGATAAGCACTTAGGAACATCAACTTGATCAACACCTCAATATCCATTACCTAAGGAAATGAAATCCTTAAAACCTTAACCTTGAGACGCCACAAAGGATAATCACTCCCTTTGATAATTTGAATTCAAGTATTCAATCAAGAACACAAGAAGGCAACGCATTCTTAAATAAATTTTCATTAATGATATCAATTCTTCCTCCATTACATGGTTGATGTTTTCTTTTACAAGCAATAATACCCTTGAAAAAGATTACCATAAAGAAAAGAAACCTAGATGTAATTCAACCCTAGTGGGGTTATTTAGTTGTGGATTATGCCTAATCCATCCTTAAAGAATAAAAGACTAAAAAGAGTTATGATAAATAAGACATAAAAAATCCCACAGTTCACTAAAAAAAATTACTAAACATAGAAGGCCCATAATTAATTTAAACAAAACATTGCTTCCTAAATTAATCCTTGCATCCAAAATTGATATTCCAGCACTATCCCTTGTGTATGGTCTTGAGAATATTTATAGGATCTTGAGAATCTTTAGAACATTTGTAAATATCAACTTGTTTAGCTCTTCAATCTCCATTATTCCCCTACTCTTTGAAAATATTTATCCTCGAATCTTAGCTCTGTAATCAGGTCAATTTGGTAATCCATGGGGAATCTCTTTATGAAATATATTCTCAAAGTCCTGCAATAAAGACACAACAACACTTGGCAAAGATGAATTAAAATTGTTTGTAGAAAGATAAACATCCTTGCACATAAGTACAAGTTACTTTTTTCCTTACCATCATTACACTCTTTTATTTTTCTCTTCTTTGTGCTCACTTTTCTCTATTTTGTGCTCATTTTTCTTTATTTTGTACCCATTTTTCTCTTATTTGTGCTCTTTTTGCCTTGCCATCATTACACTCTTAATTTCATGGTTTTTAGCTAATCCACTCACTCTTTTATTTTTCTCTCTTATTTTCTCACTTTTCTCTCCTTTGTGCTCACTTTTCTTTCTTTTGTAGTCACTTTTCTCTTCTTTGTGCTCCTCATCCCTTTCATCCATAGGTTGTATATTCAGGAATCTCTTTGTGACATGTAATTCTTCATGCATAGGTTTTTTCACTTTAACATTAGAATAATCCTCTAGTAGTGGTATCTCATCATCACTTGGACAAGCACTCTTGATTTCTCCATTTGTATGTACAACCATAATGTTTTTGTCACATTTATAAGTTTCTCTCTCCTCCTCATTGGAATCAGCTTCTTCTTCATCCAACTTATGTATTCTATGTCTATGTCTTCATCTATGTAATTTAGAATCGAGAGAGGAATTTAAATCATCCAACTTTGCATTCAGTCTCTGAAATTTGTCATTAAAAGTGTTCAAGAATAATTTCAAGTCAAACTCTTATGGTTCTCCTAATTCCTTACTCTTGTTTTCAATAGGTAAAATACAATGAGATAACTTAAACACTCCCTCACATGTTTTCTCTCAAATTAGATAACCATTTTGTAGCAACCAAGGCTTTGATAACAAATGATGTGGATCCTCTAGGTTAACAACCCTAGGAACACACGAACTCAAAGGAATAGGAATGATTGATTAGCAAAGAATGTGTTAAAGATGATCATATTATAATCCTAAGGAAACAAAGTTCTTAAAACCCCAATCTTGAGACGCTACTAAGGATGATCACTCCCTTTGATAAGTCGAGTTCAAGCATTCAATCATGAACACTAGAAAGCAAAGTAAAAAGCTTTTTGAAATAAATTTTCATTAATGATAGCAATTCTTACTCCATTATATGGCTCTTCCTTTCTTTTATAAGGAACAAAACCCTAGACAAAACTTACCCTAAAGAAAAGAACCCTAGATGCAATTCAACCCTAGTGTGCAGATTTAGGTGTGGATTAGGACTAATCCATCCTTAAAGAATAAAAATATAAAAAGACTTATGATAAATAACACATAAAAAATCCCACAATTCACTAAAACAAAAATTTCTAAACAAAAGTATCCCATGATTAACTATAACAAAAAGACTGCTTTCTAAATTAATCCTTGCATCTAATTTGATATTCCAACCCTATCCCTTGTGTAGGATCTTGAGAATATTTGTAGGATCTGGAGAATCTTTAGAATATTTGTAAACATCAACTTGGTCAGCTTCTCAATCTCTATTGAATACTTTATAACGGACATCGAGGTGCTAACCAAGTAAATGTTCCCAAATATTCTTAAGATTCTTTAAAAGGAATTAGTGGTCTAATGACTAGGGCAAAGACAAAGATGATGAAAGAAGCTTTTCATGGCTTGATCAAGGAATTACAATACAAAGAGGTTGTAATGGAGATCATGGTGCTAACTAATTTGATGTTTACAAATATTCTCATGATCCTCAGGATCCTACAAATAATCTCAAGATCGTTTGCAAATCAAGTTGGGTGTTAGGATATATTTAGAAAGAAAATTTGTTTTGATTAATTATGGGCCTTTTATGTTTAGCAATATTTATTTTAATTAATTGTGGGCTTTTTATTTGAAGTCTTTTAGTCTTTTATATTTTTAAGGTTGGATTAAGCCCAATCCATCACTAAACAACTCCCATGTCATCTAGGGTTCTTCTATTAGGGTTTCTTGCTTATAAAAGAACAGCTCCATAATTTTTAGAGAAGAAGGAATATTATTAATGAAAAGTATATTTCAGGAAGCTTTTGCTTTTCCTTCTTGTGTTCTTGAATGAATGCTTGAATTCGACTTATCAAATAGAGTGATCATCCTTTGTGGTATCTCAAGATTAAGGATTTAAGGAATTTTTTTCCTTAGGGTACTAATACGATCATCCTCAAAATGTTCTTAGCAAATCGATTATTCCTATTCATTTGAGTTCATGGGTTTATACAATTTTTTGCCTAGAGGGTCTGGATCATTTGGTATGAAAGCTTTGGTTGTTGAAAAATAGGTTATCTATCTTTATCTATATTCACTTTGAATTCTTGATTTTGAAAAATAAATTCATCTTGTTTTGTTTCAATTCCTTTTTTGTGTTCTTGAGTCACAAATCATAAAACAAAATATTTCGTCCTTGTAAGTCTTGTATTTTCTTTCAATTTCGTTGTCGTTGATTTTGTCTTGGGATTTTGTTTTGTAGTTTTCTTTGAATTATTCATATATTTTTGTTGTTCTTTATTTCTATATTCAATCCATCTTTGTTCTTCAAAAAAACAAAGGGAAAAAAAGAGAAGATGGTTTGACTGATCACAGTTTCAAAAACAATTTAATAAATCAAAGTTGCAACTTTAAATAGCCATAACTTTTGACTAATGTATCAGAACGAATTTTATGATATATCAAATAGGTTTTGATAAATTAAGCTCGTTTTGATTTGTATAATTGGAAGTAGGTTTTCTATTTGTTTCATGCCGTTTTTGACCCCAAATTTCATCTTTTAGACCACTTACTGATGTGTTGAAGTTTTATCACACATTTTTGTTGTTTTTGTTCTCCTTCATTAGGGTTGCAAATTTTATTTTATGGATTTTTTATTCATAGCAGCAGAACCAATGGCCAAAAAAAAAAGGAAAAAAAAGAGAACAAAGTAGTAGATTGTTCAAGATTTCAATTCGTGTTCTTCATATTGAGTTTTCTTCTTGTTGTTGAAATTGGTTTTCTTTTATTTTGTTCTAGTTTTGTCTATTTCGTTCTAGAGAATCATCAAACTTATTGTCCAAGTCTGATTTGAAAAATGAAGAAGTCATATTGTGGTCAAGATTCTTTCTTTAGAGTCCTCTTTAGACTTTCTTTTTATTCTCAATTAAGTTTTTAAAATTCAGATTTTCAAGATTTCTAAGATCTTGAAAAGATTCTATTTAGGTCTTTAGAGTTATATTTGGACATTGTTTTTGTCATCCTTTATCATTAATTTTTAAAATTATGATTTTTGAGTTTCTCACCAATAAACTAGTTACTTCTTGAGATTAGTTGAATGCTTTGATTTTGTTAAGAACACAAAAGAAGGTTGCCTTGAGCTTTGTGTGAAAAAAGGCAAGAGAGATAAAAAAGAGAGGCAAAAATAATAACAATCTGATTTGAGAGCCGACACTTGAGGGATTGTTTAAGTTGTCTCATTTTATTCTACAAATTGAAAACATGAGTAAGGAAGTAGGAGCACCAATAGAGATCGACTTAAAATTCTTCCTCAAGACTTTTAATGACCAATTTAAGAAGCTAAATGCAAGGTTGGATGATTTAGAATCATCTCACAGTTCTATATTATATAGAAGAAGACATAGACATAGAAGACATGAGTTCGATGAAGAAGAAGCTGATTCTAATACGGAGGAGAGACCAAGTTGTAAATGGGGTGAAAAGATCATACTTGTATGGACAAATGGATAAATTGAAAGTGCCAATTTATGTGATGAAGAGATAACACCATTAAAGGATTGTTCTGATGTTGAAGTGTAAGAACATGTATATAGAGATTTATTGGGCATAAGGATAGCCCTAAATATACAGCCTAAGATTGAAGAATATGAAGAGCAACATACTCATATTTTCCACACAAGATGCCACATGAAGGATAAGGTATGTAATTTGATCGATAATAGTGGGAGCTATACTAATGTTTCTAGTACTTTGTTGGTAGAAAAATAGATTTTGAAGTGGCAGTAGCACCCAAACAGTACATGCTACAATGGCTGGATGATTGTGGAGAATGGAGGTTAATAAAATATTTTGGGTTCCTTTTCAATTGTAAAATATGAAAATGAAGTTCTGTATGATGTAGCACCGATATACCCTACTCATATATTACTTGGAGAACCATGGCCGTTTGATAGAAGGGTGTCATATGATGGGTGCAAAAATAGTTAATTTTTTAAAATGAACAACCAAAAAGTGGCATTATCCTTTCTCAAACCTTTGCAAGCTCATGAGAACTGAATTAGGATAGCAAGAGTGTGCAAGATATGGGAAAAACAAAAGTGTGAGCAAGAGGAAAATAAAAAGAGAGCAAGTGGTGTAAAGTTGAAAAGGGAGAGAAAAGTGAGCACAAAGAAGAGAAAAGTTAGCAAAAAGAATAGAACAATATGCAAAAAGTATGAGAAGTGAACAAAAGAGAGTGTAAAGTGAGCATAAATGAAGGAAAAGTGAACAAATGACAAAAAAAAAGTAAGCAAATAGGAGAGAAAAGTAAGCAAAAAAGACAAAAAAAAAAGTAAGCAAACAATTGAGAAAAGTGAGCAAATAGAAGAGGAAAATAAAAAAAATGAATGTAATTGCTAAAACACATGAGACTAATTAGAGTGCCATGATGGCAAGGAAAAAAGTACTTGTACTTATGCACAAGGATGTTTATCTTTCTACTAACGATCTTAATGCATCTTTGCCTATTCACATAAGGATCCGCGATGCCAAATCGACCTACTTACAAAGATAATGTTTTAGGACAAATCTTTTCAAAGAAGAGGGGAATAATAGAGATCAAGGTGCTAACCAAGTTTATGTTTACAAATATTCTCAAGATCCTTAAGATACTACAATTATTCTCAAGATCCTATGCAAGGGACATATTTGGATGATTAAGTTGGGTGTTATGAATTATTTAGGATGTAATTTTTTTTAATTAATTATGGGTCTTTTATGTTTAGCAATTTTTATTTTAGTTAATTATGGGCCTTTTATTTGAAGTCTTTTATTTTTCTAAGACCATAGACATAGCCTATATCATCTAGGGATTTTCTATTAGGGTTTCTTGCTTATAAAAGTGTAGCTATGTAATTTGGAGAGAAGGAAAAATATCATTAATCAAAAGTATATTTTAGAAAGCTTTTGCTTTTCCTTCTTGTGTTATTGATTGAATGATTGAATTTGACTTATCAAAAGGATTGATCATCCTTTGTGGCATCCCAAGAATTGGGTCTTAAGGACTTTTTTTCCTTGGGGTTCTAATTAGATCATCGTCAACACATTGTTAGCATATCGATTTTTCCTATTCCTTTGAGTTCATGGGTACCTAGGGTTGTTTGCCTAGAGGTTCCACATCAGGCTGTACTAGAAGATTCTAAAACAAAATTTGAAGACTCCAAAGATTCACCAAGGCTGGTGTATTATCTTTTTATTCATTGGATTGATTTGGAAGATCAAGTTTAATGGAGATTGAAATGCTAACAAGTTGATTATTAAAAATATTCTCAAGATCCTACAAATATTCTTAAGATCATATGCAAGGGATAGATTTGGAAGATCAAGTTTGATGCAAGAATTAATTTAGGAAGTAATTTTCATTTTAGGTAATTGTGGGCTATTTATATTTTACTTGTCATAAGTCATTTTAGTCTTTTATTTTTTAAGTATGGATTAGGCCCAATCCACCATTGACTAAGCCATTTTTATCTAGGGTTTTGCTTTAGGGTTTTTTGCTTATAAAAAGAAGCAACTATGTAGTTTGAAGAATGACCATATGTAATTAATAAAAGTTTGTTTAAAAAATCTTCTTTGCTTTTCCTTCTTGTGTTCTTGATTGAATGCTTGAACTCAACTTATCAAAAGGAGTGATCATCCTTTGTGATGTCTCAAGGTTACGATTTTAAGGACTTTATTTCCATTAACCATCTTGGTAAACAATCCTAGAAACCCAAAAATCCAAAGGAATAGGAACAATGTATTTGCTAGGAACTTGTTGTAGATGATCGAATTAGAACCCTAAGGAAACAAAGTCCTTAAAACCCTAACCTTTCATATGATCGGATTAGAACCCTAAGAAAACAAAGTCCTTAAATTCCAAACCTTGAGACTCCACAAAGAATGATCACTCCCTTTGATAAGTTAAATTCAAGTATTCAATCAAGAACACAAAAAGGCAAAGTAAAAAGCTTTCTGAAAAATAAATTTCACAAATGATATCAGGTCGATCTACCTCCAAATTACATTGGTGCTCTTTTTAATAAGCAAGAAAAACGAGAGGATTGGGCCTATTTAGTTGTGGATTGGACCTAATCCATCCTTAAAAAGTAAAAAACTAAAAAAAAGACATGATAAATAAAACATAAAAGGCCCACAATTAACTAAAGCAAAACGTGCTTCCTAAATTAATCCTTGCACCCAACTTGATCTTCCAAATCTATCCCTTGCATAGGATCTTAAGAATATTTGTAGGATTTTGAAGATCTTGAGAATATTTGTATACTTGGTCAGCACCTCAATCTACATTACTTATTATTATGTTTATTCTCATTCTTATATTCCTTTTTAAATTTTTTTTCTTTAGAGTCAACTATTCTAAAATTCTGATTTTTGAGATTGTCACCAACAAACTAATTGTTTCTTGAGATTAGTTTAATTCTTTGATTTCGTTAAGAACATAAAAAGGCTACCTTGAGCTTTGAGTGGTAAGAGGCAAGAGAGATAAAAAAGCCAAAATAGTATGAAACCTAAGTGATAACCATCTTTTTGAGAGCAAACTAGTGATGGAGTGTGTGAGGAACAATACCTTTTAATTTATTTTATTTTATAGGATGAAAAACATGAGTAATTAAGGGAGAGAACCACAAGAGGTCGACTTAAAATTCTTCATCATGGCTATTAATGATCAATTTAAAAGGCTGAATGCAAGGTTGGATGATTTAGAATCCTCTTTTAGTTCTAAATTACATAGAAGAAGACTTAGAAGACATGAGTTCGATGAAAAAGAAGCTGATTCCATTGGGGAAGAAAGAGAAAGTTATAAATAGGATAAAAGGTTATAGTTGTAAGGAAAAATGGAGAAATTGAAAGTGCCAGTTCAGGTGAAAAATAGAAACCAACATTGGAGGATTGTTCTAATGTTAAAGTGCAAGAACTAGTGTAAGGAGATTTACTTGTCACAAGGGGAGCCCTAAATATACAGCCTAAGAATGAAGGAGATGATGAGCACCGTGAGCATTTTTTCCACACAAGATGTGATGGAAATATGGTTACCAAAAGGAGTGTGTACCCACTGAAAGTACCACTTGTTCCATTTACAAGAGCATAGGCAAAGAGATTCAAGGATGCCTTGAATAGGCTGATGCAACAAGTTTAGGCTCAGTCCAATTCGTTTAAGCATACAGAGCAAGCCTCATATGTTCATAAAAGAAGTGTCAACATGTTGCACATTCCGCAAGGAAATTTGAAATAATTAGTGGAAATATGGGATTATTTTTAATTTGTAGATCACAAAAATAAGGCATATGCCATTTAGCTTAGTTTCCTTTTTCTAAAATTGGGCCTGTGATTTGGAGAGAAGAAATCTGGTTGTTTCTTTACCATTGTGTTCATGATTTGGAGAGAAAGAATTTTGGTTGATTATTTACCATTATGGGCATATAGCTTAATAGGTGAGGAACATAGACATTTCATTTAGTTTATGTTTGCCTGTATATATGCCTTTTCAATTCAATAAAGAGAAGAATATTTTAGATAAAAAAGTGAGAGTAAATTTTCTCTTTGGTACTTTGTGTCTTTATCTATGTTTTTCTTTCAGTGTTTATCTCAATCCTAGCTTTCTTCTTCATCCAAGTTAAAAAAAACAGAGAAAAGAGGGCTATTGTTCACACTTGTAAAAAAAACAATTCGATAAATAGCATTGTAACTTTAAATAGCCATAACTTTTGACTCAGGTAACAAAATTACTATTATAATATATCAAATAAAAGCCCGTTTCGACTTATAGAAGCAAAATGTGGCTTTGCTGCCATTCTCGCATTTTTCAAACCCAAATTCTAAGGTTTTCATCAATTACCGAGGGTTTAAAGGTTTTTTTTGCATTGATAACTGTATTTTATATAGTTATTTTCATCAATTTTATTAATGATAATTGCTATGTTCGTTTAATATTTATTAATTTTTGTTAAATAAATTAATATTTTCCTTTTATATGCAAAAAAATACATTTTTAATAAAATTAAATAATCTGTATCGAAAATGTACTTAATTTCATATTTCTGTCCACAAATATAATTTCAGATAATATGTTTTCTTAATTACAATTTATAAAAATCGAAAATATAATTTAAATTTAATTTGGGTTTAAGTATAATTATCAAAAGTTTAAAAATTTAATTTAAAATTAGCAAAGGGCTTAACTGTAATTTAAGAAAGTGCAAAATGTAATTTGGATTAAATTTGTGGGTCAAAATATAATTAATAAAAGTTTGAATTTTCTGTGGGGAGAAAGAATCGCACTCGCACAAATCACCACGTTCATCACGCGCCGTTCGATCATCAATTAAACGGTCCGATTTGGCGAGTACAACCGGACGAGGAAAAATCGCGTGTAGAATCTTCGCGCGGCTCGGCGTGCCGTGGGTCCCACGTGTCGCGCGGCGTGCCGTCAGTGGGCCCCACATGTCGGCCGCGCAGATTCCCCGAGGTGATCGGCCGTAGTTGGATCGGATCAACGGGCCCGCATTGAAGCGTGTCCATCCAAGCCGGCGCGCACCGGCCGCTCGTGTAAAAATCTGTGTGACGCGGCCCATCCAAGCGCGTGCACCCTCACCCTTCAAATGGTAAATGACCGGCCCACGTGTCTCATAAATATTCCGGCCGAATAAAATGATGACACGTGGCATGTATTGTGGTGAAATAGAAGCAGAATCCGCCGCCAGCTTCCAGTAGTTAACCACTTCCAAATCCAGAAGAAATCGTGTGCGATGCGTTCTTCATGCGCCCGCCATCGCCCAATGAAAAGCTGCCACGTGGCACTACAGTTCTCTCAGCGAATCAAATGGTGACACGTGGCATGCGGAAAAAGAAAAAAAAATTCAAAAAATTTGTAGAGTGTGTTCACGCGTGCTACTCCCATACAATGTTGTTCCCCACTGATGATAAAAAAAAAATAAAAATAAAATAAAAAGAAAAATAGGGGATATATGTTTATGGGGGGATACGCATAGGAGAGAATTTTTTTTCTTCTCTTTTTTTTAGTTAGTTTTTCCAGTTCGAGCATTTTTCTTTCTTCTTTTTCTCTCGAAACTTTGGGAGAAAAACTGAGTTCTTGCAATTTTTCTTTCCTTGTAACATTTTAATTTTTCTGTTTTTCTTGTTTGCGTGATACACAAACACGCAGAGTATTGATTTAACATTTTATGTTGTATTTTCTTAGGGAAATTACAGAGAAAGAAGACAACAAAGAAGAAGAAAAGGGATGAAATTTATTTTTCATCGAGGAATCGTGAAAGAGTTTTTTTCTTATCTATTTTCTTTTAATTTTCTTTCTCTACAATGTTTTATTTTTGTTGTGTTGTAATTTTAAATTCTGCTATGAACTAATACATTTGTTCTAGGATTGCGATAGATAAGCGTAAATTATGAAATTTGAATTAAATATTTTTGAATGATTTATGGAATTTTAAGTTGTTTATTTTATCTATGTTTAATGCTTTTAATTATCGGAAGATTAATTAACTGATATGTGACATTTAAATAAACTTGAAAAAGGCATTTTTGTGTGCTGCTCGTGATGAAATAACGTATATACATAAGAGATAGAAATATACTTTTATTGTATGTGTAATCATAGAGAACTTCGAACTTAATAAACTGGTTGAATTTAATTCGCATAGGAATATAGTGAATCATTTTAACTAGATGTTTTACGTATGGAGCTCGGAAGAGATATATGGATAAATTAGGAGTTCTTGGTTAACAACTTAAAACACGATAACATAAATCAAGATAAAATATAATGATTCAAGTGGATTAATTTGGTGAAACTCAATCCTAGAATTTTCTTTGCAACTGCTATAAAGTTAGTTAGTCAAACCGCATCAATTATCGATTGCTTTGGATAAAATTAGGTTGAAATAATTTTAATAATTAACGAATACTAGTAACAAATCTCTGTGGGAACGATATTTTACTTATCATATTATTACTTGTGACCGTGTATACTTGCACGAGTTCGTGTGTTGAAAAACACGCAACATGCATCTTTTCTATTTTTTCCTTGTTTCAATTTTTGTTCAGTAAGGTTGTCAATTTGTTTGTTTTGTGAATTTTCTATTCATAGCAGCAGTAAAAAAAAGAGAAGATTTGCAGCTGTGATTATTTCTTCCTTTCTTTATTCTCATATTCCATCCATATTCAAGAAGATTTGTAGCTGTGATTATTTATTCCTTCTTTATTGTCATATTCCTTCCATATTCAAGAAGATTTGCAACTGTGATTATTTGTTCCTGTCTCTATTCTCATATACTTTCCATATTATATTTAGTTTCCTTTCTTAAAAAAGAAAGATATTAATGGAGATTGAGGTTCCAACCAAGTTTATGTTTTCAAATATTCTAAAGACTCTCAAGATCCTACAAATATTCTCAAGATTTCTCAAAAGGGATAGATCTAGAATATTAAATTGGATGCAAGGATTAATTTAGGAAGAAATATTTTTATTTTAATTAATTATGGGCCCTTTATCTTTAGTAATTTTTGATTTTAGTGATTTGTGGGATTTTCATTTTAAGTTATTTAATCTTTTTTTTTAATGTTTGATTAGGCTCAATCCACAACTAAGTAGGTCCATTAGGCACATTTCATCTAGGGATTTTTATTTTAGGGTTTCTTACTTATAAAGAAGAATAGCTATGTAATTTGGAGGTAAGAACAAATATCATTAATGAAAAGTATCTTTTATAAAGGTTTTGCTTTGCCTTCTTGTATTTTGATTGAAAGCTTGAATTCAACTTATTAAAGGGTGTGATCATCCTTTGTGGCATCCTCTAATTTTGTGGGTTCTTAGGGTTGTTCGCTTAGAGGGTCTGCATCATATCTTCATCATAAAATATTTCTAGCTTGAGATTATTTCTTTCCTAATTTTAACATTCCTAAATATATTTTCTTCCTTATTCCTTTCTTCATAATTTTGGGTACATCAAGTAGGTAGTCAAAATAAAAAAAATGTGAAGAAAACACAAGAGGATCCGAAGCAAAAAAAAAAAAAGACAAAAAAGGTGGACTGTTTCCATTTGAACTATTGGAAACCTAGCCATTTTCTTCATAATTTTGAAAAATTATGAGCTGAAAAAGGAAAGAGTGGTAGGCATATAAGAGGGTAGAAGTCAATTTAAATTTTGAGTGAAACACTAGTTAATTGATTGATACATGAATTTTGAGTGAAACACCAGAGGGAGTGAAGTTAGGATTCTTTCTTATTGTTATTACTACTAACATATTATTTGCAACAAATATGTCTAAAGAAACTTCTTCAAAAGATGTATCTGGCAAGGATGACATGAAGTTTATGATAAAGGCATTGACAAGAGAGATGGGGAGGTTGATTAGGGTAGAGATGGAACCCATCCATGAAAGGTTACACCGAGTAGAGAACACATATGTTGAACCAACTCGTGTGCATAGGAGGGAGAGAATTGAACCCAGGGGAGTTAGGATAGAAGAGGATGAGTTTGAAGAGGAAGATGGTCTAGAAATGATTGATATTGCTAGAAAGAGATATGGTGGTAGATTTAGGAATGTGAGTAATCGAGAAGATAATAATTAGGGTAATATTAAGATGAAGATTCTATTGCTTCAAGGGAAGAATGATCCAGAAGCTTATCTAGAATAGGAGAGAAGGTTGTTGGTATTCGATTACCACCATTATTCTAAGGTAAAGAAGGTAAAACTTGTTGATGTTCAATTTTTTGATTATGCTATTATTTTGGTGGGATTAATTGGTGCTAAGTAGGAAGTGAAATAGAGAGCGTCCAATAGAGACATGGGAGGAGATGAAAACTATGATGGGGAAGTGGTTCATGATATTTACTACTACCAAGAGTTTTATAACATTTTGCAAACACTTACACAGGGAAATCAAAGTGTAGAGGGGTATTAAAAAGAGATGGATGTGACAATGATCCTAGAAAACATCAAAAAAGATTTAGAGGCTACATTATGTGGAGTTGGAGGACATGGTACACATGGCTATTAATATTGATAGTCAACTCAAGAAGAGAAGTAGTACACATGTGAGCCATAACCAAAGTCCATGCACTTGGAAGTCAAACCATTGAAAGCAAGATGAAAAGATTTCCACTATAAATCCAAAACTAGATCAGAACCAAGAAGTGGCTAGCCAAAGAACTCAAGGTAAATCAGATTCATATATTACTCAAAATTGTGATATTAAATGTTTTAAATGTCAAGGGAAGTGTCACATATCCAATCAATGTCCAAACAAAAGAGTTACAGTGATGAAAGATGATGAAGAGATCAAAACTTACAATGTATCGAACAAAGATTCTAAGCCACCATTGGAGGATTTTGATGATGAAAAGTACGATGCACAAGGTGAATTACTGGTGGCAAGGAAGGTTTTGAGTGTGCAATCCTAGAAGATGATGAAGTGTTAGTCACTTTTCGTAGGGAACTATAATGATGAAGTGTTATGTGATGTGGTTCTCATACAAGCGGGGCACTTTTTATTAGGAAGATAATGGTAATTTGGTAGGTGAGTCAAGCATGACGGCATAACCAATAAGTATTCATTTTTTCACAATCAAAGATCAATTACTCTTGTACCATTGACACCTAAAATATTTTATGATGATCAAGTGAGGTTGCAAAAAGAGAGTGATAAAAAGAACTTAAGAGAAAATCAAAAAGAAAAAGATAGAGAGATTGAAAAAGTTAAGAAAAAGAAGGGAGAAAAAAAAATGTCTATGCAAAAGCGAATGAAATCAGAAGGGAAATGTTCCTTAATTAGCTAATGATTGTACTTTCGTACAAAGAGGCATTTTTGAATACTAACCAACTTGATGATGCTTTACCTAGTTCAATTGTTTCTATCTTGTAGGAATTTGAAGATGTATTTCCCGAGGAAATTCTTAATGGATTAACTCATATCTGAGGGACTGAACATTAAATTGATTTTGTACCTGGAAATGCCAATCCAAACCAACCATGGATATATTGGAATATCAATTTGGATTAGAAATTTTTGTAATACGGAATTGTGGGCTTTTTATTTTATTTTTATCATAAGTCTTTATTATTTTATTTTCTTAAGGTTGGATTAGGCGTAATCCATCAATAAACAAAGCCCATTTTGTCTAGAGTTTTTCTATTAGGGTTTCTTGCTTATAAAAAAGCACCTATGTAATTTGGAGGAATGACCATATTTGATTAACAAAAATTTATTTCAAAAAGCTCATTCTTTGCCTTCTTATGTTCTTGATTGAAAACTTGAAATCGACTTGTCAAAGGTAGTGATCCTCTTTTATGGCATCTCAAGGTTGGGTTTTAAGGACTTTGTTTCCTTAGGATTAAAATCTGATCATCTTCAGTACCTTCTTAGCAAATCAATCATTACTATTCTTTTGAGTTCTTCAGTTCCTATGATTGTTTGCCTAGAGGGTTCGCTTCATTTAGTAGCAGAGCCTTTGATTGTTGAAAAGACATTATCTATCTTTATACATCTTTATTTGAGTTCTTGATTTAAAAAAAAACAAAAGAATTGATCCTTGGCTTCCATATTTTAAAAAAATGTCCTTCAAGTCTTTTAGTATTCTTTCAATTTTGTTTTTTTTTCTTCTTCTTTGGATTTGTCAATTTCTTTGGTTCCTAAGAAGGATGGGACATCATAGATGTGCGTAGACTGCCTAGCAATCAACAATATCACGTTAGAGTTTTGTCATCCTATTCCTCCTTAAGAAGATATGTTTGATGAGTTTCATGGTTCTTATGTCTTTTCCAAAATTTATTTGAAAAGTGGATATCAGCAAATTAAAATGAAAGAAGGTGATGAATGGAAGCGACATTTAAGAAAACATAGGGTTTATATGAATGGTTAGTTATGCCTTTTGGTTTAACTAATGCTCCTAGTACTTTCATGAAATTAATGAACCATGTTTTATGTGCTTTTATTGGAAAATTTGTTCTTGTCTATTTTGATGATATTTTCATTTATAGAAAATTTTTGGAAGATACGGTTACAATTTGTTCTTGAAGTGTTCAGTAAAGAGAAACTATTTGCTAACCTAAGGAAGTGCACCTTTTGCACTGATAAGTGTTTCTAGGTTTTATGGTGAGTGCACAAGGAGTATAGGTTGATGAAGAAAAGATTCGAGCTATCCAAGATTGTCCAATCCCAACAAGTGTAAGTAATGTTCAACGTTTTCATGGACTTGCTAGCTTTTATTAGCGATTTGTTAAAGACTTTAGTAGTATAACTACACCGATAACAAAACTCATCAAAAAGAATGTTGGGTTTAAATGGAGAGAAGTGCAAGAAAAGGCATTCCAACTGCTAATGGAAAAATTGACTCATTCTCCTTTATTGTCTTTACCTAACTTTGCAAAAACTTTTGAGATTGAATGTGTTGCTTCAGGTATAGGTATTAGCACTATTATTATGCAAGAAGGACAACCAATTTCATACTTTAGTGAGAAACTAAGTTGGACTACCTTAAAGCATCCTACTTATTACAAGAGTTGTACAGGTTGGTTTAGGCCTTGCAAATGTGGCAACACTATCTTTTGCCTAAGGAGATCGTGATCCACACTGATCATTAGTTGTTGAAACATTTCAAGGGTCAAAAAAGTTGAACAAGAGACATGCATATTGGGTAGAGTTGAGAGAAACATTTCCCTACATCATTTGATACAAGCAAGAAAAGGAGAATGTGGTTGCCGATGCAATTTCTTGTAGGTACATACTTCTTTCTACTCTTGATGCAAAATTACTTGGTTTTGTACATATTAAAGAGTTATATCCTTTAGACCAAGATTTTAGTAAAGAGTATGCATCATGTGAAAGGGTAACCAATGAAACGTTCTTTAGGCTTGATGGGATTTTGTTTGAAGAAAATAAACTATGCATTCCAAATTGTTCAATTAGTGATTTGGTAGTAAGGGAGTCTTATTGTGGAGGATTGATGGGTCATTTTGGGTTTAATGTAGAGAAAACTGAGCACTACAGAAAGTGAGCAGAAGGGAGAGAAAATTAAGAAAATACAATATGAAAATAAAAGAATGAGTGTAATTGCTAAAAACAATATGAGATTAAGAGTGCAATGATGGCAAGGCAACAAGTACTTGTACTTATGTACAAGAATGTTTATCTTTCTACTAATGATCTTAACTCATATTTGCCTAGTGTTTTTGTATCTTTATTCTAGGATATTGATGATCTACTTCTTGAAGCGATTCCCCATGAATTATCTCCATTGAGAGGAATTTAGCATCAAATATACTTTTCACAAGTATCCGCTATACCAAATCGACCTCTTTATAGAGCTAAGATTTGAGGATGAATCTTTTTGAAGAGGAAAGGAATACTAAAGATCGAGGGGCTAATAAGGTTGATGTTTACAAATATTCTCAAGACCTAAAGATCCTATAATTATTCTTTAAGATCCTACAATAATTCTCAAGATCCTCAAGTGATACGAACCACGCCAACTTGTGGAAAACTCCTAACCAAAACTAATTCCTAAGACTATACTACTACAGATTTGGGTGGAAACTGCTACCCAACACCTATACCGATATGTGAACCTTTGAATGAGAAGGATGCCATAATCATGGAATGCATACTTGATTGATAATTCAAGTATCAACGCCATAGAAAAATTTGATAAGTTCAAAAATTTCTTCAAAGAAACAAAAAGAAATTTTACTCTTAAAATTTTGATATGAAATATTCAAATTTTTATTGAATTGAAAAGGCCTCTTTAGAGGCTATTACATGCCTTACAAGTCCATATAAAAAGGGAAACAACTAAAAATAAAAAGAGGAAACATAAACTAAGGGAAATGTCTTGGTTCATCCCCCCTTAAGCTACTTGCCCAAAATAGTAAAGAATAAACCATATTTCTCTATCTAAATAAAATGCCCAAGATTAGGAAAAGGAAACTAAACTAAATGGCACATGTCTTATTTTTGTGATCTATAAATTAAAACAATCCCACACATTTTTCAAATTTAATGCACTAAGTATTTCATATTTCCTTGCTAGATTATTCTGAAATTTGTAGCATGTTGACACATCATTTATGAACATATGGGCTTTCCTCCATAAGCTTACACGAATCGGCTTCAGCCCAAACATCTTGCATCAGTACATTCAAAGCATCCTTGAATCTCTTGGCCTATGCTCTTGTAAATGGATTAAGTGGTACTTCAAGCAGGTCTACACTCCATTTGGTAGCCATATATCCATCATTCCCCTTCTCTTGTAAAGGATTTGTCCTCAAATATTTTCCTACATCGAAAGGCATTATCATTGATCCTATCGATGAATTGAAATGGACTATATCCTTCCTGTAGCAACTTTGATTTTCTTTGTTTTGGAAATTTCTTTTTTCTCATGTGCGCCCACACCCAATCTCTTGGCTCGAACATCAACTTATGATGCCCTTTGTTGGCTTGTTTGGCATATTGTTTAGTCCTTTTCTCAATGTTGACCCTTGTTTTTTCATGATTCTACTTAACAAAATCTGCTTTCTTTTTTTCATCCAAATTAACATGCTTAGTAATAGAGAGTGGTGATAAATACAATGGGGTTAAAGGATTAGAACCATAAACAATTTTAAAAGGTGAAAATTTAGTAACAAAATGAACAGAGCGGTTATATGAAAACTCAACATATGGTAAACAATCTTCCTATATTTTGATACTCTTTTTTATGACAACTCTTAACAACGTAGAGAAGTTCCTATTCATTACTTTGATTTGACCATCAGTTTATGGGTGACAAATAGTAGAAAACTACAACTTAGTTCCTAACTTATACCACAAGGTCTTCCAAAAGTAACTTAAGAACTTGGTATCTCTATCCAAAACAATTGTTCTAGGCATCCCATGTAACCTCACAATCTCCGTAAAGAAAACATTAGCAACATTGGAAGAGTCATCAATTTTATGACATGCAAAAAAGTATGCCACCTTTGAAGATCTATCAACAACCACAAACACAATATCCCTACAGGTGAAACATCTACCACCATGTGTCTCAACATCTCTCTTCATATGTGGGCAATAAAAGTTGATGCAGACCCTCTAGGCAAACAACCCTATGAACCAACGAACTCAAAGGAGTAGGAATGATTGATTTGCTAAGAACATGTTAA
This sequence comes from Hippophae gyantsensis, assembly GCA_030763125.1. Classification (NCBI taxonomy): domain Eukaryota; kingdom Viridiplantae; phylum Streptophyta; class Magnoliopsida; order Rosales; family Elaeagnaceae; genus Hippophae; species Hippophae gyantsensis. Next base: position 45,531,042 of record CM061035.1, read on the forward strand.
AGATTATAAGATTATAACCCTAAGGCAACAAAGTCCTTAAAACCCCAATCTTGAGATGCCACAAAGGATGATCACTTCCTTTGATAATTCAAATTCAAGCATTCAATCAAAAACACAATAAGGTAAAGTAAAAGCTTTCTAAAATATAATTTTAATTAATGATATTTTTTGTTCTTTCCAATTAAATAGTTGCTCTTTTATAAGCAGGAAACCCTAATAGAAAAACACTAAACAACATGGGCTTTATTTAGTGGTGGATTGGGCTTGATCCAACCATAAAAAATAAAATACTAATAGTCTTAAAATAAAAAGCACATAATTAAATAAAATACTAATAGTCTTAAAATAAAAAGCACATAATTAACTAAAATACAAATTGATAAACATAAAATTCTCATAATTAAATAAAAGACAAAAAGACTTAAAATAAAAAGAACACAATTAACTAAAATAGAAATTTGTAAACATAAAATGCTCACAATTAAATAAAAGACTAAAATAATTAAAATAAAAAGCCCAGCATAAACTAAAATAAAAATTACAAAATGTTTAGGATTGATTTGGCTTATAGAGAGAAAGCTTAGAGAGAAGTTAAGCTGATTGGTAGAATGAGTAGATCTCATAGGAGGTCTATGTATTTATACAACATCACCTAGATAGATTTCAATTATATAACGAGTACATATATTAACATGTTATAGGGGTAAAATTGGCATAAAGTACAACATGTCAGGGGTTGAGGAAATTGAGCTTGGGCTGTCATTGAGCTTGGTCAATCGGTCATTAAGCTCGGTCTATCATTGTGCTCGATCTATCCCATGGGTAGAACATCTGTGGTGCTTTACCTTCCATCTCGAGCTAGTGACTTAACTTAGGCGATTTACAAGGGTCAAGCATCGGGCCAATCTAGATGTCCAAACATCTAGTCTCCTTACTCTTTCAACTCGAGCTCAGGTCTAAGGTAGAAGGGTAACTACCGGGCATAGGATTTGAATCTTCAGCTCCCCTAATAAATGCATGTCAGTTGATTGGGGAGAGAAGCCAAGTGTCTATATAAAGGGATGCTTGGGGTGGGACTTATCACCAATACTTGCAAAATTTAGAAATAGTGAATCAAAATTCTCTGTCACATCACCTTGAGTTTTTTTTAAAATTCAATTTGGTGGTAAGGATTCAGCTCAAACTATACTTTTATTTGTTCAAGTTTTTAGAATTCAAGCTTTGAGAACCAAATGATTTTCCACTTTCTTTTCAGGTTGATTTTTAAAGGATCACTTTCTTTTATTTTTCAAACTCGACCAGAGCTAACCTATTCTTCTTAAACCTTACCCATCGGATTCAATTTTGTTTTTATGTTTTTGTAGTTTTTATAGATTGCACAGAGAAGCAACCTCGACCTTCAGATTGGGTTCTTAGGATGGCCCCCAGTCCTTTAGTGCTAGTGGAATCGATCTATTCCTCAACCTTCTACTTCTAACCCTTATCCTCAAACCAATCCTACCATTAGATTAAGGGTACATGACACTCAAATTTTAGTGGCAAGGATATGAAGGAAGAAAAAAAGAAGCATAGGATATGGGAATCCCACAAGTCATACCATGGTTGGTCAACTGTGCCTAAGCCTTGTGAGTTGGTGTCCTAGGATTAAGAAAGATTAAGAAAAACATATAACATCCCGTCCTTGGTTCATATAATGATACCTCCAGAGGGAGCCTATGATAGCAATCAACCTTTATCCAGTAGGACCGTCTTTCATGAAAAGGCCTTGTGGTTGGGGGTAATGTTCCCCCTCATTAGTAGATTATTGTTTAGGATGCAGCTCGTGCCATGGTAATTGATTCCTAATAGGTAAAGGTATCTGCTCTACCTTATACTCATCTACCAATAACTCAGAGTAGATTTAGAGATGGCCGAGTTTAACGAGGCCTATGTCTTGAACTAGAACCCCATGAATCCTATGAGGGTATATATGTTAGTTAAATAGGATCAAAGGATAAACGTGTCACTTCCTGAAAATGAGAAAATTTGGAAAGAGTACTTTTTCTATGTTTTAGGTTGGTGAGAGTCTCCTACTAGTGACACCAAAATGATAAAGAGCATCTAGAATGACACTAAGGTTATGATAAGGAATATGGCTTTATTAATCAGGACCATGAGCTTAGACATGAAGTAAAGGTTGGTTGATATCTAGAGTTATCTTCCTGAAAAAACCAATTAGAAGACCTTGTTGAACACCCTATGCTTTGTCACTTTTGGGTTGATGAGGCATGGTACAGTGGAGCCTTTCCTAAGGATCAATCATAAAATTTAGGCACCTCTTAAAACTTGTGATCCTCTTAAATATAGAACTCCTCTTATAGAATTATGGGGTTAGTTAGAGGTGGTGGTCGATGATGGGGAACTAGTCTTATGAATTACCTCTTTTTTTGTTGGCATGACATGACAAATTTTGATATCTTTTTTTTATTATTGACAAGTCGTGACTAATGTGATATCCTCATGTAACATCTACTTCCTCTGATTTTGCAAATACCATGGATGTTACCGCTACTTAACTCTTTGCTCGTATGAAAAGTAAGGTCATGCCCGCAAATGGGAGTGCTCCAATGGATACACCTTTGGCTCCTAGAAAGAACTAGTCTAGAATCAAATGTTATCATGAAGGTCACCCTTCTTCACTAAAGAAGAATAAGTAGAAAGGCGTGGATGAGGAGCCTGGGCTCAACCCCGAGCCTTTGAATGTTTGCCCGCCTATATCACTCCTGATAGAACAACATGTGTCTCTAACTCTTTGCTCGGCTTTCAAAGAAGCTAAGGAACTTGTAAAGGATTCAAGGAAGGGGAAGGCCATCCTTAATGATCTTACCTCTGATCCAAAGAGCATAGTCTTGAATCGAGGCTTGGTGTTAGAAAGCTTCAATAATTGTATGAGCCACCTTTTTTCTACCTTATACAAGAAGCAACTCTAGGCTATTTATGAGGCTATAGACTCTGGTAAGGTCATTCGTTTCCAGATGTGTCAGGTGGATTATCTTGAGTTTTGTTTCTTATTCATTGATTAGCTTATGTAAAGTATAAGCTCGAGACTTATTAGTCAGACCTTTGTTTTCTTTAGTTGATGTTGCTCTATGACTTTGATAAGTCATAAGCATGGATTTTTGAAAGATAAACTGGTACATGAGAAGGAGAGCCATGCATCTACGTGCTCAAAATACACCATGTTATTGGCCGGTGCCTTACTGAGGTCAAGAAGGCTCTTAGGCATGCGGATGAGGGGGCCAAGGAAGCCTAAATAAGAGCTCAGGCTTCTACTAAGAATGTCCATTATCAGGTGAAAATGGATGTGGATTCCAAGGATAAGAAGTTCAAATTGAGTGTAGATATGAGCTGCCCATGGAAACTTTCAAAACACAGGCTGAGCTAGAGGACCTGGATGAATATTATTATCACATTCTGGATATCCTGGTCACTCTTCCATGTATATAGGTTCCTTTTATAGAGGAAGAAGGAAAAATCTCAAACTCTTCTAATGGTGAGGATGGTCCAGAGGTAACAGAGGCAAGGGAGCATTGAATGTTAATGGCTTGATCCCATTAAGCTCGACGCCACTTATATTTGTGTTGTCGTGAGCTCGAACATAAAATTAGTTTACCTTTATTTATTAATGGAAAATTACTTTTCCTCTTTTATTGTGTAGTAATGATGTTGAAAATGAAAAGTTCAAATTTATTTATTAATGGAAAATTAATTTTCCTCTTTATTATGTATTTATGATGTTGACCTACCCATTTTTTGTTTTGTATCAACCTTGATCTCCTATAAAAAAGGGTTGAGAACACTTGTTTGATTCATAGATTTAGGGATTTCTATCAATTTTTCTAACCTTTTTGGTCACATGCTATGGATTCTGATCGGACTAGTAGACACTCAGTTTGTGCTTTATGGGTTAAAAATGGTAGGCTTAAGGATGAGGCTAGATCTCTCAAAGCAGAGGTGGTTAAACTTGAGTGTAATATAAATAAGGGAAAGTGTGAGCTCGTGTCTTGTAAGGAGTAGTTAAATCAAACTCAATCTTGAGAGAGAAGGACCCCGGTTAGTATGGAAATGCTTGTGGATAGAGAACCCAATGGGTGAGCTTTTATATGAAGCGATCTAAAAGAGTCTTTCTTAAGGTGATGGAGGTTATGGAAGAATTTGAGGGAGGATTGCTCACAATGATGACAACTCACCCTAAGCCCGTGACGTATGCACAAAATAAAATTATAGATATTCAAGCCAAGCTATTGCCCTTAGTTGAAGAAACTAATGATCTAGTTACTAGTTACGTGTCCAAGAATTTAAAGAGTTTTTAGCTTTCTTAGAAGGTCGAGCCTTGTATTAATAATTATCCACAACATTTTAATTTTTAAATAATGAAAACATTTTGATTGGTATGTACTTGTTATGACCTAACACTGAGTATATTTGTATTTATAAATAACCAAAGAGATGTTTTTATATAATGCAACCTGGTTGTTGATAGATGTGGTCAGCTCAACCCTTGCTCTTATTAGAGCACTCTACATGGTTCTTAACCGAGGTGATCAACCCATGGCTCAAATTTGGTGGGAGAAAGCCTCACTATGTTCTTGACCAAGGTGGTCATCTCTTTTCAATGTCAAAGTGCCAACCTGGTTCCTGATCGAGGTGGATAACTCATGACCTTATGAAAGTGCCAGGATGCTCTACCTGGTTATTTAACCAAGGTGATCAACCCATTGCTCAAATTTGATAGGAGAGCCTCACCAGGTTCATGACGGTGGTGCTCATCTCTTTTCAATGTTATAGTACTAACATAGTTCCTAACCGAGGTGGACAACTTGTGACATACAACAGTGGGAAACTTGTACAAAAAAGGACCTTTTGTTATGGGGTGATGTAATTTCATTTATATGTTTGTTCCAATATTAAATAAAATGGTGTTTGTATACGTTAGAAGCGATACTTCTTCAAATTTCTGGCATTCCAACTCATGCATTCTTCTGTTCCTTTCACATTTTTAGCAAGTAGGCTCCTCCTACTGTCATTTCGATTATTAACCATCCATTCTTTCTTATTAGGGAAAATCCACTTGAAGACCCAATCACAACTAGAAAAGTCTTTGAAGTGAATGGTCTTGTTGAAATAATCTAATATTCTCCTTTTTTTCTTGGTCATCATTCTTAGGGCTTCATTTTTTTTCTCTTCCACGATGGTCAGTTTGTGTGCTCTAATTACATCATTTTATTCCCCCATTAAAACCTATCTGGAAGTGAGAATCGTGACTTTGGTTGGTATTATAGCCTCTATCCCATAAACCAGGGGAAAAATGGCCTCGTTAGTGCTTCCTCAAGGACAAGTCCTAACAGCCCACAATGTTCCAGGAATTTCATCCACCCACCTTTCTTTTGCACTTTCTAGCCTTTCCTTTAATAAGCCGATGATGAGCTTGTTGGAGGATTCCGCTTGATTGTTGGCCTGGGGATAACATGGCATGGAGTGGCATATCTTAAAGTTTTACTTGAGGGAAATTTTTTTTTGATATGTTGTCTTGTAAATTGTCTCCCATTATTCTTGACGAGTTCTCTGGGTAGGCTGAAGCGGCAAATGATGGACTTCCATATAAATGGAATCACCTCCACCTCCCTTATTCTACCCATGGGCTCTGCTTTGATCCACTTTAAAAACTAATCAGTAGCCACAAGTAGAAACTTCTTTTACCCTTGTTCTATATGTAGGGCCCTACTATGTCAAGCCCCCACTTATAAAAGGGCCACGGACTCACCACCCTTTTTATAGTATTTGTAGGGATGTGTGACAATGGGGAAAACCTTTGACATTTGTTGCATGTTTGGGTATACCTTGTGCAATCTACCAACATAGTAGGTGAATAATAGCCCTATCTCATGATTCGTTATGATAACTTTCTCCCCCTTTAATTTGAACCACAACCCCTTTCATGTGCTTCATACAATAATCATTTAGATCCTACTTTGGCTACACTAAAGAGCCTTGGACCGAGTGGGGTTTTTTGATACAATTTTCTAGTTCGTATCATGTACTGAACTACTTTGGATTTGATTTCTTTTGTAGATCTACTATCTTCTGGTAGTTCCTCCTTTTCTAAGAAGTTATAAATCAAGGTGTACCATGGGATACTGGGATTGTTGACGCATCCAATCATTTTTTCAATCTCCTCCAAGGACACTTTCGACAGAAGTGTTATTGATACCACTCAATTAGGGTTGGCCTCACGTAAAAATTCCAAAGTTGCTAACACATCGGAGTGACCATTATCATTTCAACCTATCTACTTGATCTCAAACTTAGAGAATCTAGAGCACTTCTTCTTTAACCTTTCTAGGTAACCTTTCATTTTTTTGCCTCTATCTTCAAATAACCCCAAGAATTGGATGACCACTATCCGTGAATTGCTATGTAAGGTGACCTTATCTGCTCTCAGTTGAGTAGCAATAATGGCCCCAAATATAGCCGCCCTATATGTGGCCATATTATTAGTCACTTGAAAATCAAATTTGACTACATACTGGAAACAATTGTTTTTAGGGTCTACTAAAACTACCCCTAGCCCTGCACCGTTGAAGTTTAGTGCTCCATCAACAAATACCTGCCAAACTTCCTCATTTATTTTATCTATCCCACATATTCTCTTTTGCTCCTCATTGACAATAACCTCTAGTTTCTCACTAAAATCAGCCATAAACTTGGCGACCAATTGCCCTTTGATACCCGATCTAGCTTTGTATTTAATGTCATACTCCCCCAATTATTTGGCTATTTGTGCCAGCCTCCCTACTATGTCAAGTGTCGTCAGGACATTCTTGAGTAGGTGAGAGGTGAGTACCACAATAGTGTGTAAGCCAAAGGAGTGACTGAGCTTCCGTGCATTAACTTTGAGGGAAAATACTAATTTCTTAATGGTGGGATATCTTCTCTGGGTTTCTGTGAGGACATGGCTGATGTAATAGACAAGATGTTAAACTCTATCTCTCTCCGTGATGAGTATAACACTACATATATGGGAGGTCACAGCCAAATATAGACAAAGGACCTCACTAGGATGAAGGCTAGCTAAGAGATAGGGTTACTTAAGTACTACTTGATTCCTTTAAAGGCTTCATTATAGTTCTCATCCCAAATGACTGGTGTGGCTTTTTTTAACATTTTGAAGAAGGGTAGACACTTATCAGTGCATTTAGAAATGAACCTATTCAATGCTACTATTTTTCCATTTAATTGATGAATTACCTTAAGGTTAGAATGTGGTCCCATGTTTAGTAGAGCATGTATTTTGTCTGGATTGGGCTCAATCCCTCTGGCTGACACAAGGTACCCTAAAATTCTTCCTATATCGACACCAAATACACTTTTTTTGGGGTTGAACCTCATTCCATATTTTTGGATTACCAAGAATACCTCATCTAGGTCTGTAACATGGTCCATAAGTTGAGTTTAATTAACCACCATGTCATCCACATAGGCCTCCAGGTTCCTCCCCAACAGTTCTTCAAACATTTTGTTGACCAAGCGTTGATACATGTCAACTGCATTTTTCAACCCAAATGGCATCCTTTTATAACAGAATGTTCCCTCTTTGGTGATAATATTTTTTCCCCGTCTCCCGGGTGCATCCTAATTTGGTGGTACCTTGAGTATGCATCCAAGAAATTCATCGTCCCAAAGCTAGTAGAAGCATGTACCAATTGGTCAATACTGGGGAGAAGAAAGCAATTCTTGGGACATGCCTCGTTTAAATCTATGAAAGTGATTGAGATGACCTGCACAATTTTATGATGAGGACCATATTTGATAGCCATAAGGGATAGTTGATTTCACTTACGATCCCTACTTCTTTAAAACATGCTACCTAGTGCTTGATGACCTCATTCATTTCTATTGGGAATTTTATTTTTCGTTATTATAAAGGTTTAGTTTTTGTATCAATGATTAGTTGGTGTTATATGACTCTTGGATCAATTCTGGGCATGTTAGTCAAAGTTCATGCAAATATATCTGAGTTATTCCTAAGGAACTATGAGAGTCGTGCCTCTAAGTCCATCGATAAATATTCACCCAATCTCAAGGGTTGGATCTCTCCTTTTACTACCATAGGGAGATTTTTAATTCATTTAGGCTGATTGATTTTGTAAGGTCTTGCTTCCCTGGCTTCCTCCGAGGGAGGCCTCTTGGTAATTGCTATTTTTGGGTCAAATCCTTCATAGTGGCATATATCAGTTTTTGGCCTTCTCTTGGTCTCCCTTAATCTCTTCTCGTCCTCTATCAATGGAAAATTTGATGACTTGGTGGAGGGTAGATGAGACTACCTTCATCTTATGTATCCAGTGTCTTCCCAAGATGGCATTATAGTCAATTGAGAGGTTTATAATTACGAAAGTGGTTATTATTATTATTACTTTTGCCATAACAGGTAGCACTACCATTTATTTGGCATAGGTAGTATTATTGTTTAACCTTACGAGAGAGAGCTCCATATTTACAATATATGGGTCCTTTACACCTAGGGCTCTTATAGTAGTCAAAAAAAGAGGTCTACTAAACTTCCTATATCAATCATTATTCTGTAAACATCATAGGATCCCATCCTTAAGGTGATCACTAGAGAATCTTCATGGTGAGACGAGGTCTTATTCTTCTCATTGAAAATGATTTCGGTGGTTGGTCTCCTATTTTCTAAGGTGTATACATGGGGGACACTGGGCAATTCTCTAGCAAACCTTTTGTGTGAATTATTGGAGCTCTTGCTAACCCCTAGTCATCAATGTATAGTGTGTATAGTTCTGACATTGGTTTCTTTGGGCTACTCTCTTCTACTACTAGTCAGATTTGCTATTTTTATTACTTCTCGCCTATCTTGGAAATTTCTCTTATCCCTACTATCAGTAACGAGGTCCTTTGGATATCCCCTTGCCAATAATTCATCTATATCTCTTATGAGTTTTCTATAGTCTTTTGTATCATGGCCTACATCTTTATGGAAAGCATACCACTGGGACACGTTTCTAAGTAAGGTTCTCATCTTGGGTGGCCACCTGACATTGGGCTCCTCCTCCATTCTCGTTACCAATTGGCTTAGATTTACTTTAAGGGGGGATCCTTGAAGGGAGAAAGTGACCTCTCCCAAAGTTCTCTGTCTCTAGATTAATGTCCAACCGACCTATTATTTGATGCGAAACATTTATTGTTGCTATTTTGATATGCCCTATCTAGGCTTATCCTCCTCTTTTATTTTTCGAGCACTACCTTTATATTAGTTCGCTAATCTTTAATTGGAGCTAACTCTCTCTCCAGGTTGACGAACTTTCTAGCCTCATCCTAAGCTTCTTCCAAAGTGTGAGGTACTATTTTTGTTAATTCTACAAATAGGTCAGAGTTTTTTAGGGGACCTTTCCAAAATGCTTTTATAGCTATAGAGTTGGGAAAATCATAGATTTCCCATTTTTCCTCTCAGAATCACTTCATAAACTCCTTAGTGGATTCCCCTATTTCTTAGACAATGGAAAATAGGTGGAGTGATTCTTTCCTCAAGGGTTTGTAGTAGGCGTATTTTGTGAGGAAGAGTTAGACAAATTATGGAAAATAGGTTATGGATCAGGATGCCAGGTTGTTTAACCATTTTTGGGCACCTTCACAAAGAATGGATATGAATAGCTTGTACATTATAGAATCTCTTTTTTCATGAGTCAAGCTTATGGGGTCCATGGCTATTTTGAAGTGTTGTACGTGGGCCATCGGGTCCTTCTTCCCAAAATAATCAAGGCTTTTGGGGACATTGAACTTATTTGGTGGTTCATCATCTTCTATATTGTCAGAATAAGAGGAGATACGTAATTGTTCACAATCTTTTTCCACATCATGAAGGGCTTTACCCTTCTCATTTTTCTCTTGGGCTTCCTTCAAGATAAGGTCTTGCTTCTTGTGGTCTTCTTCCAACGCTTGAAATCATACCTCCCAGTTCTTCCTTTTCTAGACCCATAATTCCTTACTTGGTCTTACTAAGCTAGAAAGGTGGTTCCTTTCATCCTCTTGTTCTGTATGAGATGGCTCGAGTTGGCCTTGTCCCCCTGTGTTTGTTGCAATTTGGTCTATTGCTTGGCCGTCTAACACCCTTTCCCCTGACTGGGACTGCAGCACCAAATTTTCTCTTTAAATTTCCTCGAGCTCTTTCCTCAGCTCTAGGAGTTGGCGAGCCATCTTCTAGTAGTACAAGTTTTCTTCTATCCAAACCTCATCAAAGGGTGGTGTTGTTTCTTCCTAAGATGATCTTGTTCCCTCATTGACCAATTGTGCACTTCAACCAGCATGAGTTCCTACCATATTGGTGTATGGAATGGTTAATGTCTTCAGTACAATTTTTAAAGAGTGTACGATAAATTTCTTAAGCTCCTTTCAAGGCTCAAACTAAAATCATAAGAAGTAAGAGGTCAGAAAATTAAGCTGAACCTAAAAATTTGAGCCCCACAGTAGGTGCCAAAATTTTTAGGATTGATCTAGCTTACAAAGAGAAAGCTTAGAGAGAAGAAGTTAAGCTGATTGGTAGAATGTGTGGATCTCATTGAAGGTCCATGTATTTATAAAACATCACCATGATAGGTCTCAATTACATAATGAGTACATAAAATTACATGTTAAAGGGGTAATATTGGAATAAATACACGTCAGAAATCGAGGTCATTGAGCTCAGTTTTTCATTGAGCTCGGTCTGTCATTGAGCTAGGCTTGTCATTGAGCTCAGTTTTTCATTGAGCACGGTCTGTCATTGAGCTAGGCCTGTCATTGAGCTCGATTTTTCATTGAGCTCGGTCTGTCATTGAACTAGGCCTGACATTGAGCTCGGTCTATCGTTGAGTTAGGCCTGTCATTAAGTCGGCCTCTTATTGAGCTCAGTCTATCATTGATGTTGTATGCCTAGTAAAGGATTTAATCCATAGGGAATCTCTTCAAGATGTTAATCCTCAAAGTCCTGTAATAAAGATACAATGACACTAGACAAAGATGAATTATGATCTTTGGTAGAAAGATAAAAATACTTGTACATAAGTACAAGTACTTCTTCCCTTTCCATCATTGCACTCTTAATCTCATGTTTTTAAGCAAATGCACTCATTCTTTTATTTTTCTCTCCTTTTTCTAACTTTTCTCTCATTTGTGCTCACTTTTCTCTCTTTTGTGCTCACTTTTCTCTCCTTTTTTATTTTACTCTTGCACACACTTTTGTTTTTCTCTTAACATACACTCTCTTGCTATTCTAATATGGTCCTCATAAGCCTGCAAAGGTTTGAGAGGGGCTAAGAAATCTTTTTGGTTGTTCCTTTCAAAAGAATAGAGATTTTTATACCCATCATGCATCACCCTCCTATCAAACTGCCACGATCGGCTGAGTAATATATAAGCAGTATCACAAAGAACCAACTTCATATTATTCAAATGAAAAAGGAACACCAACTTTTTTATTAACCTCCACTTTTCCACAATCATTTAGGCACGATAGCTAGTACGGTTCCAAATTCTTCTACCATTTTAAATTTATCTTTTCTACCAACAAGGTACTAGCAACATTAGTCTAGCTCCCACTATTAATAATTAATATGCATACCTTATCCTTGATGTGGCATCTTATGTGGAAAATATGATCACGGTGCTTGTCATCTTCTCCATCCTTAGGCAATATATTTAGGACTCTCCTTGTGACAAGTAAAACTCTTTACATAGGTTATTCCACTTCAACATTACAAAAATCCTTCATTGGTGGTATCTCTTGGTCACATGAACTCGTCCTTTTGATTTATCCTTTTTTCTATACAACCATGATATTTTTGTCCCGTTTACAAATTTCTCTCTCTTTCACATTGGAACCAATTTCTTCTTTGACTAATTTATGTCTTTATGTCTTCTTTTTTGTAATTTAGAATCGGAAGAGGATTCTAAATCATCCAACCTTGCATTCATCCTCTTAAATTGGTTATGAACAGATTTGATGAATAATTTCAATTCAATATCTTATGGTTATCCTCCTTCCTTACTCATGTTGTCAATCTGTAAAATAAAATGAGATAACAGACGCACCCACTCAAGTGTTTGCTCTAAAATAAGATTGTTATCACTCCGTTTTTAACACAATTTTTGCTCTCTTTCTTTCACTATTTTTACTCTTTTTTTTACCACACAAAGCTCACGTCAACCTCCTTTGTGTTCTTAACAAAATCAAAAAATCCAACTAATCTCTAGAGGTAACCATTTTATTGGTGACAATCTTAAAATTCAGAATTCTCAAAACTTAATAGCAAAGTATGACAAAAGGAAAGTTCAAAGAGGACTCTAAAGAATGACTCTAGACCAAATAGGACTCTAAAGAAAGACTCTTGACCAAAGAGGACTCCAAATATAATACTCTTGAACTAAGAGGACTCTAAAGAAAGACTTTTGACCAAAGAGGACTCTAAAGAAAGACTCTTCAGCAAAGAGGACTCTAAATAAACACTCTTGATCAACTATGATTCCCCTTTCTTCTTCTTTTCTTCTTTTGAAATCTAGAAATAAAAAAAAGATAAAAATGAAGATAGATAACCTATTTTCAACATCCAAGACTCTAATACCAAATGATGTAGACCCCTCTAGGCGAATAAACCTAATGAAGAACCAAAAACAAGGCAAAAAGGTGCGACCACTCTTTAACTCTTCGCTTAGTGGTATAAATGGTGGAATTTGGGTTAGAAAATTGCAAGAAAGAAGTTTATTCCCAAATTTTCTTGTAGGAATTAAAAAGAGCTTCGATTTGATATATTATAATAGTCATTTCGTTACCCAAGTCGAAAGTTATGGTCGTTTAAAGTTGCAACTCCGATTTATCAATTTTGTTTTTTTTTACTGCGAATAGCAACCCACTTCTCCCTTTTTTTCTTTTTTCTGTTTTGAAGAAAAAAGATAGATGGAACATAGAAATAACAAACAAGAAAAAGATATGAATAATTCAAAGGAAAATAAGAAACAAAATCCAAATATGAAAATAAAGACAACAAAATTGAAAGAAAACACAAGACTCAAAAGGACGAAACTTTTTTTGGTGATTTGCCACTCAATAATGAAAAAACAATCAAGAACATAGAAAAAAAATTTAACAAAATTTTTAAAAAAATAGAATTCAAAACAAAGATAGATAACCTATTTTTAGCCACTAAGGCTCTGATACCAACTGATACGGACCCTCTAGGCGAAGAACCCTAGGATCCCACTAACTCAAGGAATAAGAATGATTGAACTAATAAGAACTTGTTGTAGATGATTAGATTAGAATCCTAAAGAAATAAAGTCTTTAAAACCCCAATCTTGAGATGCCACAAAGGATGATCACTTCTTTTGATAAGTCGAATTCAAGCATTCGATCAAGAACATAAGAAGGCAAAGAAAAAGCTTTATGAAATATACTTTTCACAAATGATATATTCGTTATTGCCTCCAAATTACATCACTTTTCTTCTTTATAAGCAAGAAACCCTAAAAGAAAAACCCTAGATGAAATGGGGCTAATGGGCCTAATCCAACCTCAAAAAATAAAAGATTAAAAGACTTAAAATAAAAAGCCCACAATTCACTAAAATAGAAATTGCTAAACCTAAAAGGCCCACAATTAATTAAAATAAAAATTGATAAAAAGCCTACAATTAACTAAAATAAAAATTTCTAAACATAAAGGGCTCATAATTAACTAAAACAAAAAAATTTCTTCCTACATTAATCCTTGGATCCAATTTAATATTCTAAATCTATCCCTTTTGTAGGATTATCAGAATATTTGTAGGCATCAACTTGGTTAGCACCTCAATCTCTATTATTACTTCCCATGTCATTTAACCATTAAAATTTATAAGGTCTAGGATGTTTAGTTGTTGGAAATGCTAACTTCTCCACCATGCTAGTGCTAGCAACATTAGTACAACTTCCTCCATCAATAGTCATTTTACATACCTTGATTTGGACATGGAATCTAGTAAAAAATATGTTCTCCTACTACACTTCATCATATTCTTTGGATTGCAAACACAAAGCTCTTCTTGCCACCAATATTTCACCATAGGTAGCGCATTCCTCATCAGCAATGTCCTCCAATGGTGGCATAGAATCATTGTCCAATTCATTGTTAGTTTCAATCCATCCCTCATCTTTAACTCTTTTGTTTGGACATTGATTGGCTATATGACCCTTGCCTAGACATTTAAAACATTTAATATCATGATTTTGAGTAATGGATGAATGTGATTTACCTTGAGTTCTTTGGCTAGCCATTGGTGGCTTTTGCTTCGTTTTAGGGTTAGGTGTGGATGTACTTTAGCTATGGCTCACACATGTACTACCTCCCCTCTTTAGTTGACTATCAATCTTAATAACCACGTGTATCATGTCCTTTAACTCCATATAATGCTGCAACTCCACCTCTTTTTAAATTTTCCTATTCAAACTAGCAGAAACCTTTCCATAGTAGCCTTTTGATCTTCTTCAATGTTTACTCGGATTATTGTCACTTTCATCATCAAAGTTTTCATATCCTCCCACATCTCAGTTGGATGCTCCCTATTTCTCCTCTTGTTCAGCACCAATTGATCCCACCAAAGAATAGCATAATAAAAAAAATCAATGGAAGCAAGTTTACCTTCTTTACCTAGGAATATTGGTGGCAATCAAATACTAACTCCACCTTCTTTTCCCACCCTAGATATGGTTTAGGATCATTCCTCCCTTGAAATGATGGAATCATCATCTTAATACTACCCAAATTATTATCTTCTCGATTCCTCACATTCCTATAGCTACCACCATATCTCCTTTTAGCACTATCAATTGATTCCTGATCATCCTCCTCTATTCTAACACCCCTTGACTGAATTCCCTCTTCTCAATGCACACGAGGTGATTCCACAAGTGTGTTTTCTACCCAGTCTAACCTCTCATGAATAGGTTCCATCTCTTCCCAAATAACCTCCCCATCTCTCTTGTCAACTCCTCCATCATAAATTTCATGTCAACCTTGCTAGATACAACTTTTGAAGAATTTCTTTTGACATATTTGCTGCATATAAAATGTTAGTAGTAATAACAATAATAAAGAATCCTCACTTTATTATCTCACGCGTTTCTCTCAAAACTGATGTATCACTCAAATTATCTCGTGTTTAGACTCAAAATTTAAATCGAATTTTACCCTATTATATTCTCACCACTCTTGCCTTTTTTCGCTCATAATTTCTCAAAAGTTTTTATCAAACTAATCAATCAAGAATCAGATTTCATGCAACAATCCACATCCAAACTTGACCAATCAGATTTTGATCTAAATTTTGATATAAGTTCAAATTTAGGCTATCTAGAACAAGAATATCATAAGATAAACAAAAATAAATTTTAAGAATTGATCCCTGACTCTTTTTTTTATTAAAATCCCCATATTTCCTTGACTTTTTTTCTTAAAACAACTAAATAAAGTAATGGAGATCGAGGTGCTAATCAAGTTGATTTTCCCAAGTGTTGATCAAGTTGATATTTTCAAATATTCTCAAGATATTTTGCAAAGAATTGGCATTCCAATGACTACGGATAGATTTGGAAGATGAAGTTCGGTGCAAGGGTTACTTTAGAAAGCAATTTTTGTTTTAATTAATTGTGCTCCTCTTATGTTTAGCAATTTTTGTTTTAATGAATTGTGGCTTTTTATGTCTTATTTATCATAAGTCTTTTTAGTCTTTTTTTATGATGGATTAGGCCCAATCCATAACTATATAGGTGTATTAGGCTCATTTGCTCTATGGTTTTTCTATTAGGGTTTCTTGCTTATAAAAAAAGCAACTATGTAATTTAGAGGCAACAATGAATATCATGAATGAAAATTATATTTTAGAAAGCTTTTTCTCTGCATTCTTGTGTTCTTGATTGAATGCTTTATATTAACTTATCAATAGGAGTGATCATCCTTGGTGGCATTTTAAGATTGGGGTTTTAAGAACTTTGTTTCCATATGGTTCTAATCCAATCATCTTCAATACATTTGTAGCAAATTGATTGTTCATATTCTTTTGAGTTCATTGGTTCCTAAGGGCTAGAGGGTCTCCATCAAGTGGTACCAAGGAAATTTTTCTAATATTTGTTCATATATACCTAAAACTCGTATTTTATTGCATCCTTAGTGCAATTTTAGAGACAAGTTGTACCAGAACACTTTTTAACACCTTTTTGCACATAAACCCAAAATGGAATTTTATTGTATCTGTAGTGCAATTATATGATTACTGGTACAAGAGCACTTTCTTGCAACATTTCCGCACATATACACAAAAATGAAACCTTGCTGCATCCATAGTGCAATTTTATTGTATTTGTAGCTTTTTTGGCATGTACCCAAAAATGGCATTTTACTTCATCTATAGAGTAATTTCGAGTAATTTTCAAGACATGTGGTATCTAAACACTTTTAACAACTTTTACCCACATATATCCAAAATTCAAATTTGGTAGCATTCTTATTGCAATTTTCATGATTGGTGGTACTATAGAAATTTTAGCAACATTATCACACATATACCCGAAAATGGAATTTTGTTGTATCCATAGAGCAATTTTTATGATGAGTGGAACCGAGCACTTTTTTGCAACTTTTTTGCATATATACCTGAAAATTGCATTTTATTGCATCCGTAGTGCAATTTTCATGATAGATGATAATGGCATACTGTTAGCAACTTTTAAACACACACACACACACAAACACACACACACACATATATATATATATATATATATATCAGAAAATGGAATTTGTGGCAACCTAGTGCAATTTTTAAGATAGGTTGTACCAGAGCACTTTAAGCACTATTTTCATACATATTCTTGAAAATTGAATTTTATTGCATCCGTGATGCAATATCCATGAAGGATGGTTCTAAAACCCTTTTAGAAAATTTTATGCAAATATATCCAAAAATAGAATTTGGTTGCATCCGTGTGTAATTTTCATGATTGGTGGTACTAGGGAAATTTTAGTAGAATTTTCACACATATACTCAATAACAAAATTTATTTTGCATATGTAGTACATTTTTCATGGATAGTGGTATTGTATCACCTCTAGTAACTTTTTCATAAACATACTCATGAATGGAATTTTATTGCATCCATAGAGAAATTTTCAAGGTGAGTGGTACTCAAACACTTTTAACAACATTTTTTTATTGTAGCAAATGAATGACAAACCCTTAGCACCTTCTTCATCATCCCACCATCCATAAATATTATTAAATAATTAAGAAGAAATGAATACAAAGAAATGCATCAACTGAACCTATAAGAAGGTCTATCAACCATATCATAAAAAATGAAATGACATGTGAATGCTACATCCCACCACCAAGTCACGGAACAAAAGCTAGGAGATGTAGAAGCCAAGTTATCTGCTGCTGAATTACCCTCTCGGTAAATATGCAAACAGTGGACCTCTATGTGTGCAATTCCGGCTAAATAATCTATCCATGACAAAAGGCAAAGCCATGGCACCAAATGAGATCTAGTGCAATTTTCATAGCGGGTGGTACCATAGCACTTTCTGCAACTTTTTTGCTCATATACTAAAAAAAACATTTTTTTGCATCTGTAGTGCAAGTTTCATGACAAGTGGTACTAGAACACTTTTACCAACTTTTACACAAAATAATCCAAAAATGGAATTTGGAGGCATCGGTGGTTCAATTTTCATGACAAGGAGTACTAGAGCACTTTTTGCAACATTTTCACACATATAGAAAACATAATTTGTTATATCCATAGTGTAATTTTCATGATTGGTGGTTCCAAAGAAATATTTTGTTAAGTTTTTGCACATTTAGTCCAAAATGACAATTTATTGCATCCATAGTTCAATTTTCATGATAGGTGGTGTCGGATGATATTTTACAACTTTTTTACATATATTCTTGAAAATGACATTTTATTGAATCTTTAATTTAATTTTTAAAATGGATGGTACAGGTGATGGAAATATGGATACCATATGGAATGTAGACCCATTTGAAGAACCACTTGTCCAATTATAAGAGCATGGGCATAGAGATTCGAGAATGACTTGAATAGGTTGATGCAAGAAGTTAGGGCTCAAGCTAATTTATGTAAGCTTATGGAGGAAGGTCCATATTTTCATAAAAGATGTTTCAACATTCTAAAAATTCTAAAATAATCCAGCATGGAAATTTGAAATAATTAATGTATTAAATTTGAATAATATGTGGGATTGTTTTTAATTTATAGATCACACAAATAAGCCATGGTCAATTTATTTTAGTTTCCTTTTCCTAAATTTGGGTGTGTGATTTGGAGGGAAAGAAATCTAGTAGATTCTTTACCATTTTAGGGGTTATTTGAAGAGAAAGAAATCTAGTTGATTATTTACCATTTTGGGCATGTAGCTTAAGGGGGAAGAACCTAGACATTTCCTTCAGTTTATGCTTCCATTTTCTATTTTAGGTAGTTTCCCTTTCTTATATGGATGTGTAGGGAATGTAATAGCATATAAATATGCCTTTCTCTTTGGTTCTTTAAAGAACCTTTTGAATTTATCAGATTTTTTTGTGGCTTTCATATCTCAACTTATCAATCAAGTAACAATTCCTTGATTTTGGCATCTTCCTCATTCCAAGGTTCACATCTCATTATAAATGTCAGGTTGCTATTTCCATCCAAATCTATAAATGTCATAAGTTTGCATGGTTCATATCATTTTGGTATCAGAGCCAAGGTTCTATTCTCATGTTTGCTTGTCCTTATTGTATTTGTTTGTGTGTTTATCTCAATCTTAGCTTTCTTCTTCATTCAAGTTCATCAACAAAAAAAATGTTTCTTGATTCCAAATTTGATTATTTTCTTTTCTTATCCTTGTGGGACGAAAATATTCTTGTTTTAGGATTTTTATTTACGATATTCTTGTTTGGTAGAATTATCTATCTAGGGTTTTATGGCAAAAAAAAACTACGTTTGGTTTCCTTCTTTTCTCCCAATTATGTGTTGTTGTTTTCATTGTTGGATTTCGTTTCATAGTTCTATTTGAATTCTTCATATATTTTTTCGTGTTCTTTATTTCTTTGTTTAATCTATCTTTGTTCTTCAAAACAAGAACAAAAAAGGAAAAGAAGAGAGCTTGATATTCACAATTTTAAAAAATTTGATAAATTAGCATTGCAACATTAAACAACCATAACTTTTGACTCGAGTAACAAAATTACTATTATAATATATAATATCCAAGCTCGATTCGATTCCTTTAAGAAAAGGCAAGCTTTTCCTCTATTCCCATATTATTCAAGCGCAAATTCTATCGTTTAAATCACTTACCAAGGGTTTAAAGCTTTTGAGCCAAGCTTTGATTCGAAATATTTTAATAGTCATTTCGATACTCAAGTCAAAAGTTATGGTTGTTTAATGTTGTAAGGCCAATTTATCAAAAAAAAAAATTGAAACTGTAAACAATAGCTCCTTTTTTTTTTCTTTTTTGAAGAACAGAGATGGATTGAATACAGAAATAAAGAAAAATAAAAAATAGGAAGAATTCAAAGAGATCTACCAAACGAAATCCAAAGACGTGAACAACAACAACAAAATTGAAGGAAAACACAAGACTTCAAAGATGATTTTTTTTAAATCGAGAACTCAAACAAAGATAGATTAAGAGAGATAACCTCTTTCTAGCAACCAAAACTCTGATACCAAATGATACCGATCCTCTAGGCGAAGAACCCTAGGAACCCACAAACTCAAAGGAATAGAAATAATTGATTTGCTAGTAATGTGTTGAAGATGATTGGATTAGAACAATTAGGAAACAAAGTCCTTAAAACCCCAACAATTGATATGATCATATTAGAACACTAAGAAAAAAATTACTTAAAAGCCTAACCTTGAGACGCCATAAAGGATGATCACTCTCATTGATAAGTTGAATTCAAGTATTCAATCCAAAATAAAAGAAGCCAAAGCAAAAAAATTTCTGAAATAATTTTTAATAAATGGTATATAGTGTGTTCAAGATTACATAGCTGCTATGTTTTTATAACAACAAACCATAAAGAAAATATCCCTACACAAAATGTCAAACCCTAAAGAAATCTTAGATGAAGATGGGCCTAATCCATCCTTAAAAAATAAAAGAATAAAAAGATTTATGAAAAATAAAACATAAAAGGCTCACAACTAACAAATAAAAAAATTACTTCCTAAATTAATCTTTGTATCCAACTTGATCTTCCAAATCTATTTCTTGCATCGGATCTTGAGAATATTTGTATGATCTTGAGAATATTTTTTAATATGAACTTGGTCAACACCTCAACTTCCATTATTCCCCTCCTCTTCGAAATGATTCATCCTTGAATCTTAGTTAAACCAAAAGGTAGACACATGCACCATGTTCAATCTTTCTTACTCTTGTTTTCAACTTCAACAAGAATAGGAATCTTTAAAAATATCTCCCTTTGTTCTCCCCTTTGTTCTTCTTTTTTTCTTTATTTTTTTTTCTTCCCTTTTTTTTTTTGACTACTGCTATGGTAAATGAACTCATAAACTAAATGAAAAGAAACCAAACCAAAAGCAAGGAAAAAAGTGTGAAAAAATTTAACCCCTCAATAAGTCGTTTAAATTATGGATTTTGGGGACAAAATAGGTGAAAATAGACACATAGCTTGGGTTTTCTAGTAGGAATTGTATAGAGCTTTAATTTGATATATTTTAGTAGTAGTTTCGATACCCGCATCAAAAGTTATGGTTGTTTAAAGTTGTAATGCCAATTTATCAATTTTTTTAAACAGTGAACAACATCCCTTTTCTTTTTTCTTTTTTTTTGTTTCTTGTTTTTTTGAAGAACAAAGCCATACTAACTACAAAAATAAAGAACAAGAAAAGATAGGAAGAATTCAAAGAGAACTATGAAACGAAATAGAAAGACGAAAACAACAATAACAAAATTGAAAGCAAACACAAGACTTGAAGGATGAATGTTTTTTTTAAATCAAGAACTCAAACAAACATAGATGAAGATAAATAACCTCTTTACAACAACCAAAACTTTCATACCAAATGATATAGGCCCTCTAGGCAAAGAACCCTATGAACCCACAAACTCAAAGGAATAGGAACAATCGACATGTTAAGAACATGTTGAAGATGATTGGATTATAACCCTAAGGAAACAAAGTTCTTAGAACCCTAATCTTGAGACACCGCAAAGGATGATCAATCCCTTTGATAAGCTGAATTCAAGAATTCAATCAAGAACATAAGAAGGTGAAGCAATAAACTTTTTTGAAATAATTTTTGATAAATGATATAGCATCTACCCAAGATTACATAGCTATTGTATTTTTACAACAACAAACCATAAACAAAAAATCCCTAGACAAAAATTTAAACCCTAAAGAAACCCTAAACAAAGATGGGGCTAATTAGTTATGGATTGGGCCTAATCCATCCTTAAAAAATAAAAGAATAAACATACTTATGATAAATAAAACATAAAAGGCCCATAATTAACTAAAATAAAAATTTTCATCCTAATTTAATCCTTGCATGAAACTTGATCTTTCAAATCTAATCCTTGAATAGGATCTTGAGAATATTTGTAAGATCTTGAGAATCTTGAGAATATTTTTAGGATCTTGAGGATCTTGAGGATCTTGAGGATCTTGAGGATCTTGAGAATATTTGTTAACATAAACTTAGTCAGGACCTAGACCTCCATTACATTGAGTAAGCTTTGTTAAGCATTTTTTATCACCACAATTGGATATTAGATGTAAAAGATATGACAGATATACTGAAAGCTGGTCAATAAAACTTTCTTATTTGGTAATTTGTTTGGTCCATCATTTTACTTCTTGCCTAAGTAGTCCAAAAAGCTTGTAAATAAGCACATACTTGCTTCATGGCCCATCAAGTGATTCTTGATTAATTGGCGCAATTGGGATATGCCATGAATCCATTGGTGATGTTCCTTGATTATAATCATTTCCCCTTTCCTCAAAAAGATTTGTCCATAAGTCTTCACCATAATGTTGTAAATAGTTTGCATTAGGGATAATGATTCAAACTCATGACTTAGTAATCTCATGGCTTCCCTACTTTTTAACTATTAATTACATAAAGTTGATGTTTGTTGTTTATGAAATCACTTTATTGCTTAACACCAATAAAATACTCCTTTAGTATAATTCCAAGTTTTGCAAAAGAGGAACAACAATAGGTGAAGTAAAACTATTTTTATCAGCTGAAACTTTGTTGTCTTTTTCACCCTCTCTTGTATCTCTCTTATCAAGTATCTCTTTTTCTTCACTGTTTTTCTCACTCTTCTCTTCTTGTATATCATACACTTTTTTCAAACTCACACTATTTTTTTCCGTTCCCTCTTTTTTTTAAATTATTATTTTTTTAGCACTCTTTTTGTAACACAATTTATTTTTTTAGCTTACTCTCTGTTTCTTGCTCTCTCTCTCTCTCTCTCTCTCTCTTTCTTTGTATCTTAATTTTTCTTTTTCCTTTTTTATCATTCTCTTGTTGCAACTGAATTTCTTTTTTTTCCTACCACACTTTTTGCAACTCAATCTATTTTTCTTTGTTCACTCATTCTTTTCAACTCCTTCACTATTTGTTATCTCTCATTTTTGCTCTCTCCTTTTTAACTCACTCTCTCTTTTTGGAAATAAGTTAATCTCTTTCTTTATTTATTTTGATGATAACAAATATCTTCAAATGGAACATCTCTTTGAGGTAGGGCTCTCTTGGACTATTTCTCTTTTAAATTTTGAAACAAATCTCATAAATAGTGACTTGGAGTGAACTACTTTCTCATAATAGCCTTTGTCTCTTCCCATGTGTCAACTACCCTTTCACTATGCATTTTCCTACTCAAAATAAGTTGATCCCAACAAGTAATATCATAATCAATGAATTCTATTACAACAAATTTTACCTTTTTCAATTCAAAATAGTTGTGATAATCAAACACCAATTCCATCTTTTTCCATCATTCCACATAAATTTCAGAGTTGCTTTTGCATTGGAAAATGGAATCTTTAGCTTGATATTTCTCAAGTTGTTGCCAACTCTTTATTGCCAACTAGCTTCCCTCATGTGGCCTCTTCCACGTCCCCCTCCTCTGGGCACAAATCTACATAAGTCTTCTCTTGAACCATAGTCCCTTTGAAACTCATTGTCATCTTCTTGGTCATCAAAATCATTTATTGGTAGGTGCATTATTGGCCTTCTGGTTTTGGAGATCATTTCATTCAATTCTTTCATTGCTAAATCTTGTTTTTTGAATTGATCAAAAAGGGCTTCTCATAACTAGTTCCTCTCTTGTGCCATTGGGTCGAGTTGAAATGTTGGGTCACTCCCTACTTTTTTTGAGGACCATCTTGATAACACGGTAACAAGAACAACAACTAGAACACAAAACTATTGCACATACTTGCTTCATGACCCATTGAGTGATTCTTGATTAATTTGGTCAATTGGAATGTGCCATGGATTCATTGGTGATGCTCCTTATTCTCATCAAATAAAAAGTTGGAAATCATGTATTCTTAAAGTTATCACCATGGAAGGTTGTAGTTCAATTTGGGAGATGTGGCAAG
Source organism: Hippophae gyantsensis (assembly GCA_030763125.1). Classification (NCBI taxonomy): domain Eukaryota; kingdom Viridiplantae; phylum Streptophyta; class Magnoliopsida; order Rosales; family Elaeagnaceae; genus Hippophae; species Hippophae gyantsensis. The sequence continues at coordinate 45,554,753 of CM061035.1, forward strand.
CTATGCCCGTCTTACATTGGTCCTTATAAGATTACAAAGAAAATTGGGCTTATGGAATTTTTTTAGCCCAACCAACTGAACTCTCTAGGATCCATGATGTATTTCATATCATGGAACTCCAACCAGGGAAAGTAAAATAAAATTTGACCAATAAAAAAATAGTGGAAATACTTGATCATAGACAATAATGATGAGACAAGACCAGCATCAGGTTAGCAATACCGATCTTACGGACACTTTGGTTTTATATTTGTAAAACTCTCGTAAGTGAACAAATCATTTTATAAAAAATGATAAGTATACTCCCAACATTAATATAAGGAATAAATATATGTGGTTTTTAATTTATTATTCAAACTTTTAAAAACGAAATTAAATCCTAAACATGTTGTCAAGATATTTTGATTTTTGTGTTTCCTAATCTAATAACAACAAATTAAACATAGACATGATTGAATAAAAAATTATGCAAATTTTTATCATTCATAATAGTAGAGTATTTATGAATATAATAATTAAGTTAATTATGCTTCTCAATATTATTTGGGTTATTAAATATATAAATTGATATTTATTGATTCTCTGTTTTTATATGAAAACCACATTTGGTGGGGTTAGATATTCTTTATTGATTAAACAAATCAATTAACACCTATGGGTGGGGTCGATAATTACTTTGGTTAATTAAATTAATTCTTTTTCTAAAAGATTGAAAATGAACCGTTTGAATGCCACATTTGGTGGGGTTAGATATTTTAATCTTTATTCAAGGTGTCCAAATTAAACCGAAGAATTTAATTATCCGAGTACTAACTTTCAAGTTTTAAAAGCATTACAGAAAATATGTTATCAATACATTTTTGAATAATATTTATGGTAAAAAACTTTGAAATAGAGCTTCACTCTAACTACGAGGCGATTGTGCCAACAAATAAAAGAGCACTACTATAAATCAGACCAGATTATTAAACCATAAAATCTAATTTTTGGATTTAAGTTTGTAATGAAAAATAATATATTTTTCTATAACATCCTTAATATAAAATTTTGAATAAAAAAAATCAATTTATTTTATATAGATGTTTTACCTATTTAATATTTTGCAAGCATAACAACGTTTTCATTATATCACATCTATAAATAGCCAGCCATATTAAATTTAATCATAGATAAATTAAACATAAAATATAAGAACAAAAAATAAAAAAATAACTATAAAGAATTCATTTTTATGCTAAATCTACTGCTAGAAAACTGTCAAATGGTTTTGCATTTCCATTTATTGAATCAAAAACTAGAATCTATAAAAGCATAACTAGTTCTTCTCAAAAAGAGAAGAAATTTAAAGCTGAAAAAACTAAGAACTAGAGAGAGAAAGCTAGAGAGAGAAGTTTGTGATTTTTGATATTTTGAGAGATTGGAGGGATGATTTTTCTAATAGGGGAGAGGGTCCTTTTAAAGATGAGGAAAATGGCAAAAAAGGTGGGAACATATCTCAAAAATTGATTTTGGACGCATTTTGACAAGCTGGCATGTGTGCGAGGGGCAAAATTTATGGTAGATAGGTGTTGGTGCACATAGGAAAGGCACGGGCATGTGCTAGTTTACAGGACTCGGTGTAAAAGTGTACTGGGTGTGTATTGACCATTTTGACCCATTTTGTCCAATTTTTTGATTTTTTTTTACTTTTCCTCATTTTTTATCAACATATTTGGGATGCATTGCCTCTAGTATTTTCCTTCGATTCTTTAATTTATTTTTGAACGAAAATACCTTAAAAACAAAAATAATACCCATGATTTCAAAAAGACAAATATATATATATATAATAAAATAATACAAATATAAATCTATATAATTAATTAAAGTACATTAAATCAAGGTAATTTTAGTGCTTTTTAAGCACTCATCAAACAAGTTTCACTAATGCAGACCCTCTAGGTGAATAACCCTAGGAACCTAAGAAGTCAAAGGAATAGGAACAAATGATTTGGGAGGAACATGTTGAAGATGATCAGATTAGAACCCTAAGAAAACAAAGTCCTCAAAACCCTAACCTTGATATTCCACAAAGGTTGGTCACTCCCTTTGATAAGTTGAATTCAAGCATTCAATCAAGAAGACAAAATGGCAAAGCAAAAAGCTTTCCAAAATAAACTTGATACAAGATCAAAAATTTCCCCAAAATTTACATGGCTGCCCCATTTTATAAGCAATAAGCCATAGAAGAAAAACCCTAAACTAAATTGGCCCATTTAGTTATTGATTGGACCTAACCAATCCTTAAAAAATAAATGACTAAAATGACTTATGATAAATTAAACATAAAAGGGCCACAATTACCTAAAATGAAAATTGCTTCCTAAATTAATCCTTGCATCCAACTTGATAATGTAAATTCAGTTTATAACCAAGTTATATTTACAAATATTCTAAAGATTCTCAAGATCCTACACAAGGGATAAATTTGGAATATTAAATTGGATGTAAGGATAATTTTAGTAAGCAATTTGTTTGTTTTAGTTAATTATGGGCTTTTTAAATAAAAGAAGAAACTAATTCCAATATGGAAGAGAGAGCAAGTTGTAAACGGGACAAAATGATCATGGTTGTATAGAAAAATGGAGAAATTGAATGTGCTAGTTCATATGACGAAGTGATACCACTAGTGAAGGATTTTTCTAATGTTGAAGTGGAAGAACTTGTGCATAGAGATTCACTTATCACAAGGATAGTCCTAAATATGCCCTCTGAGGATGAAGGAGATGACAAGCACCATGATCATATATATTTTCTGCACAAGATACCATGTGAAGGATAAGGTATGCATATTAATTATTGATAGTGGGAGCTCCACTAATGTTACTAGTACCTTGTTGGTAGAAAAGTTAAATTTGAAGTGGCAGAAGCATCCCAAACCGTACAAGCTACCATGGTTGAATGATTATGGAGAAGTGGAAGTTAACAAACTAAGTTTGGGTTCCTTTTTCAATTGGGAAATACGAAGATGAGGTTCTTTATGATGTGGTACCAATGTATGCTAGTCACATATTTCTCGACCGACCATGACATTTTGATAGGAGGGTGTCAAATGATGGTTACAGAAATCATTATTCGTTTGACATGAACAACCAAAAAGTTGTATTAGCCTCTCTCAAACCTTAGCAAGCTTATAAGGACCAAATGTGTGACTAGAAGAGAGAGGAAAGTGAGCAAAAGAAAGGAAAAAGTAAGACAAAGGGAGGAAAAAGTAAGCAAACAAGAGAGGAAAATAAAAAAAATGGAAGTAATTGCTGAAAAACATGAGATTAAGAGTGCAATAATGGCAAGGCAATAAGTAATTGTACTTATGTACAAAGATGTTTATCTTTCTATTAATGATCTTGACTTATCTTTTCCTAGTGTCATTGTATCTTAATTGTTGAAGTTTAAGGATTAACATCTTGAAAAGATTCCCCATGGATTACATACCTGAATACCCTAATACCAAATCAACTTGCTTACAAAGCTAAGATTCGAGGACAAATGTTTTCAAAGAGGATGGGAATAATGGAGATTGAGGTGCTAACCAAGTTTATGTTTACAAATATTTTAAAGATTCACAAGATCCTAAAAATATTCTCAAGATCCTACACAAGGGATAGATTTGAAATATTAAATTGGATGCAAGGATTAATTTAGGAAGTAACTTGTTTGTTTTAGTTAATTATGGGCTTTTTATGCTTAGAAATTTTTATTTTAGTTAAAAGTGGGATTTTTATTTTAAGTCTTTTAGTATTTTATTTTTTAAGGTTGGATTAGGCCTAATCCACAACTAAATAGTCCCAATAGGCCGATTTTTTTATAGGATTTTTTCTTTTAGGGTTTCTTGCTTATAAAGAAGAAGAGCTATGTAATTTTAAGGAAAACAACAAATATAATTAATGTAAATTAAATTTTAGAAAGCTTTTTCTTTGCCTTTTTGTATTCTTGATTAAATGCTTGAACTCAACTTATCAAAAGGAGTGATCATCCTTTATGGCATCTCAAGATTTGGGTATTAAGGACATTGTTTCCTTAGGGTTCAAATATGATCATCTTTAACACATTCTTAGCAATTCAATCATTCCTATTCCGTTGAGTTCGTGGGTTCCTAGGGTTATTTGGTTAAAGAGTCTGCATCACTTGATCTTCCAAATCTATCCCTTACCTAAAACGATAATTGAATATACTTGGTGAAGCTTTGGAATCCTTGAATTTAGTTTTAGATTCTTCTTGCACAACCTCTTTGTATTACACTTCCATGATCAAGCCTTGCAAAGCTTCTTTCATCCCCTTTATCTTTGCCCTAGTTATTGTACCACCAATTTTTTGCAAAGGATCTTGAGAATATTTGGGAACATCAACTTGCTTAGTACCTCGATCTCCATTACATGTGGTACATGAGCACTTTTAGCAAATTTTATGCACATACATCCAAAATGGAATTTGTGGTGGTCAAGACTAGCCCCAGCTTAACTCTAAAGCATGTGACATGTGTTGAGAGATATAAAAACTAGCATTCCTAAATTTACTCTAGTAAAACTTGAAGATATGATATAAGAAATTTAAAAAACAAATTGGGTAGAGTCTCCTCTAATTATGGAACTATCCTTCATGCAATAAGATGACAAGATCTAAAAGGATGATTTTTAACAAACCAACAAGTTTCATTAACTTTACACATCCAAAAAGTGGCTCATAGCCAAAAATATAACTACCTACTACAAGATACACAAGAAGGATAATCACTCCTTTTGATAAGTCAAATTCAAGCAGTTAATCAAGAACACAAGAAGGAAAAGCAAAAGGCTTTTTGAAATATATTTTATAAATGATATATGGTCTACCTCCAAATTACATAGTGGCTTCTTTTTAAAAGCAAGAAACCTTCATGAAAAACCCTAGATGCCAATTCACCATATAGAAAACCCTAAGAGCCAACTCACCCTAAAGAAAACCCTAGGGGCCAATTCAATCCTGAAAAAAAACCCTAGATGAAATGGGCTTTCTTTATTGGTGGATTGGGCCTACTACAACCTTAAGAAAATAAAAGACTAAAAAGACTTATGATAAATAAAACATAAAAGGCCCACTATTAAATAAAACAAAATTTTCTTCATAAATTAATCCTTACATCCAACTTGATCTTTGAAATCTATCCCATGCATAGGATCTCGAGAATATTTGTAGGATCTTATTGATCTTGAGGATAGTTGTAGGATCTTAAGGATTTTAAAATTTTTATTAAACATTAATTTGGTCAAAACCTTGATCTCTATTATTCCCCTCCTCTGTGAAAAGATTCTTCCTTGAATCATAGCTATATAAGCTAGTTGATTCGGTATCATGGATCCTTGTGTGAAGTATATCATGGATCCATAGGGAATCTCTTTAGGAAGTATATCCTCATAGTCTAGCAATAAAAATGCAACAACACTAGGCAAAGATTAGCTAAGATCGTTAGTAGGAAGATAAACATCCTTGTACATAAGTACAAGTCCTTGTTGCCTTGCCATCTTTGCACTCTCAATCTCATGTTTTTCAAGAATTACACTCATTTTTTTATTTTTCTCTCTTGTTTGCTCAGTTTTCTCTCCTTTTTGCTTACTTTTTTCTCATTTGCTCACTTTTCTCTCCCTTCTACTCACTTTTCTCTATCTTTTGCTCACTTTTCTTTCCTTTCTACTCACTTTTCTCTTTACCTCACTTACACTATTTTGATTTTCCTCTTGCTCACACTTTTGTTTTACCCCCAACTTGCATTATATTGCTAACCTAATCTGGTCCTCATAGGCTTGCAAAGGTTTGAGAGGGACTAATACAACTTTTCGGTTGTTCATTACAAAATAATAATGATTTTTGCACCCATCGTATATCACCCTTTTCTCAAACTACCATAATCAACCAAGCAAAATATGACTAGCATACATTGGTGACACATCACAAAGAACCTCATCTTCATATTTTCCAATTAAAAAAGGAACCCAAACTTGTTTCTTAACTTTCACTTCTCTCCAATCATTCAGCCATTGTAGCTTGTAAGGTTTGGGATGCTTCTGCCACTTTAAGTTCAACTTTACTTCCAATAAAGTACTAGCAATAATAGTATAGCTCCCACCATCAATAATCAACATAGATACCTTATCCTTCAAGTTGCATCTTGTGTGGAAAATATGCTCCCGTTATTCCTCATATCTTTCATAATTAGGCTTTATATTCATAACACTCCTTATGACAAGTAATTCTCCTTGCACAAGTTCTTCCACTTCAACATCAAAGTAATCCTCCAATGGTGGTGTCTCATCATCACTTGACCTAGCACTTTCAGTTTCTCCATTTTCCCGTACAATGATAATCTTTTTGTTTGGGCATTTAGAAGTAATATAACTTAATCCTTGGCACCTAAAACTTTTAATATCACGTGACTTAGTAAGAGTTTTAGTTTTAGGTTTACCCTTAGGAACATCAAACACGTGAGGGAATGAGTGAGGAACAACACCTTTTATTTTATTTTATTTTACAAATACAAAACATTCGTAAAAGTAGAGGAGAATCACAAGAGGTCGACTTGAAATTCTTCCTTAAGACTTTTAATGACCAATTTAAGAGGCTAAATACAAGGTTGGATGATTTAGAAACCTCTCTCAAATTCTAAATTACATAGAAGAAGACATAGACATAGAAGACATAAGTTCGACAAAGAAGAAGCAGATTCCAAAGTGGTGGAGAGATCATGTTATAAATTTGATAAAAAGGTTATGTTGTACAAACAAGTGGAGAAATCTAAAGTGTCAGTTCATATGATGAAGAAATAGGGTAATTAGAGGATTTTTCTAATGTTAAAATGGAAGAAGCTATGCATGGATATTGACTTTTCACAAGGAGAGCATTAAATATACAACCTAAGGATGAAGGAGACGAAGAGCACAAATGATGCAGACCTTTTATGTGAACAACCCTAGGAACTCAGAAACTCAAGGAATAGGAATGATTGATTTGCTAAGAATATGTTGAAGATGATCATATTAGAACCCAAAGGAAACAAAGTCCTTAAAACCACAATCTGGTGATGAAACAAAAGATGGTCACTCCCTTTGATAAGTTGAATTCAAGCATTCAATGAAGAATAGAGGAATACAAAACAAAAGCTTTATGAAATATACTTTTCATTAATGATATTTGTTATTACCTCAAATTACATAGCTCTTATTCCTTATAAGCAAGAAACCCTAAAAGAAAAAACCCTAGATGAAATGGGTCAAATGCGCCTATTTAGTTATGGATTGGGATTAATCCAAACTTGAAAGATAAAAGACTAAAAAGTTTAAAATAAAAATCCGACAATTTACTAAAATAAAAATTACTAAACTTAAAAGCCTTATAATTAACTAAAACAAAAAAAATTACTTCCTAAATCAATATTTTCTCCATACTTGATCTTCCAAATCTATCCCTTGCATAAAAAGGTATTAGACCATCCTTGGTGAAGTTTTAGAATTTTTGAATTTAGTTTTTGATTCTTCTAGCACAGCCTCTTTATATTGCACTTCCATGATCAAGCTTTGCAAAGCTTACTTCATCCTCTTTGTCTTTTCCCTAGTCATTGGACCGCCAATTCCTTGCAAAGGATATTTAGAATATATGGGAACATCAACCTGATCAACACCTTGATCTTCATTATTCCCCTCCTTCAAAAATATTCTTCCTTGAATCACCTTCATCAAACAAAGATAAATCAGTGACATTAAAAGTTGTACTACCATTACCATAATCACTTGGAAAATCTATCTTGTAGGCATTATCATTGATCCGTTCCAAGACTTGAAAAGTTCCATCTCCTAAAGGCTACAATTTTGATTTCTGTTGTGTGAGAAACCTCTCCTTACTCATGTGCACCCAAACCCAATAGCCAAGTTTGAAAACAACCTTCAAACGCCCCTTATTGGCTTGCTTAGTGTATTACTCATTATTCCTTTTCATTGGCTTGCTTAATGTATTACTCATTATTCCTTTTAATGTTGGCGCGAACCCTGGCATGTAAATCTTTTAAAAAAATTTCCTTTTTCTTACCATCAATATTGGCATGCTTATTAGTAGGCAAAGATAAAATATCAAAAGGTGTTAAAGGATTAAAGCCATAAACAATTTCAAAAGGAGAAAAAGAAGAAGTAGAATGAATAGTCCTATTATATGCAAACTCACTATGTGGCAAACTTCTCCCACTACTTTAAATTATTTTGAATGATAGCATGTAACAAGGTAGTGAGTGTCCTATTAACTACTTCTATTTGACCATCTATTTAAGGATGTGCAACAGAAGAATATAACAGTTTAGCTTATAATTTAATTTATTCCATAAAGTGTGCCAAAAATGACTTAGGAACTTAACATCACTAATAATCATCTTAAAAAACCCTAGGATGTTGATATTTTACCATAATGTTATTGATGACTCAACAATCAATACACATCCTACTTGATCCATCCATCTTGGGCATGAGTAGCACGGGAATAGCACATGAAATTAGGCTTTCCCTTACTTGACCTTTGTTCAAGTACTCTTCAACCTGCCATTGAATCTCCTTAATGTCTTCAGGGTTAGTCCTATAGGCGGGTCATATTAGAAGAGAAGATCCATGTATGAAGTCAATTTGATGCTCGATCCCCCTAATTTGTGGTACCCCATCCAAAATCATTTTAGGGAACACGCTCTCAAATTACTGCAAAATAGAAACAGTTTCACTAGGTAAATATTTCTTAAGATCATTGGTATAAAAATTATCCTACTTGTATAAAATTACAAGTGTGGGATATTTTGAATAAAATTCCCTCTTGAACTCATTTCCTTTAACATAAAAACTCACCCTTTTTTCTCTCTGATTTTTTCACTCTCCTCTCCTTTTTCTTCACACTTTTTTTTCTCTCATTCTTTTCTTTACTCTCACTCTTTGCTTTTCTTTTTCTTCACTCTTTTTTTTTCAATTTAACTTTTTTCTTTTTTTTTATTTTCACTCTTTTTTTTCATTTTCACTCTTTTTTTTCATTTTCACTCTATTCATTTCCCCTAACCATCTTCATTTGATCTTTAAAGACTTGCTTGGGTTAAAGGACAACAAGTGTGATGTTTCTACCATCCATCACAAATGTACACTTTTTCTCTACATGTGTAACCCACTCATCATATTTCTAATGCCTACCTAGCAAGATGTGCCCGGCTTGCATAGGTACCACATCACATAACACCTTATCTTTGTAATTTCCAATGGAGAAGCTCACTAATATTTTCCTATCAACCTTCACTTCCCCATTATCATTTAACCATTGCAACTTGAAGAGCTTAGGGCGTTTTAATGTAGGCAACACTAATTTCTCAAATAAGGTAGTACTTGCCACATTGGTGCAACTTCCCCCATCTATGATAACACTACACACCTTATTGCTCACATGAATCCTTATGTGAAAGATGTTATCTCTTTTTTGTTCAACGTCATCCTCCTTTACATGAACACTCAAAGATTGCCTAATTAAAAGTGCTTCCCCATCCAAGGGTCCTATCTCCTCTTCACTAACTTCCTCTAGAGGTGGCATCTCTTCTTCTTCACTTTCATTATCGATTTTCACCTCACCACTAGCTAAGGTGATCATTTCCTTCTTGTTTAGATATAAATAGGTTATATGACCATTACCAAGACATCAAAAACACTTAATATCATGATTACCTTGGGGGTTTGAATTTTACCTTTGTCCTCACTATCCCCCATCTCTTCACCTTTGTAAGGCTAAAATATTGGTTTGGAACAAACTCCTTCACTTCTTTTTCATTGGACTTCCAGGGAATAGTAGGGTTCGATTTTGAGGTAATAGGACTAGACTTTGATGGTTGGGACCGATAACTCCATTTCTTTAATTTCCTATCAACCTTAATTTCCATGTGGACCATGTCCTCTATCTCCACATAATGATGAAGTTCCATAATGTTGGAAATGTCTACATTTAACCTACTAAGAAACCTAGCCATGGTAGACTCCCTATTTCTTCAACATTAGCCCTTACCATTGCCACTTCCATTTCTTTATAGTACTCATCAACAAACATATATCATTGAGTCAATCATTCTTCCATTTCTTTATAGTACTCATGAACATACATATATCATTAAGTCAATCATTGTATGTGTTGGTGTAACTCTCTATAGTAGTAGCTATGGGCAAACCACTTCCTCATGATGGCCTTCATGTCTTCGCAATTATCTATAGGCCTTTCACGGTTTCTCCTCCTAATGACCAATTGGTCCCACCAATTTAAAGCATAGTCAAAAAATTGATGACAACAAGTTTTACCTTTTTTGCCATGGAGTAGTTTTTGCACTCAAAATGTGCTCCACCTTCTTCTTCTACTCTTAATATAATTCTAAGTCATTCTTTCCTTTGAATGGTGGTATCTTCATATTTATACTACCTAGGTCCCTATCAACTTCATCTTCGTCCCTAAATTGGGGTCTCCATATATGTCCTCTACCATTTCTTCCTCCTCTATGCCCATTTCTTCCTCCTTTAGGTATTTTTCCTTCTTCTTCCTCCAATTCTTCCTCAATATGAGCTTGCCTATTAACCCCTAACCTTGGGTAGGGGTGTTTCTAATTGTATAGCTGCTAAGGAATTTTCACATCTTTTCTAATCTTTCATTAATATCGAACATCAAGTTGTTCATCCTTTCAACGGATTGTTGTGAAGCCTTCATCATGAACATTATATTTGGTAATTTTAGGACTACCCCTATTGGACAATTTTGAAATTCTACACAACAAGAGGTTAGTGTAATAAAATAGAACCAATGTAAATACACTCAATACCTTATGTGTTTAGCTCTCGGATTGATTGCTCAAGCCCTCTTAGGTCCTAATCAAAGCAAACCAATCCAAGAATTCCAAAAATTTTGTAGAATTATCTAACACCCAAAAGGTAGTTAAAAATATCGCACTGTTAAAGCACAAAGGAACTAACTCAAAGTGTTTAGGATCCTAGACTAGAATAATTAAGCACAAGGGGAAATAAAAAAATCAACAATATTGGAAAAACACCAATTTCCTCAAAGAACTCAACACAAAATTGGGAATTTAAAATAATAAGGTAAAGTTCTTGGAACTATGAGTTCAAACACTCAACATAAATTAGGATATGTAATTTGGCCTATTTTCTTTGTCTTTCCTTTTTTCTGAATAAATTTTGGCCACTCCTTTTTTTTTGAACAAATATGCTAATAACTCAAGAGTAAATCAATACAACACCTTCAATATGAGTTTGAGGAATTTTACGATAAGTAAAATAGTACATACATTATGACACAAATGGGAAATGAAATTTCTGCAGAACTACCATAGAAATACCAAAAAATTATAAGGAAAATGTAGAGAAATATCATAAACAATAGAAAATGCAAGGAAAAAATGCAAAAGATCACTGAAACAAAGAAGAACAATATTTTTATGGTTTGGAAACTAGAATTTCAGCAAGAACACAGAATAGAGATATTTTTTCAGTATGTATTAGAAACCAAACAAGAACACAAGAACAAGAGCAAAAATAAAGGATAGGAATCCAAAAATTAGCACCTAAAGCTATAATACCAAATGATATGAACAAAAGGGGTAAGACCTAGCTAATTTTTAGATTATATAGCAAAAGGTTTCTCCAAACATCAATGGATATTGCTCAACATTAATTCAACGGGAAAGATGCCACAGGGAGGTGTTTTTTCCTTGATAAGTCTAGCATAAAAACACCCTAACAAGTATTGATATTAGTCACCACAAATGCTTGGACGCTAAACATCGCCACAAAATTTTACAATCACTTTATAAGTTACTTGAAGAGGAATAAAGAGAATGATTGAGCTCTCAAATGATTTGAAAGATAAAATATCATTAATGTCATAAATGGAGGCAACTGAGCTTCTTTTAAGTATTTATAGAATGCAAAGAAACCTTAGAAAATATTACATCATAACTCTTGATTTCATCCAAAGGTTGAAAAATAAAACAGTCCCAAACCTTCCAAAGAAGGCGTAGAAATGTGTAAAAAAACCCCATAAAATATTACATCACAACCCTTGATTTCATCCAAGGGCTAAAAAATAAAACATTCCAAAAATGACACCAAAATGTGCCTAGTCCAATTTAAAACCTCCTTGAGTTGTGCCCTCCTAGACCTTATGTCTACTTGAGATTTTTATGATTCCATGACTCTTATCATGAAACATCACATTCAATCTCAAAAGTTTTTGCAATGTTAGGTAAAGACAATGAAGAAGCATAAGTCAATTTTTCCTTGGGTAATTGGAATGCCTTTTCTTGCTCTTCTCCCCACTAGAAGCCAAAATTATTTTTGATGACTTTGGTTATCGATGTGGATATACTTAAAGTGTCTCACAAATCGCAGATAAAAGCTAGCAAGTCCATGAACACTTTGAAAATTACTTACACTTGGTGGTCTTGGCCATTCTAGGATAGCATGAATCTTTTCTTCATCAACCTGTACTCCTTGTTCACTCACAACAAAACCTAGAAACACAAACTTTTCGATGCAAAATGTGCACTTCTTTAAGTTAGAAAATAGTTTCTATTTCCTAAGCACTTCAAGAACAGATTCTAAATGCATCAAATGATCATCCAAATTTTTTCTATATATGAGAATATCATTAAAATATAAAACTATAAATTTTCCAATAAAAGAATGCAAAACATGTGATGCCCTGTAGGAAAACAACAATAGGAACCCACGAAATCAAAGGAATAGGAATGATTGATTTTCTAAGAACGTGTTGAAGACGATTAGATTAGTACCCTAAGGAAATAACGTCCTTTAAACCCAAATCTGGGGATGCTGCAAAGGATGATCACTCCCTTTGATAAGTCAAATTAAAGCATTCAATCAAGAACACAAGAAGGCAAAGCAAAAGCTTTCTAAAATATGTTTTACATATATGATATTTGTGGTTACCTAAAAATTATATAGTTCTTCTTCTTTATAAGCAAGAAACCCTAAAAGAAAAAACCTTAAATGAAATAGGCCTAATAGGTCTATTTAGTTGTAGATTAGGACTAATTCATCCTTAAAGATTAGAAGAATAAAAAGACTTATGATAAATAAGACATAAAAAAGCTCATAATTCACTAAAACAAAAATTGCTAAACATAAAAGGCCCATAATTAACTGAAACAAAAATTGCTTCTTAAATTTTTCTTTCCATCCAATTTGATATTCCAAATGTATCCCTTGGGTATGATCTTGAGAATATTGGTCAACATTTGGGAACATCAACTTGATCAGCACCTCGATCTCCATTATTCCTATTATCTTCGAAAAGATTCATCTTGAAATCTTATCTTTGTAAGTAGGTTGATTTGGTATTGCAGATTCAAGTATAAAGTCCATTTAAAGTTGCATACCTTATAAAGGATATAATCCATGGGGAATCTCTTCAATAATTTTATCCCCAAAGTCCTGCAATAAAGACACAACAACACTATGCAAAAAAGAGTTAAGATCGTTAGTAGAAAGATAAACATCCTTGTACATAAGTACAAGTACTTTTTGCCTTTGCATCAGTACATTCTTAATCTCATGTTTTTCAACAAATGCACTCATTCTTTTATTTTTCTCTAATTTTTGCTCGCTTTTCTCACCTCTTTGCTCAATCTTCTCTTCTTTGTGCACACTTTCTTCTTTTTTGTGCTCACTTTTCCCTCCATTTTTCTCACTTTTCACTCCATTTTTCACTTTTCTCAACATTTTTTTTCTCTCTACCTCACTTACTCTTTTTTATATTTTCCTCTTACTCAAACTTTTGTCTCTCATCTTGCACTCTCCTACTATCCTAATTTTGTCCTTATATTCTTATATAGGTTTAAGAGTGACTAATACCACTTTTTGATTGTCCATTTCAAAAGAATAACGATTTTTGTACCCATCATGCAACATCCTCCTATCAAACTGCAATGATTGGCCTAGCAATATATGACCTACATAAATTGGAGCCATATCACAAAGAACCTCATCTTCATATTTTCCAATTGATAAAGCAATCCAAACTTGTTTGTTAACCTCCACTTCTCCACAATCATTCAACCTTGGTAGCTTGTATGGCTTGGAATGGTTTAGCCAATTAAATTTAACTTTTCTACCAACAAGGAACTTGCAACGTTAGTGCAGCTCCAACTATCAATAATTAACACTCATAACTTATCCTTCATATGGAATCTTGTGTGGAAATATGATCACGGTGCTTCTCATGATGCAGACCCTTTAGGCGAACAACCTAGGAACCCATGAATTCAAAGGAATAAAAATGATTGATTTTCTAAGAATGCGTTGAAAATAATCAGATCAGAACCCTAATGAAACAAAGTCCTTAAAGCCCAAACCTTAAGATGCCATAGAGGATGATCACTCCCTTTGATAATTCAAATTTAAGTATTCAATCAAGAACACAAGAAGGCAAAGCAATAAGCTTTCTGAAATTTTCTTTTCATTAATTAATATTCATCTTGCCACTAAATTACATAGCTCTTCTTATTAATAAGCAAGAAACCCTAAAATAAAATAAAAACCCAAGATGGAATGCGCCTAATCCAACCTTAAAAAATAAAAGACCAAAACACTTCAAATAAAAATCCCACAATTAACTAAAACAAATTGCTAAACATAAAAGGCCCACAATTAATTAAAACAATAATTTCTAAACATAAAAGGCTCATAATTAATTAACACAAAAATTGTTTCCTAAAGTAACCCTTGCACCCAACTTGATCTTCCAAATCTATCCCTAGTCAATGGACCACCAATTCCTTGCAAAAGATCTTGTGAATATTTGGAAATATCAACTTGATTAGCACTTGGGAACATTAACTTGATTAGCACCTCGATCTCCATTATTCCTCTCTTCTTTGGAAAGATTTGTCCTCGAATCTTAGCTCTATAAGCAGGTCGATTTGGTATATTAGATCCATGTTTGAAGTCTATTTGATACTCAATTCCTCTCAAAGGAGGTAATCCATAGGGAATCTCTTTAGGAAGTTGATCCTCAAAGTCCTACAATAAAGATAAAACGACACTAGGCAAAGATGAGTTAAGATTGTTAGTAGAAAGATAAATATCCTTGTACATAAGTACAAGTACTTATCATGTGTAACCATAACCCTTTTGTTTTGGAATTCTAAAGCAATATGTCTGAGTCCTTGGCACCTAAAACACTTAATATCACGTGACTTAGTAGGAATTTTTGTTTCAGGTTTACCTTTAGGAACAACAACTAAATTGTTTGACTTCGCTTCACCTTTTGTTCTAAAGGTAGCTTTGTTGTCCTTCCAAGTTGATTTCATATGAGAACTAGAGGACGAACTAGATCTAAACCTTTTAGACTTGATTTTTTATCCACTTTAATGGCTTTGTGCAGCAGTTCTTCCATTTCTATGTAATGTTACAATTCAACCACATCAGCAATTTCCCTATTTAACTCGGCAATGAATCTGGTCATTGTCACTTCTCTATCTTCCTCTATGTTTGCTCTAATCATGGTTACTTCCATCTCCTTATAATAATCTTCTACACTCATGGAACCTTGGACCATCCCTTGCAAATTTCTATATAGACCCATACAGTAATGGCTAGGTATGAACATCTTATGCATTACTAATTTCATCTTTTCCCATCACCGAATAGGTCTCCCACCATTTCTTCTCCTATTGACCACTAATTGATCCCACCATATACCAGTATAATTCGTAAATTCTATGGCTACTAGATTTACTTTCTTCTCCTCAAAGTAATTATGACAAACAAACATATGCTCAACCTTTCTTTCCCACTCCAAGTATAACTTAAGATCATTCTTTCCTTGAAAGGGTGGAATTGTCATCTTTATACTGCATATATTGCTATCTTCTTTGTGGTTAGTCTTTTTTTCCCATTTATAACTGGTTCTCTCTTCCACATTGGAATCAGCTTCTTCTTCCTCAAACTCATGTCTTTTATGTCTTCTTTTGTGTGATTGATAATCAAAAGAGGATTCTAAATCATCCAACCTTTCATTCATCCTCTTAAATTGGTCATGAATAGATTTGATGAAGAATTTCAAGTCAACCTCTTGTGGTTATCCTTCATCCTTACTCATGTTATCAACCTATAAAATAAAATGAGATAATCCACATACCCTCACATGTTTGTCTCAAATAATATTGTTAATACTCCTCTTTTTCACACTCTTTTTTTTCTCTCTATCTCTCTCTCTTTTATTTGCAGTATTTTTGTTTTGTTTTACGACTCAAAGCTCATGCGAACCTCCTTTGTTTTCTTATCAAAATCAAAGAATCCAATTAATCTTAAAAAGTAATAGTTGTGTTGGTGACAATCTCAAAATTTAGAATTCCAAATATGACTCTAAATAAAGAAAGTACAAAGAGGACTCTAAATAAAGACTATTTAACAAGGAGGACTCTAAACAAAGACTCTTGACCGAAGAGAACTCTAAAGGAAGACTCTTGACTAAAAAGGACTCTAAAGAGAGACCTTTCATCAACTATGATTCCCTTTTTAAGAAAATCAATCTTGGGTAGCAAGAACAAAATAAAGGAAAACCAATTTCATTAAGAACTAGAAAACTCAACAAGAAAACAAGAATTAGATTCTTGAACAATCTACTTTACGTTCTTCTTTTCTTCTTCTTTTTTCCTCATGTTTTCATTTTTTTTTCCTTTTTTTCTATTTTTTCAATTTTTTTTCCTTTTTTATTGCTACTTCTACTTCTATGAATAGAAAATTCACAAAAAATATTTGCTACCCTAATGAACAAGAACCGAAAACAACACAAAAAGCTTTTGACAAATTTTTAACCCCTCACTAAGTGGTCTAAATGATGGAATTTGGGGTCAAAAAGGTATATAACGCAAGAGAATAAGTTTTAAAGCTATAGGATTTGAAACGAGTTTTGATTTCATATATTATAATAGTTGTTTCGTTACTCGCATCAAAAGTTATGGTAGTTTAAAGTTGCAACTCCGATTTATCAAATATTTAACTACGAACAACAACCCTCTTCTCCTTTTTTCGTCTTTTTTAAGAACAAAGATGATTGAACTAAAAAAATAAATAATCAAGAAAAAGATATGAAGAATTCAAAGAAAATAATGAAACAAAATCTAAATACGAAAACAACAACAACAAAATTAAAAGAAAATGGAAGACTCAAAAGGACAAAATTTATCTTCTTCTTTATTTTGTGATTTGTGACTCAACAATGCAAAAAAAATCAATGGATGAATTATTTTTTTTGAAATCTAAAATTCAAAACAAAGATAGATGAAAATAGATAACCTATTTTCAGCAACCAAGGCTCTAATATCAAATGATGCAAACCCTTTAGGAGAACAACCTAGGAACCCACGAACTTAAAGGAATAGAAATGATTGATTTGCTAAGAACGTGTTGAAGATGATTATATTAGAACTCCAAGGAAAAAAATTCCATAAAACCCAAACCTTGATACATCACAAAGGATGATCACTCCCTTTAATAAGTCAAATTCAAGTATTCAATCAAGAACACAAGAAGGCAAAGCAAGAAGCTTTCTAAAATTTTCTTTTCATTAATGAATATCTGTCTCACCTCCAAATTGCATAGCTCTTCTTATTAATAAGAAAGAAACCCTAAAAGAAAAAAAAACCTAGATGGAATGGGCCTATTTAGTTATGAATTAGGCCTAATCTAACCTTAAAAAATAAAAGGCACACAATTAATTAAAACAAAAATTGCTAAACATAAAAGGCACACAATTAATTAAAACAAAAATTATTTCCTAAAGTAACCGTTACAACTAACTTGATCTTCCAAATCTATCCCTAGTCATTGGACTGCCAATTCCTTGCAAAATATCTTGTGAATATTTGGAAACATCAACTTGATCAGCACTTGGGAACATTAACTTAATTAGCATCTCGATCTCCATTATCTCATCTCCTTCATCCTTAAGTAGTATATTCAGGACTCTCCATGCACAGGTTCTTCAACTTCAATATCCAAACTGGAATATAGCTCTATTAGATGTGGATAGATGAAGATAGATAACTTTTTTTAGCAACCAAGGCTCTGTTACCAAATGATGTGGACCATCTATGTGAACAACCCTAGGAAATGATGAATTCAAAGTAATATGAACGATTGATTTGCCAAGAACACAAGAAAGAAAAGCAAAATCTTTCTGAAATATACTTTTCATTAATGATATTTGTTGTTGCCTCCAAATTACATACCTCTACTTCTTTATAAGCAAGAAACCCTAGATGAAATGGGCCTAATGGGCCTATTTAGTTGGGGATTAGGCCTAATCCATCCTGATGTGGACTCTCTAAGCGAACAACCCTAGGAATTGATGAACACAAAAAATTAGGAACGATTGATTTGCTAAAAATGTGTTGATGATGATAAGATTAAAACCCTATGGAAAAAGTCCTTAAAACCCTAATCTTGAGATGCCACAAAGGATTATCACTCTCTTTGATAAGTTGAATTCAACCATTCAATCAAGAACAAAACAAAGGCAAAGAAAAAGCTTCATTAAATATACTTTTCATTAATGATATTGGTTCTTACCTCCAAATTACATAGCTCTTCCTCTTTATAAGCAATAAACCCTAAAAGAAAAAACCCTAGATGAAATGGGCCTAATGGACCTATTTAGTTATGGATTGGGCCTAATTCAACCTTAAAAAATAAAATACTAAAAGACTTAAAATAAAAAGCCCACAATTCATTAAAACAAAACTTGCTAAACATAAAAGGCCTATAATTAATTAAAACAAATATTGCTTCCTACAGTTACCCTTGCATCCAACTTGATCTTCCAAATCTATCCCTAGTCATTGGACTGCCAATACCTTGCAAAAGATCTTGAGCATATTTGAAAACATAAACTTTGATCAACATTTAGGAACATCAACTTGATATGTATCTTAATCTCCATTACATCATTATAGAATAAAAGACTAAAAAGACTTATAATAAATAAGACATAAAAAAGCACACAATTAATTAACACAAAAATTTCTAAATATAAAAGGCCTATAATTAACTAAAACAAAAATTGCTTCTTAAATTTTTCCTTGCATCCAATTTGATATTCCAAATGTATCCTTTGTGTAAAATCTTAAGAATGTTTGTAGGAGCTTGAGAATATTGGTCTACACTTGGGAACATCAACTTGATCAATACCTCGATTTCCATTAACCTAGTTCATTAATCTCATGAAAGTCCTATGAGCATTAGTTAAACCAAAAGGTATGACTAACCATTTATATAAACAATATTTTGTCTTAAATTAAATTTTCTATTAATCGTCTTCTTCCATTCTAATTTGGTGATACACACTTTTTAGACCAATTTTAGGAAAGACACGAAAACCATGCAACTCATCTAGCATATCATCATCTATGTGAGGAATTGGATGATGATACTTTACCATGATATTGTTGATTGCTTGGCAGTCTACACACATCCTCCATGTCCCATCCTTTTTAGGAACCAAAATTACTAGAATAGCGCATGGATTCATGCAAAACTCAACATGTGATAAACAATCTTCCTATGTTTTGATGTTTTTTTTATGATAGTCCATACCAATATAGAGAAAGTCCTATTCACCACATCGATTTGACCATCAGTTTGTGGGTGACAAGTAGTAGAAAATAACAACTTAGTTACTAACTTATACCATAAGGTCTTCCAAAAGTAACTCAAGAACTTGGCATCTCTATCTGAAAATATTGTTCTCCTGATTTACTCGCTTTTGCATAGATATTTGTTTTTCTCTCTTCTTTTTCTCAAGTTTTTCAATCTCCCTTTCTTTTTCTTTATGATTTTCTCTCCATTTATTTTTACCACTCTCTTTATCACTATTTTTATTTTGTTCACTCACTTTTTGCAACCTCACTTGATCCTCATAAACCTTTTTTGGTGTCAAAGGTCCAAGAGTAATTAATCTTTGATTGTGAACAAATGAATACTTGTTGGTGAAGCCATCATGCTGAATTGCCTATAAAATTTCCATGGTATTCCTAATAACAAGTGCCCCACTTGCATGGGACCCATATCACACTACACTTCATCTTCATACTTCCCAATGCAAAAAGTAACTAACACTTGTTTATGAACCCTTACCTCCTCACTATCATTTAACCAATTCAATTTATAAGGTCTTGGATGTTTAACTGTAGGCATGGCTAACTTCTCCACCATTGTAGTGATAGCAAAATTAGTACAACTTCCACTATCAGTAATCACACCCTACTTTTTACCAAGCTTGTGAAAAACCTTCTTTTGAAAGTTTTTATAATTTAGGTGGGTATTTATTTAAAGAAAATCAATTGTGTATACCCAAATGTTCAATACATGAATTTTTGATTAAAGACGCTTATAGGAGAGAATTAATGGTGCATTTTGGAATTAAGAAGACTCTAGATTTTTTTGAGAGCATTTTAATTGGCTGACAATAAGAAGAGATGCAGTGAGAATATGTTCTAGATGCATCAGTTATAAGAAAGACAAATCTAAAGTCCTACCACAAGGAATATATACTCATTTTCCCGTACCTAGCACACCTTGGGTAGATATTTCAATGGATTTTATTTTATTATTGCCTAGGTCTAAAAAGGGTGGAGACTCCATTTTTTTGGTTGTAGATAGGTTTTTTAAAATGGCACACTACATAGTGTGTCATAAAATCGATGACACCACAAATGTAGCAGATTTTTTCTTTAGGGAAGTTGTTAGGTTTCATGGAGTTCCTAAGAGCAATGTGTCTAATAGAGATGTTAAATTCCTAAGTTATTTTTGAAAAAATCTTTACACTAAAAATGGGCAATAAACTCTTGTTTTGCACTACTTGACACCCACAAAATGATGGGAAAACTGAGGTAGTTAATAGGACTCTATCCACTTTTCTTAGGGTAGTAATAAAAAGGAATTTGAAAAATTAGGAGGATTGTTTACCTTTTATTGAATTTGCATATAACCAAAGTGTGCATTCAACTACTGATCATTCACCATTCGAAACTATTTATGGTTTCATTCCACTAACTCCTTTGGACTTATTACCAATATCTATTTTAGAGAGGACAAACTTAGATTGTGTCAGGAAGGCCAAAATGGTGAAGAAACTCCATGAATGCATTCATAAGCAAATTGAGAAGAGAAATGACAATTATGCCTATAGGGCCAAAAAAATTCAACAAATAGTCATTTTTGATCCTGGTGAATGGGATTGGGTACATTTGAGGAAGGAATGGTTCCCCTAAAAAAGACAGTCTAAGTTGCAACCTCGTGGAGATGGACCGTTTCAACTGATCAAGCGAATTAACGACAATGCCTTCAAAATTGAACTTCCTGGTGGGTATAGTGTCAATACCTCCTTTAATGTTTCTAATCTTTATCATTTTGATTATACAGATGACTATTCAAGGATGAATCATCTTGAAGAGGGGGAATAATGAGAATATTTGAGCCATAAAATCCAAAGGGGACCAATCACAAGGTCTAGGAGGGCACAACCCAAGGTGGCTTTAAATGGGTTCATTCAAGAGGTCATACATAACCAAGGGGAGCCAAATGGGAGTGTAAGGATTCAAAAAAGCCTTGCATGGAAATTAGTGCAAAATTGGAAAAATTAGACTAGGGTATGCCGCAGTACACTTTTTGTTTGGCTTACTTCCACGCGTACCCCTTTTTTGACTCTTTTTTATTTTTTCGACCTTGGATTAAATCAATGGTTGTGATGTAATATTTTTTAGGATTTCCTTGTATCCTATAAATACTTAAAAGTAGCTCAATTTCCCACACATCACAAACTCATTCATGCTCTTTGTTACTCTTCAAGCAACTCATCATGGGATTGGCAACCTTTGTGGCATTGTTAGCATCCAAAAATTTGTGGTGTGCAATATCAATACTTGTTAGAGTGTTTTTATGCTAGACTTATCAAGGAAAAAACACCTTCTTATGGTGTCCTTCCTCTCAAATTAATGGTGAGTAATATCAATTGATTTGTGGAGAAACCCTTAGCTATATAATATGAAATTTACCTAGGTCCTACCCCTTTGGTTTGTATCATTTGGTATCAGAGCTTTAGGCTCTAATTTTTGGATTCCTATCTTTCATTTTAATTCTTAATGTTCTGTTCTTGTCTTGTTTCTGATAAATACAAAGAAAAAAAATATCTCTATGCTATATTCTTGCTAAAATTTTACTTTCCAAACTCTAAAAATATTGTTCTTCCACATTTCCATGATTTTTTTGCACTTTCTTGGTAATTTTTTTGTATTTCTATGGTAGTTCCAATGGAAATTTCATTTCCCCTTTATGTTGTAATTTATGTGCTATTTTACATATCGTAAAATTCCTCAAACTCGTATTGAAGGTGTTGTGTTGATTTACTCTTGAGTTATTAGCATATTTTTTCAAAAAAAAAACATAAAAAAAAAGAAAAAAAAGGAGTGGCCAAAATTTATTTAGAAAAAAGAAAGACAAAGAAAAGAGGCCAATTTACATATGCTCATTTTTAGTGAGTTTTTGAATTCATAGATCCAAGAACTTTAACCTATTAGTATAAATCCCCAATTGTGTGTTGAGCTTTTTTTTTAGGAAATTATTGTTTTTCTAATATTATTGATCTTTTGATTTCCCCTTGTGCTTAATTATTATAGTCTAGGATCCTAAACACTTTGAGTTAGTTTCCTTTGTGCTTTATCAAGTGGGATATTGTGAACTACCTTTTGGGTGTTTGATAATTCTACAAATGGTTTGATATTCCTGGATTGGGTTGCCTAGATTAGGAGTTAAGAGGGCCTGAGTGATCAATCTAAGCAGTAAACACATGAGTTGTTGAGTAAATTTACATTGGTTCTATTTTATTACAGTGACCTCTTTTTGGGTATAATTGCAAAAAAAATGTCCAACGTGGTAGGCTTAAAGAAAGACCAGATATGATGTTCATGATGAAGGCTTCACAATCCTTTTAGAGGATGAAAAACTTGATGGTTGATATAAATGAAATATTAGAAAGGCATGTAAATGCCTTAGCAGCTATACAACAAAAAACATCTCTACCTAATGTTAGGGGAAAATAGGCAAGCTCATGTCGAAGATGATATTGAGGAAGAAGATTAGGAGGAAGAATTAGAGGTAGAAGAAGGAAGAGTGCCTAGATGAGGAAGAAATGTGCCTAGATGAGGAATAAATGGGCCTAGGGGAGGAAGAAATGGTAGAGGAGGTATGTGAAGACCCCCACCTAGAGCCCAAGATGGAGTTGAAAGTGACCAAGGTAGTATAAAAATGAAGATACCACCATTCCAAGGAAATAATGACCCGGAGTTGTATTAAGAGTGGGAGAAGAAGATGGAATACATTTTTGAGTGCCATAACTATTCCATGTCAAATAAGGTAACACTTGTTGTCATTGAGTTTTTTGACTATGATGTAAATTGATGGGATCAATTGGTCATTAGTAGGAGAAACCGTGAAAGGCCCCTCATAGATAATTGGTAGGACATGAAGGCCATCATGAGGAAGAGATTTTTTCCTAGCTACTAATATAGAGAGTTACACCAATGCATATAATGAGTGACTTAAGGATATAAGTTTGTTGATGAGTACTATAAGGAAATGGAAGTGGCGATGGTAAGGGAAAATGTCAAGGAAGATAGGGAGGCCACAAAGGCTAGGTTTATTAATGGGTTGAATCCAAACATTGCCAACATTATGGAACTTCATCATTATGTAGAGATGGAGGACATGTTCCACATGTAAATTAAAGTGGAAAGGAAATTATTGAAATGGAGTAATAGGTCCCATCCATCAAAGTCTAGTCCCATTACTTCAAAACCAAACCCTACTAGTCCTTGGAAGTCTAATGAAAAGAAAGATGAAGGAGCTTATTCCAAACCAAGATTTGAACCTTACAAAACCAAAGAGATGAAGACTACCAAGGACAAAGGTAAAATCAACACCCCAACTTGTACTCACTATATTAAGTGTTTTTGGTGTCTTGGTAATGGTAATATAACCTCTCAATGTGCAAAGAAGAAGGAAATGATCACCTTAGCTAGTGGTGGGTGGAAACCGATAATGAAATTAAAGAGGAAGAGATGCCACCTCTAGAGGAAGCTAGTGAAGAGGAAATAGGACCCGTGGATTAGGAAGCACTTGTTATCATCTTTCACACAAGTTTTCATGTGAGCAATAAGGTGTGTAGTGTTATCAGAAATGGGTGAAGTTGTACCAATGTGGCTAGTACTACCTCAATTGAGAAATTAGGGTTGCATATATTTAAACATCCTAAGCCTTTCAAGTTACAATGGTTAAATGATAGTGGGGAAGTAAAGGTTGATAGAAAAAGATGAGGTGATGTGTGATATTGTACCCATGCAAGCCGTGCACATCTTGCTATGTAGGCCTTGGAAATTTGATAGAAGGGTTACACATGATAGATATAGAATAAGTATTCATTTGTGAAGATGGTTAGGGGGAAAAAAGAGTGAAAATGAAAAAAAAAGGATAAGAGTGAGACCATAGAAAAGAAGGAGAGTACAAAAAAAGAGTGAAAAATGGTGAATAGAAAGGAGAGGAGAGTGGAAAAATAAGAGAGAGAAAAGTGTGAGTTTTTATGCTAAGGCAAGTAGGTCAAGAGAGCTTTCTATTAAAAAAAAACCCATACTTGTACTTTTGTACAAGGAGGCTAATTTTTCTACTAACAATATTAACCAATCTTTGCAGGAATTTGAGGACGTGTTTCCTGAAGAGATTCCAGATAAGGTACCACTAATTTAGGGGATCAAGTATCAAATTGACTACATACTAGGAGCTTTTCTTCCAAACTGACCTGCCTATAAGACCAACCCCAAAGACACTAAGGAGATTCAAAGGTAGGTTCAAAAGTACTTGATCATAGGTCAAGTAAGAGAATGCTTAAGTCCATGTGTCATTACCATGCTACTTGTGCTTAAGAAGGTTGGATCAAGTGATGAGTGCTCAAAAAGCACTAAAATTACCATGATTTTATGCACATTAATTGATTAAAAATATATATATTTATATGATTTTATAATATATTTATATAAATTTTTCTTTTTCGGAATCAAGGGTATTTTTATTGTTTTTCAGGTATTTTCGCTTAAAAACGCAACTTAAAGACACAAAGAGGAATACTGGAAGCAATACATCACAAATATATTAATAAATAAATGAGGAAAGGTCAACAGATATGGAAAAATTGGAAAAAATGGGTCAAAAATGTCAAAAAGGAGGAAAACGTGCACGGAGCCACCCAGCCCGCCCATGCAGCATGCCCAGACCACGCGCGCAGCTCCTCACTCCCGTGCACGCCTTGCTCCAGTTCCGTACATGCCTATGCATGCCCCAGCTCCAGTCCGCGCGCGCCGCTGCCCATCTGTGCCCATTCTGCGCGCGCAGCCACCCCCACGTCATGCTGGCATCAACAATGATGTCAACAATCACCACTCCGCATTTCCACCATTTTTTAACATTTTTTCACCCACTTTTTCTCTCCATCTTCACCTATAAATATCCCCCTTCTCTTCACTTCTAAAAATACCTAAAAACACATCTTCTCTTCTCTTTCTTTCTCTCATTTCTTAGTTTTTTAGTTTTTCTTAGTTTTTAGCTTTTCTTAGTTAGTTTTTCTTAGTTTTATAGTTTTTCTCTTTTTGAGTAGAACTAGTTATGTTTTAGTAATTTATTAGCTTTTTGATTCAATAAATGAGAGTGCAAATTACGCTTGGAGGTTTTCCAACAACGGGAATAGCATCGAAGTTCTGTAAGGATTTTATTTTCTTTGCAGTAATTTTTTATGCTTTATTCTTACATGTTATATTTAATTTGTCTGTGATTAAATTTAACTTTGCTGGCTGTTTGTAAACATGATATAATAATAACGTTGTTATGCTTGCGAAATATTAAATAGGTAAAAATCTCTAAAATGAATTGATTTTATTTTTATTCAAGATTTTATATTAAGAATGTTAGAGAGAAATATATTATTTTTCATTACAAACTTAAATCTGAAAATTAGATTTTAAGGTTTAGTTATCCGGTCTGATTTAGAGTAGTGCTCTTTTATTTGTTGGTACAATCGCCCGGTAGTTAGAGTGAAGCTCTATTTCAAAAGTTTTTATAAGAATTATTATCTGAAAATGTATTGACAACATGTTTTCAGTAGTGGTTTTAAAACTTGAAAGTTAGTACTCGGATAACTAAATTCTTAGGTTTAATTTGGACACCTTGAATAAAGTTTAAACTGTCTAACCCCACCAAAGGTGGCATTTAAATGGTTCATTTTCAATCTCTTAGAAAAAGGAATTAATTTAATTAACCAAATTAGTTATCAACCCCACTCATAGGTGTTAATTGATTTGTTTAGTTAACAAAGAATATCTAACCCCACCAAAGGTGGTATTCATATAAAAAAGAGAGAATCAATAAATATCAATTCATATCTTTAATAACCTAAATAATATGAGCAAGAATAATTAACTTAGTTATTATATCCATAAATACTCCACTATTATAAATGATAAAATTTGCATAAATATTTATTGAATCTGTATCTATGTTTATTTTTATGTTATTAGATTAAAAACCACAAAACCTCAAAATATCGTGACAGGATGTTTAGGATTTAATTTTTTTTTTTAAGTTTGAATAATAAATTAAAAACCACATACATTCCTTCCTTAGATTGACCTTGGGAGTATACTTATCATTTTCTATGAAATGATTCGTGCACTTGCGAGAGTTTTATAAATAAATAAAACCAAAGTATCGACAGAATCAGCGATGTCGGTTCTGCCCGATCATCAAGCAAGATGTGTATTGATTTCCGAGCCATCAAAAACATTATGATAAAATATCAACATCACATCCCTAGATTAGATGATATGCTAGATGAGTTGCATAGTTCTTGCATTTTTACAAAACTTGATTTGAGAAGTGGATATCATCAAATTTGGATGCAAGTGGGTGACAAATGGTAAACCACTTTTAAAACAAAGCATTGATTGTAATAGTGGTTAGTCATGCGGCCCTTTGGTCTAACAACTACACCTAGCACTTTTATGAGGCCTATGAATCATGTGTTGCGTGCATTTATTGGAAAACTAGTGGTTGTCTATTTTGATGATATTCTCATTTACACTAAAAATCTTGAAGAGTATGTCTTACATCTTAGGTATGTGCTTGAAATTTTGAGAAAAGAACAACTGTATGCAAACCTAAAAAAGTGTAGTTTTTGCATGGACAAGTTGATTTTTCTTGGTTTTGTTATTAGTTCTAAGGGAGTAGGAATGGATAAGGAAAAGGCTAAGGCTATTCAAGAATGGCCCACACCTAAATCTATCACTTAGGTAGGAGCTTCCATGGCTTGGCTAATTTTTATCGAAGGTTTGTCAAAGATTTTTAGTACACTAGCCATACCTCTAACCGAGGTAATTAAACATTTTGTTGGTTTTAAGTGTGGCGAGAATTAGGAGAGAGCCTTTAAAATGTTAAAGGATTGTTTGTGTTCTACACATGTCTTATCTTTACCTAATTTTACTAAAGCCTTTGAAGTTAAGTGTGATGCATGAGGAATAGGTATAGGAGCTATTTTGTTGCAAGAACGACAACCTATCACAAATTTTAGCAAGAAACTTCATGGAGTAGCCCTTAATTATCCAACGTATGATAAAGAGTTGTGTTCCTTGGTTAGGACTCTAGAGACATGCAACATTACCATTGGCCTAGGGAATTCGTCATCCACACTGAACACGAATCTCTAAGACATATGAGGCACCAAGGTAAATTGAATATAAGGCATGCTAGATGGATGGAATTCATTGAGACATTTCCTTATATTATTCAATATAAGATAGGGATGGAGAATGTTTTAGCCAATGCTTTATCATGGAGGTATGCCTTACTCTCAACTTTCAATGCTAGACTGCTAGGATTTATTTATGTTAAGAAAATGTATACTAATAATGATTACTTCTCTACTATTTAGCTTGCATGTGAAAAATCATCTTTTGAAAATTTTGTAAATTAGATGGGTATTTATTTAATGAAAATTAGTTGTGTATACCCAAATCTTTAATGCGTGAATTATCGATTAAGGAGGCCCATAAGGGACGATTAATGGGGTTTTTTGGAATCGAGAAGACTCTAGATGTTTTGTGGGAGCATTATTATTGGCCAAAAATGAGGAGGGATATAGCGAGAATATGTTCTAGATACATCACTTGTAAGCAAGCAAAATCCAAATTCCTACGACAAGGACTATATACTCCATTTCCCATACCTAGCTAACCATTCCTACCAAAAGCTTAAGTTGTCAATAGAGGGTGCCAATATCCCCTTATCCAGGATGGTCACACCTAACCCATAATCAAAGTGCATACCAAGTCATATGGATGTTACCCACCATGCACCATATAAGAAAAATTAAATGGCCTTTGGATGTTACCCACCAAGGTTATCCATAACAGTAGGCATATGGATGTTACTCACCATGGTTGCATCATTCTCTCCTTCGCAAAGGAAGTTTGTCCTCAAACTTGTACTTTTTAGGACTCGAACCTGAGACTAGGTACTAAAACAAAATTAGTAAAAGTAGTTAACCATTCCTACGAAAAGCTTAAGCTATCAGTAAGGGGCACAATATCCCCTTATCTAGGACCATCACTCTTAAGCTAGGCTTAAATCCCATACCAAGTCATATGTACGTTTCCCACCATGCACCACACAAGCTAGATTAAATGACTCTTGGATGCTACCAACCAAGGTTACTCATAATAATGGGCCCATGGATTTTACCTACCATGGTCGCATTAGGACTAACTTAGATGGTGATAGGAATGCCTAAATGGTAAAGAAACTCCATGAATGCAATCATAAGAAAATTGAGAAGAGAAATGAGGATTATGCTTGCAGGGCCAAAAGAAGACAACGAAGAGTCACTTTTGATCCTGGTGATTGGGTTCGGGTACATATGAGGAAGGAACGGTTCCCCGAAACACAACGGTCCAAGTTGCAACCTCAAGGAGTAATATCCATTGATTTGTGGAGAAACTCTTTGCCATATAATCTAAAAATTAGCTAGGTCCTACCCATTTAGTTCATATAAAACTTGATCAGTACCTTGGTCTCCATTAGTTGCAGAATAAAATCATTGCATTGGTGAAGGTATTATGGAGAAACCTATAGAAAAAGAAGGTGACATGGGAACCTAAATAACAAATGCAAAACCAATACCCTAATTTAATTAACCAATGTATGTAAATTTTGAGGACAATATTCTTAAGAATGGGGAGAATTGTAACATCCCATTTCTTATAAGAAATAAAATTTTAGCTAAAGTTATATTTTCAGAATTTTTACGATTTGACCCTCAATGTGTAAAATACAAAATTTTGTGTGTAATTTTTATTATGTACATGTATTATAATAAATTAAAAATGGTTAAATTAATTTCTTTAATTTTTGAAAAAAGTTACCAAAATGCCCTTAACTCTTAAAAATTTTCAAGTTATGAGACAAGGGTATTTTGATCTTTTGCTTAATTATTTTTGTAAGTATGAGGTGTCATACCCTTATTTTTAAGAGGACACATGTCCTTAGGATTGTTCAAAAAAGGCAAGAGAATTAGTGCCCACATGTTATACTCATCTGTTCCCACTTATCTTATTAGTGCAAGCTTCTCTTAGGAGGTTGCCAAAATTTTAGAAGAAAATGAACAAAAAATAATGAAACAGAGAAACTGTAAGGGAAAAGGAAAGACAAAGGAAGTGGAAGAAGATAGAAATTGTAAGATAAAGCATGGCTAGGTAACAATTTTTGCAGCAACTTCAAATGGAAGTTGAGAAAACATAGGAGCAATTACACTTCATTTCATATATCCCTAGAAAAGGTATAAATTTCTATTTTGTGATATATTTTACATTTTTTTATTTCAAGTTTTTTACGCAAAGTTACGCACATTTGATTAAAGGTGATTCTATGAAAGTTAAGCTGGAAGAAACCTTGGTATTTTTTGCTGTTAGAAATGGTTATATAGTTTGGAATTGAGTAAATTATATCTTTTTTTAAAGCTTGACATGCCTAGTTTTGGAAGCATTTTTCCGTTTTTTTTTTGTTTCTAACTAAGGATATGTTAAGTAAGATTGGTGTGGGGAAAATTGTTTGGAACTCAATCGATATTTTTGTTATTTGAAATAGTTTCATTGATTGGAATTTGATGATTTATATCTTGCTTTAAATCCTAAGATATCTAGTTTAATATGGTCATTTATCTTGTTATTCTGAATTTTCTAGACAATTTTATAGCAAATTAACTAAAGGTACTAATCAATATTCTATGGATTGAAAGGGTTTTCCTTATGATTTTTATGTGCGTGATATCTTATTTTGAAGATTGAAATGTTTAGTTCTTGTATGTTCTCACAAAAATAAATTTAGACATTTCTACCTAATGTTATATTTGAAATTTCAAGGTTAGAGGTAGAAGTACCCTTAAACTATTTAAATTGCAATAATCAACTATTAGCAACCCCTTTTTTGGAAGTGTTAAAGTGCCTTTCAATTTGACGCTATTCATGTTCTAACACAAGTATGATTATTTAGGAAGAGTTGAGCAAGTAGATCCTATATTGCACGTAGAGAACAAACAATGATTTAGTACTGTGAAGGGATACATAATATCTTTTCTAAAGCATTGATAGCATTGTTTATAGCCATATTCATGTTCAATTAAATCCAATTATTACAATTTTCATGTTTATGGAAAGTGCATTCCTTTTCACTAGTATTGGAAGGAACAATTACGTATCCATTTCAATACAATTAAAGAACATATACACCATAAGAATATATTTTATATTCACAATAAAAATTAGTTAGGTACATGTAAGATGATTTGCAAGTAAATTAAGACTAAATCAATTTTATTATGTATACTAGTTTTATAAAAGTTGCAATTTTTGTAAATATTTCATAGTTTTCAAAGTACTTCCCATACTGTACTCATGATAGCTGGCTCTAACCAACATTTAGATATACAGTGACATGCTAAAACACTATGACCATAGATTTGGTCAGAGGTCTGATCACTATAATGTTTACAAACTCAATATGATGTTACCAGTTCAGTATCATGTTACAAGTTTAGTTGGATGACGAGTTTAGTTAAGTTAGGGCGCATATGACTAATGTATCAGTAGATAAAAATTGAGCTATTTGATGTGATGCATCATTTAGTACCTTAGGTCTATGCTGGCGAGGAGGAGGGTTATTTCAAGAGATTTCAAATTGTGGCCAGGAAAGGTTTTTTCTAGTTCTAGGTTAAAGGGAATTGAGGTACCCCTATTAACAGATTAAGCATTTAGTAGAAAATTGCTTATCAATTATTCTTTGGTTTGGTATCCTACCTTGATCAAGGGTTCGAATCTTGCTTAGTGTAGGTTCGAGGATGAACCACCTTTCTAAGGAAGGGAATGATGTGATCCATCATTTAGTACCTTGGGTCTATGCTGGCGAGGAGGATAGTCCTTTCAAGTGGTTCCAAAACCAGAATGGGCCTTGCTTAGGCTCTATTTGGAACCACTTGAAATGACCCTTCTCATCGCTGTCATAGACCCAATATACTAAATGATAGATCTCATGATTCCCTCCTTTGGAAAGGAGGTTTTCCTAAAACCTACGCCTGGAAAGATTCAAACCCTTGACTAAGCTTTGATATCAAATTCTATGAACCTACATAATTTCACCTCAAAAGCTAGCTCGTAAGGGAAAGTTTGTCAACCTATATATTTAACACCCAAGACCACCCTCGCAAATTGATGTGTGATGCATCATTTCTAAAAACTTTAGGCTAACATCCTTGTGTAGAGAACCTTCCTATATCGCCCACTGAATAGATAAGGAGTGGCTTACAAAACCAAAAGAAGAACTGATAAGCCAATTCTACCGAAAGCTTAAGCTATCAGTTGGGGTGGCACAATTCCTTTTAATCCAGAACAAGAACGGACCTTGCTCGGGCTCCATTTGGAACCATTTGAAAGGACCTTCCATCTCACCAGCATAGACCTAAGGTACTAAATGTTGGATCACATCACCATTATAATGGTTATATAAAGAAAGTTCTCCACAATTGTAGTTGAGAGCTAGCACTAGTGCTAAATGTCACTTTCATGTGCGACTAAATCCTCAAGTGCTCTTGGCTATAAAAATGCATTTCTCATGGTTACACATTTTACTAGTAAACTAATCATTACACATTGTTATATTTTAAAAACCATGGATATATAATATTTATAATATCATTTCATTATGAGTCATGAGCATGTAATTATAACTTTCACAAGTACAAAATTATAGTTATTTTATGAAACTCATACTATGGATTTATCAGTATATTATTTTATCACAAAAACAACATGGAGTTTATTTTTATCAGCATGTATTTAAAAATATTTCATAAGCATTTTATACGTAGTTTACGTGTATTATGTTATTTTATGAAACTTAGCCACTCACTAAGCTTTTTAGCTCATCCTTTATATTTATTTTCCTCTCTCAAGGAATTGGTTTTAAGGCCATATCACATAAATTTGGAGGCTTAGGTTCCACTTTTTATTGTGTATTCTATGATATTTTAATCTCTTTGCATTTTGGTTGTTGTGTTTTGAGCTAGTAACCATGTCTTATGTGGTGTATAGTATGTATCTTATAAGATGTAGTTATGTATGTTCTTAGGCCAATTTATTTGTTGATTTGTTAAAAATGATCTTTTTAGAATTGTTGTCATTTTATCACAAGGAGGGTAGTTTAATATTTAAGGGAGTTATCATCAAATTTTCAAGTTAAACCATAGTCATCTTAGGATGCTAGTTATCATGATCCCTCATGACATGTCATATGCTCTAGAGTTAAGCTCAGCCAAGTCCTAACATTTCTCGTGCTCAGATGTTAAATGCTGGCAAATTAAACATCTTACAATAAATTCTGTAATTTCTTGTTTCATTCCAACCCACTAATAATCTTACTTTATAGTTTGTTACATCTTAATAATACTCGGATGCATAGAATAGGCTAAACTATGTGCTTCTTCTAGTATTTCCCTCTTAAGACCTTCACCTTTTGATACATATAACCAGTAGTAGTGGAGATTGAGATGCTAACCAAGTTGATGTTTATAAATATTCTAAATATTCTCAAGATCCTACACAAGGGATAGATTTGGAATATTAAATTGGATGCAAGGATTAATTTAGGAAGCAATTTTTTATTTTAGTGAGTTATAGGAATTTATGTTTAAAAAATATTTTATAGTGAATTGTGGGATTTTTGATGCTTTATTATCATAAGTTTTTTTTAGAATGGATTAAGCCCAATCCACCAATAAATAAGCCCATTAGTCTTTTGTCTCTTGAATTGGTGCCTAGGGTTTTCTTAGCAGAAGTGGCACCTAGGGTTTTTATGGCTTATAAAAAATAGCAGCCATGTAAAAAAGGAAGACCATATTTGATTAATGAAAAGTATACTTCTGAAATCTTTTATCTTTGCCTTCATGAGTTCTTGATTGAATGCTTGAATTCGACTTATCAAAGGGAGTGATCATATTTTGTGGTGTCTCAAGCTTGGGGTTTTAAGGACTTTGTTTTCTTAGGGTTCTAATATGATCATCTTCAACATGTTCTAGGCAAAAAATTAGTTCCTATTCCTTTGAATTCATGGATTTATAGGGTTTTTTGCCAAGAGGATCCGCGTTCTTGAGTCATATCACAAAACAAAATTCGTCCTTTTGAGTCATGTTTTCTTTCAATTTCATTGTCGTTGTTTTCGTCTTTGGATTTTATTTTGTAGTTTTCTTGAATTCTTCGTATATTTTTATTTTTAATTATTTCAATTTTCAATATATCTTTGTTCTTCAAAAAAAGAGAAAAAAAGAAGAAGAGAGTTACTGTGTTGATAATTCAAAAAGAAAAAAGAAATTTGAAAAATTGGCATTGCAACTTTAAACGACCATAACTTTTGACTCAGGTAAGAAAACGACTAATATAATATATCAAATAAAAGCTCATTTCAAATCATATAAGTATAAGTAGGTATTTTCCTCTATTCTCTTGAATTTTGATCCCATATTGCAATGTTTACACCACTAACAGAGGGGTTAAAGTTTTGTCGCATCAATTTGCGTTGTTTTCAGTTTTTGTTCATTAGGGTTTCCAATTTGTTTTTTGTTTAGAAGAAGTAGCAATAAAAAAATGAAAAAAAAATAAAATAAGAAGAAAAGGAGAACAAAGTAGTAGATTGTTCAAGAATCTAGTTCTTTTTTTCTTATTGAGTTTTCTTGTTCTTGTTTAAATTAGTTTTTCCTTTATTTTATTCTTGCTGCCCAAGCCTAATTAAAAAAAGGAATCATATTTGATCCAGAGTCTTTCTTTAGAGTTATCTTTGGTCTAAAGTCTTTTTTAGAGTCCTCTTTGGTTAAGATTCTTTCTTTAGAGTCCCCTTTGGATTTTCTTTCTTAATAGTCCTCTTTGGACTTTATTTTTGTCATACTTTGCCAATAAGTTTTTAAAATTCTAAATTTTGAGATTGTTACCAATAAAACAATTACTTCTTGAGATTAGTTTTAATCTTTAATTTTGGTGTGAGCTTTGAGTGGTAAAAAAATGAGCAAAAATAGTGTAAAAAAAGAGTGATAACAATCTTATTTGAGAGCATACACGTAAGGGATTGCGTGGGTTATCTCATTTTATTTTACAGGCTAACAACATGAGTAAGGAAGGAGGAAAACCCTAAGAAGTTGACTTGAAATTCTTCATAAAATCTATTCATGACCGATTTAATAGGATGAATGCAAGTTGGATGATTTAGAATCCTTCTCCAGTTCTGAATCTCTTAAAAGACCACATAGAAGACATGAGTTTGAGGAAGACAAAATTATTCCAATGTGGAGGAGAGAACAAGTTATAAATGTGGAAAAAAGACTAACTCCAAAGAAGATAGCAATATAGGCAGTATAAAGATTGCAATTCTGCCTTTCAAGGAAAGAATCATCTTGAGTTATATTTGGAGTGGAAAAGAAAGGTTGAGCATGTATTAAATTATCATAACTACTCCGAGAAGAAGAAAATAAAGCTAGTAGCCATATAATTTACAAATTATACTTGTATATGGTGGGATCAATTGGTGGGGAAGGAATTGTGAGAAACCTATTCCATCATAGGAAATGATGAAACTAGTGATGCGTAAGAAGTTCATACCTAGCCATTACTATAAGGACTGATATAGAAAATTTCAAGGGCTAATTCAAGGTTCCATGAGTGTAGATTATTATTTTAAGGAGATGGAAGTCACCATGATTAAATAAAATATAGAGGAAGATGGAGAAGCGACAATGGTCAGATTCATTGCTAAGTTAAATAGGTAAATTACTGATGTGGTTAAATTGTAATATACGTAGAGATGGAAGAACTGCTGCACAATGCCATTAAATTGGAGAAGAAAATCAAGTCCAAAAGGTTCATATCTATTTCGTCCTCTTGTTCTCTATGGAAATAAACTTGGAAAGATAACAAAGTTGCCTTTATAACAAAAGGTGAAGCAAAGTCAAATAATTCAATTGTTGTTCCTAAAGGTAAACTAAAACTAAAACTCTTACTAATCATATGATATTATGTTTTTTAGGTGCCAAGGAATCAAACATATTGCATTTGAATGCCTAAAAAAAGGGTTATAGTTGCATGGGAAGATGGAGAAATCAAAAGTGCTAGTCCAAGTGACGATGAAATTCCACCATTGGAGGATAGTTTTGATGTGGAATTGAATGAACCTATACATGAGGAAATACTTGTCACAAGGAAAGCCCTGAATATACATCCTAAGAATGAAGGAGATGAGGAGAAAGGTGAGTATATTTTTCACACATGATGCCTTGTGAAGGATAATGTATGCACAATTATTATTGATAGTGAGAGCTGCACTAATGTTATTGGTAGAAAAGTTGAATTTGAAATGGTAAAAGCATCCCAAACCGTATAAGCTATAATGGTGAATGATTGTGGAGAAGTGAATGTCAACAAACAAGTTTGGGTTCCTTTTTCAATTGGCAAGTATGAGGATAAGGTTCTTTGTGATGTGCCACCAATGTATGCTACTCATAGTTTTCTTGGACGATCGACTATGGTAGTTTGATAGAAGGATGATGCATGATGGTTATAAAAATTAGTACTCTTTTGAAATGAATAACCAAAAAGTTGTATTATCCCCTCCTAAAAATTTTCAAGCTTAT
This sequence comes from Hippophae gyantsensis, assembly GCA_030763125.1. Lineage (NCBI taxonomy): Eukaryota > Viridiplantae > Streptophyta > Magnoliopsida > Rosales > Elaeagnaceae > Hippophae > Hippophae gyantsensis. The sequence goes on from CM061035.1 coordinate 45,591,161, forward strand.
GAGGACTAGTTTAGAATAGCAAAAAAGTGTAAGTTGTGGAAAAACAATGTGAGCAAGAGGAAAATAAAAAAAAGTAACTAAGGAAGAGAGAAAAAAATGAGAGAAAAGTGAGAAAAATGGAGAGAAAATTGAGCATAATGGAGGAAAAATGAGCAAAAAGAGAAGAAAGTGAGTAGAAAGAAGATAAGAGTGAGAAAAGAGGAGAGAAAAGTGAGCAAAATAGAGAGAAAAATAAATGATTGCATGCATTTGTTGAAAAATAGGATATTAAGAGTTCAAAGGCAACAAGTACTTGTAGTTTGTACAAGGATGTTTATCTTTCTACTAACGATCTTAACTCATCTTTGCCTAGTGTCATTGTATCTTTATTGCAGGACTTTGAGGATCAACTTCCTCAAGAGATTCCCCATGGATTACATCTTTTGCGAGGCATGCAACATCAAATAGACTTCATACTTGAATCCACAATACCAAATTGACCTGCTTACAAAGTTAAGATTTAAGGCCGAATCTTTTCAGAGAGAGGGGGAAAATGGAGATTAAGGTGCTAACTAAGTTGATGTTTACAAATATTCTAAAGATTCTCAAGATCTTACAAATATTCTCAATATTCTAAAAAAAATGATAGAATTGGAATATTAAATTGGATGCAAGGATTAATTTAGGAAGCAATATTTTTTTGTTTTAATTAATTATAGGGATTTTATGTTTAGCAATTTTTGTTTTATTGAATTGTAGGCTTTTTGATGTTTTATTATCATAAATATTTTTGTTAAGATTGGATTAAGCCCAATCCACCAATAAATAATCCCATTAGTCTTTTGTCTCTTGAATTGGCACCTAGGGTTTTCTTTAAGGAAGTGGCATCTAGGGTTTTTATGGCTTATATAAAAATAGCCACCGTGTAAAAAAGGGCATACCATATATGATTAATGAAAGGTATATTTCAGAAAGCTTTTGCTTTCCCTTCTTGTGTTCTTGATTGTATGCTTGAATTCAACTTATCAAAGAGAGTGCTCATCCTTAGTGGCATCTCAAGGTTGGGATTTTAAGGACTTTGTTTCCTTAGGGTTCTAATCTGATCATCTTTAATACATTCTTAGCAAATCAATCATTTCTATTCCTTTGAGTTCATGGGTTCCTAGGGTTGTTTTCCTATAAGGTCCACATCATGTAGTTAAAAACTATAGCTTCATTATCTCGAATTGAATAATCTCCTTGGTCCATTTTCTATTTCATTTCACTAGAAAAAAGTCTTGCTTCCTAAATTCTGTCAATTGAAATAGGCCTTACTGAAATTTGTAAATAGAATACATGATTGGCTTGTTGATAGATCCACATTCAACTTTCTTATGCTAATGAACTTGTGGATTTTTTATTGAGAGCATCTACTAATACATTTGTTTTTCTTGAGTGATAGTCAATAACATAACCGTAATCTTTAATTCACTCCAACCATCTCCTTTGTCACATGTTAAGCTTCTTTTATGATGATAAATACTTTAAACTCTTATGGTCAATAAAAAAATTGAAATTTCTATCCATATATATAATTCCTAAATATTTTAAAGGCAAAAACCACCACTGCTAATTCCAAATCATGGGTTGGATAATTCAACTAAAGTTGAATTTAGTCGCCTCTTAAGCTCTTATATGAACTACACCAACAATTGTGATGAAACCCAATAACAATGATGTATTGAAACCCAAGATCATATACATAAGATTTGTTGAGTCTTAACCCATCACCTAACAAGATGAAAATCAAGAAAATGAAGGATAGAAATGCTATACCAAGAAAAAATAAGAATTCTCTCAAGAATTCAAGGTGATAAGTATGGTTGATTGAATGCCACAAGATTAAAATTATAAGTTCAAATGTTATTTTTAAGAACTAAGAAGAACACACAAGATGATAATTTTCTGAATAATCCAATCTCCTTTTAAAATTCATAGTACTCATTTCTATACTTGGAACAACCCTCCAAGAATAGGCAAAGTCATAATTATAGTAAAAAATTATCCTAAACAAGTTATTTGCCTTTTAGACCCTTCAACTTCTAAAGATAGCCAATAAATAGATAAATGACTAGATTCAATGTATTTTAACATGCCCAGCCAGGACCAAGTCATTTTTCTATTTAATATCCTTAAAACTCTACAAATTCACACCCTTTAATAGTCAAACCATGTTGGCTATGAATTTGCATAGCTAATTAGCCTCTTCAATTGCTTTGATGACATGGAATAGGTCTTGATTATTATTTGAGCCATCTTGGTCTTTTTACAATCAACCCAATTCTCTTGGATTAGCTCATTTAATGCTTTATTGAAACATTTGGCTCTAAGTCTTGTAATTGGGCCACTAGGAAGTGACAAAGGGTCTTGTCCAAATTTAGGTCCATTCTCACTTGTATGATTGACATGTATAGTTCCTTGGTTTACATCATTATCCCCCTCTTGAGAAGGATTTGTCCTCAAATCATCACCTACATTGAAAGGAGACAAATCAGTAACATTAAAGCTTGCGTTGAAACCATACTCACCTGGTAAGTCAAGCTTCTAGGCATTATCATTTATGCATTCCACTATTTGAAATCGTCTGTCACCCCGAGTTAGGAATTTTGAACACCGTTTCTTAGGAAAATGGTCCTTCCTTAAGTGCAACAAAACCCAATATCCTAGTTATAACACTACCTTATTGCCTCCCTTGTTGCCTTGTTGGATATATTGTTTAGTCATCCTTTTAATGTTCAACCATGCCTTTTCATGTGGGAAACAATCTTTCCATGTTTTGAAGTTCTTTTTAATGATAACAAGACACAAAGAAGACAAAGTTATATTTACTACTTTAGTTTGACCATCTGTTTGTGAATGACAAGTAGTAGAAAATAACAACTTGGTTCCTAACTTTCCCTATAAAGTCTTCCAAAATTAACTCAAAAACTTTGCATCCCTATCAAAAACAATAGTCCTAGTACCAAGTAACCTAATAATCTCTTTGAAGAACAAATCAGCTATATGTGATGCATCATCAATTTTATGACATGCAATGAAGGGTGCCATCTTTGAATATCTATCTATCACCACAAAAAATGAATCTATCCCCCTCTTAGTCCTAGGTAAATCTAAAAACAATCCATTGAATTATCATTCCAAGGTTCACTAGGTATGGAAAAGTGTTCCAAATCTATCCTATAATTCCCTCATGAAAAGAATCAAATGTAAGGATTTATAAAATATTATACATTACTTTCATGCATCAATCAAATTCATCAAATAAAAATATCAAGTAATATGCCTTTTAGAAAATGTAGGAAAATGAAATGACTTCTTAAGGATATACTTCCTATATTTTCTTTTGCAATTAATCATTTCTCATAACTGTTTAGGCTTTTTAGGTCATAGTATATAGATTATACTATTCATTTTCCTCTCTTTCTTTTATATTTTTTTAGAGAGTGGACCCATGTACAGATTATACATTTTTTATATGGTAAGGTGAATGGTTAATTTTTGGCTTTTATGTTTATATTTTTATAGGTAACCCTAAATATATCTCTTTTTTAATAGAAATTATGCATGAATGAAGAAAAGGCATATACTATTAATTTCTACTTAAAAATCATTTGAGGGATGATTTTTACAATAGGAGATAGGGTCATTTTATAGATGAGGAAAAGGCTAAAAAAGGTGGAAAATATTTCAAAAATTGATTTTGGATGCGTTTAGATAGGTTGGTGTGCATTTGGCATGTGAGATTTGAGGCAAATGAGCATTTGGCGTGAGCAGGACAGGTGCAAAGGTATGCTAGCGTGCCCGAGACATAGTGCGAGCATGTGTTAACACACACGAAAATCGATGAGGCATTTGCTGGGTGTGTACTGGATGTGTATGGGTATGTGTTGGGCATATGTTGGTTACGTGTAGGCGTGTACTGAGAGTGCGCGTGAAGGTCTTAGCATGAATGGGCACAACTGCGTGCGAGACAGGCATGATGCACGTGCTAGAAGAATTTTTAACCTTTTTGACCCATTTTGTCCAACTTTTCTATTTTTTTGACTTTTTCTCATTTATTTCTCAACATATTTTTGATGTATTGCCTTCATTATTTTTCTTGGAGTCTTTAAATTATTTTTGAAGGAAAATACCTAAAAATCAATAAAAATAACCTTGATTCCAAAAAGATAAATTTATATAAAAATATGATTAAATCATACAAATATAAATCTATTTAATCAATTAGAGTACGTTAAATCATGATAATTTTAGTGTTTTTAAGCACTCATCAGTTATGCAACGTACTTGTATTTAATACTATCATTTATTTAATATTATTATCAAGTTCTCTATATGTTGTACTGCTATTACTATTGTTGAAAGTTGATTGATGTGTTTCTTAAGGGATTTTTCTTGATTTAATCTATGCAATTCCTAAGGTTGATTTCCTTTAAATTGCATAGATTTTAATTGTCTTTCTTCATGCAAGTTTGTTTTTCAAAATCAAATAGATGATGCTTCAAGTTTCCCAAGACCCTCTAGATACATATCTTGTTTACTAGTGTAAAGCTTTGATATCTATGCAAACATTCAAGTGTGTCCAAATCCTATCTACAACATGTCAGTAGACATTTCGTGTAATGTTTTGTTAACTAATATGGCGATTGATAGAAGAAATTGATTATCTCCCCTTCAACTCATATCAAGCCATTATAAGTTCATGTAGTTTGTTAGATACTAAATTAACATCCTTTTGGTCAATTGTGGGGGAGGTATTGTGGTATCCAAATTTTCCTTTTCTCGAATTTCACATAAATTCACCAATCTCTAATCATTTCATAGTCCTTCCATGACTTCCTCATTCTCCAAGAGTGCTTGTTCTAAGCTTGAAAAGTAGTTTTGGTATGTTTGATTCACTTAACGTATAGTTGTTTACGCCTTGACTTTGAAAGCCTATATCCTTGAATTGACCAAATAATCCAATTGTATTTATCATTTGACGATAATCAATGCATAACTTAGAATTCACAACCTTCTTTTTGACGAACGGAACAGGCGTTCTACAAGGCAACGATCTTGGTCAAACGAATCCCTTTGTCAATACTTCATCCAATTGTTTTCCTTAACTCCTTTCTCTACTGGTGCCATTCTTTAGGGAGAGATTGCTATTGACACAGTTCCAAGATAAATCTATGTTATAAAACTACCCTTCAACTGGGGAGGGTTCAAGTAACTTTTCCAAAATACATCTCAAATATTTATTCATCAATGGTAACCGTGTCAAGATTTTTTCATTATCAGCATCCACTTCCAAAAAATTTCAAAGGGATTAAACTTATCAGGTTTTGTCTTCCTTCTAGACAATGTTTAAGGAAAACATGGAAAAGGTCCACTCCTTATATCATAAAATTAAACTTTTATAGACATAAAGTACATCATAAGAGATTCTTTGAGGAATATTTGAAGTGAGAGGGTTTGTGAGATTTAAGATTTGGGAAAAGATTAAAGAAGTGAAAGAATAGGTGGCATAAGTATCAAAAAGAGTTCCTATCCAAGGGTTATATAGTAAAATCGTATCAATCATCATTGATTTTTTGTTCCTCTTGTCAGATATTGTGAAGTTTATGAAGGGTTTAATTGTTGTTAGAAAACCTAACTAATCGATTGGTAAGGTTGGAAAGATAGTTTTCTATATGGGTAGTCTTGAAAATTTTAAGCAACTACCAACCAAACTGTTGACTTTTCTTTGAAAAATTACTTCAATTATTTGATGCTCCATATTAGAAAGTAGAAAGTGATCTTCATCCATTTGACGTGTATTATCTTATGGTAACATTGATGATATAAAATCCAATCATTTGATCAAGGCATTGAAGGACAACTTAAAATATTAGCTTTTTTTGGTTCAACTTATTCAATCCAATAAATGACTGCTACAATTCATTGAGAAATCTCTTATGTGAACATTGTTAGTTGCTCCGATGGTCGGTTTGATTCAATGAATTGTTTATAAAATGATGACTTGTATAATTTGGCATAATTTATCACTTCTCAACTTTAAATTTAGTCTAATTTTATTTAATTTTTATTGATTTTAGAATTCATTATTATTATTTAAATTTTATTGCAGATTTGAAGAAAATGAAAATCCAAAATTTTAGAAGCATATTGTCTAAGGACTCTTATAATTTAAATGAAGATTTTATAAATCAAATTTAAATTAAGATTTATATATATATATATATATATATATATATAGAGCTGGAGTAGGGATAGGTTTTATATATATATATATATATAAAGAGGAGAGGGAGAACAAAATGAAGGGAGAAAAGGTGAGACGGCACAGAAGAGAAAAAAAAAGATTCTGTGCAGACCAGAAAAATGAAAACGTGGGAGAAGACACAAAAGTAGATTCTTTTTACAATTCAATTTTATTTCAATTCCTTTCAGAAAATTATGATGAATTCATTTATGTTAAATTTAATTTTTAGCATGAACTAACGTTTCTTTATTCTAGGAAAAAGATGTAATTTAATTCAAAACTATGCTTAATTTTCTATGTTAATTTGAATTATTTCTCGTCATGTTTGTTTGATTTATTCTAAGTTTATTGCTTCTAATTAATTGGCCATTAATTAGATGATTTAGTCTTGTGATTTACTATTAAAAGAGGAAATTATAGGATAGATTTGGAATATTTCGACATAGGTAAATATAGAGATTGAAAGACTTATATGAACCTGTGTAGTTTTAAAATCATTGGTTTTAATGCTTTCTTGCTTTATTAAATTACATACTCTTATGTAAATTAATTGACAAGAGTATTTCCAATTGACTATTGAAAGAGGCTTTTGGATGTTTTTTGGAGATTGCTAACAAACAAAGAGAATTAAATTCAATTAGCTAGATAAGTAAAGCATAGTAAAGGATTAGGTGAAATCGATTTCCTAGAAGTTTTCTTCCTATTAATTTGATATTTGAAAAATATCTTTATTTTCTTCTGTGCATTTTCTTTAAATTAATTATATTTTAAATTTCAATTACAACAACCTTAGTGATTTTTCTAGATAAAATTGAGATTAGTATAATTTTGGTATTTGTCAAAAGTATGTTACCAATCCCTTAAAAGGATACTCCTCTTATCACTTTATTATAAAACTACGATATTGTGCACTTGTAATTTTGCACTGATCATAAAACATCAAACTTCTCCAAAACAATCAAGAGTAGCTAGTTCGAGCACGTTTTGAAGATAGACGATATGTCATTTCTTTTGAAACTATCTTGTGGCATCGTCAAAATTTGATGCTTCGTTGAAGTAAAGAAAATGAGTCTTTATAATGCTTTGTGGAAGAAAATTTTACTTATCTCCTCAGGTTCTTATCATGTTCAATCGTTGCTTAGAAAAATTAATTTGCACATGTTTCTCATTGGTTATTCTACGAGTAAGCAAGCTGAGACAAAAAAAAATTTAGAAAACAATTTTATTACTAGGAGATCAAAACCATGCTTTGACACTAAACTATCATTCTCTAAAAAATGGGTACGTGAGATATAAAGAGGGTAAATTTAAATTATGTTTAATATAAATTTATTTAATAATCATAAAAAATTCAATTTTAAAAATCATTTGAAAATTAATTTTATAAACAATTTCGGTACCCTTTAGAGATTTTCTATTCAAAAGACAAAATCCAATATAAAGTCATAATTTTAAATAAAGTCAATTTAAAATTCATCAAAGTAGTCTCAACCTACCTAAACATAAATATTAATAGTCAAATTAAATAAGGTTTCAGGTAAAACCTTCTAACATCTGAATCCTCTGTATAAGACCTTCATGTCTTTACCACAATTATCTCCAAATAACGCAGCTGAAAGGTAAGGGAAGAGTGGAGGGTGACCTGACAGCTCAGGAGGAGTCTATTATAAAGTATTATCTTAATAAATAATTATTAGTCTACAATAAAATATTATCATAATAAATAATTATTGATGATACATGCTCATTTTAATAAATTTTCATGAATGTGAGTAATCATCATTAGTATATAGTGTGGGGAGTGACGCACAAAATTGTTGCGTAGAAATTTTGTATGATTTAAGAAATAGCATGCAAATGCATGAATCACTTATAAAAAATGATAATAAACTTCTAAAGTCAATCTGGAGAGAAATCATGTGGTTTTTAAAACATTCAACAAATTCTTTCAAAAAAAAATTAAAAACCTAAGCATCATGTCACGATTGTTTTAGTTGAGTATCTACAATACTGACATAAAAATAAAGATAGATTCAATAAATATTTAAGTAATTAAGTATTTATTATGAGTAGAGAATTTATGAGATATATTAGTTAGTTAATTATGCTTATTCAATATTAAGTAGATTATTGAAGATATGAATTGAGATTATTGATTCTCACATATTCATAAGAAAATATCCTAAGACAGGGATTAAAATTATTTTGTTAATAATAAACCAATTAACATCATAAGACTAGGATAATTAATTGATTAATTATTAAATTTTGATTTATTTTTAAGGCATTAATAAACCATCTACTTACTGCCTAAGGGCGAATATGTAAGTTAGACTTTGATTTAAAGTGTCAAAGTTGGTTTATGATTTAAGTATTTGATACTAACTTTTAGAATTTCAAACTATTATGAAGGATATGTCATTAATATATCTTCAATAATAATTCTTATAAAAATCTTTAAAATAGAGTTCACTCTAACTATACAATTAATATAGATCAAAAGATCTAAGAGTACTACTCTAAGTCAGATTTAGATAATTTAAATCCTAAATTCAACTCTTATGTTTATTATGAAAAATACTTCGTCAATATATTTTTCATTTATAAACTTTTTTTAATATTAATGAAGAAATAAAACTTAATTCATTTTATAAAAATATTTAATATACTTTACTGTTTTACAAGTGTAACAACATTACTAATATCCCATATTATTTATATCCAAACAAGCATAGTTTAATAAATGATCAATAAATTAAACATATAGCATGTAAAACAACACTTATAGATAATTTGAAAAGAATACATTTAGATATACCTCAATAGAATTATTTATAATTTCTTTTATTATGAAAAACCTCCAAACAAAATTGATACACTATTTATTGAATTGAACTAAAAACTAATACATAAAATATAATTGTTCAACTCTTAATTGAGAGAAGAACTTTAAACTAATAAAAGAAAAACTAATAAATGCTAAGAAATCAGCAAAAAATGAAACTGATGGAATTCTAGGGTGATTTTTACAATAAAAATAGGGTCCTATTTATAGGGTGAGGAAAGGAGAAAGAATGTGAAAAATTTAACTTGGTGCCACGGCATACAACTTTTCCACGTTGCACCAAACACAACTTGTACATGGTTTTAGGCATGATCCACTTTACTCGAGCTATGGCACACAATATTTTCATACCGTAGTTTGTATCATATCTGAGACACATTTGATTTTTCCCTTTTGCCTCACGTTGTGGCTCACTATAAATTCATGTTGCGACACACTCTAATCTGCATCAATTTGGAATCTTTTTTTTGTATTTTCTTTTTTTAATTTTAAAACATATGTAATGCTTTGAATATATATATTTTTAATCCTCTAAGTTGTAATGGAGTGCTTCAAGTATGATTCTTCAAATTGAATCATTTTAAATACAAGAAATACTTGAAAAACAACAAAATATACCTATGATTTCGAAAAGATAGATTTGCATAAAATGATAGTAAAACAAGCAAATACAAATCTATATAATTACTTAACATGCAAAAAATCATGATATATTAAGTGTTTTTGAGCACTTATCAGGGAGGTTTCAATCATAAAACCTGGGTATAACTGTACTTCCTCACTTCGGAGGGATTGGAAGAGTGTACATTGCAAGTATCAAAACAAAGGGTCATACAATATAATATATGATATGCGATATAAATCAAATGCATGATATGCAACCCCATATGTATTAGTCTCTAAAATACATGGGCATATGTGCGGTCTAACTCCAAGACACACGTGGATTAACCTCTGATCTCATGTATGATCGTAATACATATGGCACATATATTGGTCAAATCAATGTTTTATGGTCCCTTGTCTATAAGGAGTCCAACTCTGTGGCCTATGTGCAATCAACAAATCGAATATCCAATAGATGGGAAACTCTAAACATGATAGGGGTCCAACCTTTAAGGCTCATATGCGAGCAACAAATTCGAGGTATTATAGACCGAAAAACTCTAAGACTACATGTGATGTGTACTTGTAATTTATAGAAAATAGTCTACTGCAACCAGAAGCTCATAGGTACCATTCTCCACAAGACAACATATATGCATACTTCCCACGATTAAAATAATTTTCATGATGCATGTATAAAAATCTAATATTTCATTTAATATTTTCATTGCATGTTTCATAATAAAAATTAATACTCATTTTATAAAATATTTCAATGTATGCATAATAAAAGACTTACAACAAGTACCTCATTTTAAAAGACTTAACAATATTTATAACATTATTATATAAACTGTGGCATCATGTTTTCATTTTATTCATAACATATGATGCATGGAATTTTATTTAAAAACAACGCATGAATTAAAATTTTTGAATAGAAACCCTTACCTTAAAACCTTGACCTAAAAACTAGAATATTTATCCCCAAAACGTGCTCCAACATGTACCCAAAAAACCAAAACACTTTTAGAGAGAGAAATATTTTAAAGAGAGGGAGAGGAAAGATGGGTTGAGGTTGACTCTTTTTATACGTAAAACTTTACGGCTTGCCAACTAAGCTCGCCATGGGTAGTGGCAAGGGATTAGCAAGGGGTGGCTACAAGAGGTGTGGCAAGGTATATAAATTTTTCTTGTTCAATCATACTTTTTACACTAAAATTTTTCGATATGTCCCTATATTAATTAATTATAATTTTTTAAGGTTTTATAATTTTTTCATTTGTTTATTTTATTTTATTTTTATTGTTATTTATTTTTCTTTTCTTTCATTTTTATCTTTTTATAATTGTTTGGTATTTATTTAATTTAATACTTAGTGATATGTTAGTTAAAAAAAATAAATGAAAAATAATCTGGGTTGTGGCTTGATTTTTTTCCTCGCCATGGCATGGAATCTCAATATAAAATTGAGTTGAAGGAGTATTTTTCACACCATGGCATGGATGCTTTGTGCATCGTGGTACACAAATTTCTATTTGAATACAGTAGGTTATATTTTTGTTTGTGCCACAACATGGAACAAATTACATTGCAGCACGCGTATAAATTTTTAAACTAAAAATACCAAAAAAGTTTAAAATCAGACCCATACAAATTTTATCTTCTTTGTTCTCTACAAACCTTATTTTTTCACACCTGAAATACAAATAATTCTGAAGCTACCTCCAAAGATCCTAGAGTTTTAATATCAATATTATCATTGGTGATAAGAAGGAGGTAAGTGTTATGTTAAACCTAGGAGCAAGCATTAATTTATTGTTTGATCCATTATACTTAGTTAGGAGTGTGTGAATTGAAACCCATAACCTTATGCCTACAATTAGAGGATAAATCTCAAATATATTTAATGGTCACGATAAAATGATACAGGTAGATAATCTTATCATACTTATAGATTTTATAATTGCAAATGTGCAAGAAACCCTAAAATTTGACAAGAAGCATAATGTACTTTTTGGTAAGCCATTATTGGCCTTTACCAAAATAGTTGTTAATACCCATAAAGGGAGTTTATCAATGACATTCTTGGGAGAGATTGTACAATTTCAAGCATATAATGACACAAACTCAATAACGAAGGGAATATTGTGTGAATTAAGTTTCAGAAATCGTAATCTCCAAAGAAGTGTCTTGCTAAGATGATAAACTAAGCCTGAAATGGAAGATAACCCATTAAAAAAAATTTCTTTCATATTTATTTATTATTTTTATTTGTTAGTTATAGTTATTTTTATTATGTTTTTCTTGTTTTTTAATTTTATGTACTTTATTTTATTTTATTTCATGTTAATGTGAACCGTGTTTATTTTATTTAAAAGTGTTAAATTCATAACTATTTGTTAGGATATGATTTATAAGAAGTACACAACATTCTATTTATGTGATAAAACTAAGTACAATGATGGATGCGCCATGACTTATGACATCATTACTTTATCACATTGAGCTAAGGCAAATGGGATAACTTTTCTTTTTCTTTTTCTTTTTTTCTTTTTCTTCTTTATCTTCAATTTACATTTGATACATTGAGGAAATGTAGATTTTAGGTTAGGGTGGAACAAAAGTTACACATGAAATTAGGTATTTTTAAATTTTGTATTAAACATTCTTTTTGCATCTATTTAATTTATTTAGATTCATTTTTAAATTTTTTGCAAAATTATCATGTTTATAGTTAATTTAAAGTAAATGATTATGTTTTTGCTCTATTTGATTGATGTCTTAAACAAGTTCATAGAATATTGTAAGAATTAGTTTTTTTATTCATAGTTTGTGTTTCATGCTTAGATGTTGAGATTGAGATAAATCTAAAATTAATGTTTAGGAATCAAATAGTGGAGACAACCTTTTGAGAATATTTTGAACCTATAACATTTTATTTTGAATGATAGTATTTTTTCTACTCATTTAAACACTTTTCTTTTTATTTCAAATTGTTAGATGATCTCTATAGGTTTTGCATTGGATGTTAGGATTTTTAACATCTAATGAAGAATTATATACTTATTTTTATTGCCTAGATTAAATGATTTGAGTGAAATTTAAAGTGTATGCATATCTCATTCATGCTTGACTTCTTCAAAAAGAGATATATATGGTATTCCATTAAGCCAACAAAAAAAGCAAAAAATTAACCACTCGTCAAATTATACATATGCATATGGGTTTACTCTTTAAAAAATATACATATATTAAAAAAGGGTATGAAAAAGAGAAAAATAAATAGTATAATTAAATACAATTATCCTAAAGTTCTTCAAAGTGGTGAGATTGTTATTAAAAAATAAAAATATGAAATAAATCTCTTTAAAGTCAATATTTTTATTCATATTAAGACATATGATTAAAATATTTGCATGATGATTTTAGTTGATGCATGAGAATAGTAACGTAATTTCTTCAAACACTATCATTTAATTCCTTTCATGAGATCAATATTATGAACTTTTTGAGCTTTTCTTATTTAACCACATGTGAACCTATTAGCTCTTTTCTTTACATAATGTCTATCCTTATATATCCTTTTGAGTGCTTGAACTCATATGATTAATGTAATATTGAGAGTATGACTTGTGAAGATTAGAGTCAAAGCGAATTTAGATTTCTAACATTAAGATTGGGTGAGTCAAAGTTGATATATTTTTGTAATAGAACATAAATTTATGATTTTCGCAATAAATTGTGATCCTTTGGGATATTAATTTAACTTATGATTTAGATTTGATTGTAAACTGAAAAGAGGTTAAAGCATGAGAAGTTTTGATATTTTGATTTTTACTTTGTTATTTTTAATTTTAGTTTTTATTTAGTTGATTTTATTTTATTATTATTATTTACAATTTGTTTTATTTTTGTTATTTATTTTTATTTTTAATTTTACATTTTAGGATTTTGATGGGTATCATCACTAAAAGCCCTCACGCGAATCAAACTTGTCCACTAAGGTAACTTAGGAGTTTAAAGGCTTGTTACATACATTAAATGCAACTGTGTCAATCCATGAAAATGATTTAGAATAGTTTAATTTAATTTATTTATTTTTGTTTTTATTTTTTTTATTGCTTTCCTTGCTATAGGTTAGCAAGAAGCTAGTTAGGGGTTGTTATGAGTGCTTGAAAAGCACTAATATTTCATGGTTTTATTACACTTAAATGTGAATAAATAGATTTGAATATGCATAAGTTTATCATTCTTTAAGAAAATCTATATGTTCAGAATCATGTTTATTTTTTGTTGTATTTAAGATATTTTTAACTTCAAATTTATAAATTGATCAACATATGAAGAACAACACATGAAGTACTCATTTACACCTTAAGAGCTTAAAGGAACAATGAATGTAAAACTAACCAGTATGTAAGGGGTGAAGAACTAGAATTGAAATCAAGAGATGACATAGTAAAAGTTGGGTTTCGACGCCCGATTAAGTTTCTCACCTAAAGCCCTTAGTTTGGAGCTTCAGCTATAAATAAAACATTATGTCATTAGGTTTTGAGTGTAGAAACTTTAAGTTTAGTATTTTTCTTCCATTGTCAGCTATTTTGTTTTCTTAGTTTTAGGTTTCGTTGTTATACATAATTTAGATTATACAATAAGCATACTTTAATTAAATTAACTGACTATCCGACCGAAAGCGTTAAGTGGTATAATTAATAATGAATGGCAACCCGATTGAATGCATTATTTATATATATAAGGGATAATCAATAATATGGATTTATATTTCCTTAATCTAATAAATTCTACCAAGTATATTCAATTGGCTTCACATTAATTCTCCATTGATTGTTAATTGCATATCTGCTTGTAATTTGTTTGAGTCAACGTATCTTTTGCCCTTTTATTATTCTTGTTATTAGTTTAATATTTCAAAACTTAAGTATTATGACAAAATATTTAGCTTTATTTTTGTGTTTTTTAAGAAATTTTTTGAATTATTTAAAACTATGTAGTTCGTCTTCAGACCAATATTGGGAGTATATTTATCGCTTATTATAAGTGATTCATGCACTTACAAGCTTTTTATAAATATACAAAATTTAACAATCATGTTTTTGTGCATTAACACGCTGCACATACTGGTACAAACACAATATTTGAAGTTCACAATGGTGCACACACATAAGCACAATATCTAGTGCACACACAAGCATGCACACTTGCACATACTGGTGCACACAACACAAGCACACACACGCATATCTGGTGTACACACACTAATAGCCACTGGTGCACACAATTAACACATGTGCACATCTATTGCACACGCATTAATAGCCACTGGTGTACACAACAAACACACATACATCTATGGTGCACACACTAATAGCCACTGGTGCACACAACATAAGCACAAACAGATGCATCTGGTGCATATACTAATAGCCACTAGTGCATACAACAAACACATATATGCACATCTAGTACACGTGCTAATAACTACTAATGCTTATAACACAAGCACACACATGCACGTTGGATACATATACTAACATTTTGGATGTGAACACAGCATAAGTAACCACACGCACATCATATGCACACACTATCTGGTGCACCCAATAGATAGAGAATTTGCACATACATACATCACATCACACACAATCTGGTGCACACAATAAACACACATTTTGCATATATACTACAAAGCACACTCACTAGTGTACACACTATTTGGTGCACACACATGTATAACATACCCACAAGCTACTCTACACTACTTAACCATACACCATATCTCAGCACGTACACACGCACATCTCAGCACATATACTAGTGCACACACTACCTGATACACATACATGCACATCTTAGCACAAAAATTGGATCACATAGGCTCACAGCTCACCCACACAAGCACATCTCAATGCACTCACACATAAAATTTACCTACACATGTACATCTCAGCACACTCACATACAATGCTTACTCACATATGCACATCTCAACACACACACATTACTTAGCACACTACATAACTTACATGCACATTACATAGCACACACACACTACTTAGCCTACACAAACATTACATACACAACTTACCCACACGCACAAAAAGAGCAATAATAAAAAGACAATTTTACATTGGAAAATATAGAGCACATAATTTTCTTCCAAACATAATTTTATAGCTTTAGCACAAAATACACATTTGAACACATTGTTACATGTTAAACTGATTTACATGACATCCATTTTCTTTAAAACCTATGAAATACCTAAAAAATGAAGTCATTATGCATCATCTATTACACTGTCTTTAATAACTTGTTTGTACCAATGACCCTTTTTTAATTGCGTGCAAAATCCTTCCAACTCTCTTCTTGACTTTTTTTATAGAAAGTGACTAAAACATGCACCTTAAAAACAATTCATACATAAAGTAATTATAAAAATAAATGTGTAATAATAAATTCTTACATCTTGTGATGCTTGTTATATAAATTAGGACATGCAACATCTACTCGAGGCTCATATGACATCTTGTATGCCCTTTTCTTTAGAATTGAATGTACGTATGTCATTGGATCCTCATTTTTCCATAACATGCATCTTATGGAATATGAATAGGCCCAAACTCTGCAACCACAGGTTCTATTATTTAGATCTATGGCAACAACTAAGCTTGTTTGAAATTGAACTTCAAATAAACGACTATCATTATACTTTGAGATGCAATCTTTAGCCCTATTTTTTCAACATGAAATATTGTGTAAATGTTATCTCCAATTTCATGTTTATATTTCTTTACTAAATTGCTCCTAAATATCCACTAATTTCTTATTAACTTCTTTATACTCTCTAACATTGTAAAAATGGGTTCTAGTCTAACATTCACAATCTCAAAATTGAAAAACTCACAGTTGTTATTGTTTACAATTCATTTAAACTATAAGGCCTACAAAACACATAAATGAAAATAAACATCATTTAAATTAAAGCAGTACAAGTAAAGTAGTGATAAAAATGAAGGTTGTGCCTAAAAAATGATTGGTACCATTATGTATGGCTTGTTTGGCTAACCAATCATATATTTTCTCACTAGCATCCTTCAATATGGCGATGGAATTCTCAACTAAACTTCATTTTTAGCTCTTGCACAACTCCAAAAAATTTCCATTAAGAAAACTTTTATTTTTCTTTTGCTCTTTGTAAAATTTTGGAGAATGTGCCAAGCATAATACTTATGCCCAGCATGAGGTAATGATAGTTTCAAGGATTTTACTATTCCTATATTATGCTTGTTAAAATAACTGTATACTCACTCCCATCAACAATGTGCAAATCATTCTTCAACAAAGTTTTAAATCCCAACTAACTTTCCTTACTCTCTTCTTCAATCATAGCTTATGCTACTGGCTAGATTTGATTATTGGCATCTGTACCAATGGTTGATAGAAGAATTACTTTGTGTGGACCTCTAAGAAAACTATCATCTAACTCTATGAACCTCCTACATCCTCCTAAAAATATTTCTTTTATTACACCAAAACATATGTATATTTTTGAAATCTAGAGAACATATAAAATAGAAGTTAGGTAAAGCAAGAATAACAAATGAAAAATTAAGTAAAACACTGAGATTTTTTTATTAATTTTACCTTTCATCGATTATCTCCTTTGCATGTGACTATTTTGTCATTGGATTGTCCTTCTTAGTTCATTGGATCCTCATATGATCAATGGATCATCTGCTTTACCTTCAATTTTCCTTTCTTGACTTAGTTATATGTAATATCAACATGATATTTTTCCTTTACTTTGGCTTGAACATTTTTTCACCTTATACTTGGGTTATATTTAAACATTTCTAAAAATTCCTCTACTATAAACCAACTACTCAACACCTTTTTCATGTCATAATTCCTAACACATGTATGTATTTCCTCTTTATGACACCTTGTCACCATAAAGGAATTCATGCCTTGTTGTCTTATTTCTCTCATTGTCCATGAACAATTTCCATAACCACAATAAATTTTAAACTTATTTGATAAATATTTTCTCTTGGGTAGCTTTCTCCCATATCTTGTTTTATAGTACATACATGCCTTCCTAGTTACCCTAAGCTAACAAACAACATACCAATGTCAAAATGAATTGTGTTGCAATTCAAATCTTGCATGAACCAAATTTTGGATGACTCCACTCCATATTCATTACCAACTTCACCATCTTTTTTTACAATAATTGTTTCAACCTGAACATTATCTTCAGTCTTATCTTCATCATAGTATTGTTGAACTTCAACTTCAATCAAGGATTCATAATCATTATCCTCTAAGTTAGAATCAACAGACATTGAATCTTCATTATCTAAGCATTCATCATTCTCATTTTCATCATATTCCTCAATAATGTAAACCTCCACCACCCTCTTACTATTGCAAGGATAAATTTTATGAGCTCTTTTAGCATCTTTATCATCTTTTATCTCACACAAACCTCTATTATCCTTCACACCAAGATTTCTCCAAAAACATCTAATGCCCATATAGTCCAACCCTAATTCTATACATAGCATTTTAAAAGTCTTCATACACATCATTTCTTGGTTATAGTAATCATAGTAATGCACATTATCCCATGTAATATATGTTTACATTTTCATTCAAAAAACTACCACCTATATGAATCTCCATTGTGA
Source organism: Hippophae gyantsensis (assembly GCA_030763125.1). Taxonomy (NCBI): domain Eukaryota; kingdom Viridiplantae; phylum Streptophyta; class Magnoliopsida; order Rosales; family Elaeagnaceae; genus Hippophae; species Hippophae gyantsensis. The sequence continues at coordinate 45,609,591 of CM061035.1, forward strand.
ATAGGTCCCTCAATATATCTACCCAATGTAATTTTAAAAAAAATAGTTTAGCCAGCTTGAAACCATATTTTGGTTATAATATGTATAAGGCCACGGCAAAACAATACACACTAATGGATAACACACATCCACATAAATTTAATAAAAATAAAAATGCACCAATGGGGGACCATTTAGGTCAAGATTCCCAACAAAAATGTGAAATCATACAACCCTCTCTTGTTCCCTAAAAGTGATACACATGTAATAATTAATCAATAAACAAACAACACACACCATAATAGAAAATAAGAAAAGTAATATATGGCAATGAATCATTATTGCAAGGAATAAACGTGTGAACTAGCAATTTGTGATAAAAACAAAAAACAAAAGAAAATGAGAAAAGAAAAATACCTAAGGGGAAGGCAAATAAATTAACATATATGGTAGCTTTAACATCACTATTTCATAGCACAAACTCAGTTTGTACAATCCCACCCAATGATTTATGGCCATTCATGTCTCAATTGAACACTATGTAATATTTCCCTTTAATCGTAAAGCAAGATTCCACTTCTCCAGTGCACACAAACCCCACCACACCAAAGCAGACGTAAAGAAAATATTCCACTGTAATCCAACCCCACCACACCAAAGGAGACATATAATAGCATGTGATGCTCTGAAGACAACAACAAAAGCCATATAAGAGCCACACAAACGATAAATTTTGAAAGCCATATGAGTTTCGGGAGCGCCTTATGAAAAGTTTGACTTTCTGCTGTCGTAATTTTCTTTTTTTCTTAATTGTTCATTATACTCACATGAAATTATGAAATTTCCCATGTCTTTTATGTCACATGAGTAGCACAAGCCTAAATCCTCAAATTAAACCCATGTACTATTCAAAATTACTGATTTTGAAACCATTTAACAAACATGGGTACTATATTGGTACTCTTCTAAAACACTAGTAAAAAGGATACTAGTTTCAAAATATGAGTAGATTTGTGGTGCCAAACCCAAAAATATAGGCTACAAAATAAATATAAATTGAACTATTTGATGGTTTGATTAATTTTTGTTTTGAATAATTGAATAACTATTTAATTTAATTTTATATTTTAAATCCATTTTCATTATAAAAAAAAAATTTCACCCTTACTATTAAAAATAAAAATTTCAAGGTACCCTCAATTTTAATGCTTGAGATACCAAAAATTTAGTTTGGCTATTGAAAATGAACAAAAATCATGAATTTAATGATTAGACCATAACTAAAATAACCATAATTTAGTGCCTCTAAATTCTGCTTCTAATTGTTGGCTCAAACATTTACTAATAAAAAAATAATTTACAAACAATTACTCATCATCAATATCAACCCACACTTGAATTGTTGAACATTCGCATTAAAAGAAAACATGCAACTATTAAACATTAAAAAAAAATTATATAGAAGAAAGGAAGCTAATAGCTCAAAGCCTTCATAAAAGTTTTTAGCCTGAATATGATTATATCTAAATAGCTCAATACTAATTTTTATTACACATTTAAGCTTATTTTTTAATATACTATTGGATAGGCTAATTACTAGGTACATGTAGCACTATTTGATTGGTCAATGTGGACTTTGAAAAGTAAAATGGATAGAGTCAGTGCATAGTCAGATATATCTTTTATTATTTAGATTCAAATTATATATTAATAACTCAATCCATATTCATGGAAGGTCAATAATATTTTAAATAATTATATATTAATTAATTTAATATTTAAATATTATAAATTTAAATACTAATTAATCGATATTAGTTATTTATGATTCTATCATTTATTAAAACCATTAAATAGGTTCTCATAAATAGGAAAGGTATGCATAAGCACCTAAGCTCACCATTCACCCCCTCTCAAACTCCCTTTTATCTTAGCTTTTCTCTCAGAAACTGACTTCAGCATTAGAGTAGATATGACACCCACCGATATCATTCCTTCATGATTTTCTAATGATTTTCAGGTCTATGTGTCCAGAGTACATGGTTGAATAAAAAATCATCTTCAACATCTAGCATTGTTATAGAAAAGAAATTTAGTATTCAACTGATTGAGGAAGTAAAAATTCAAGAACATTCAAAGTCTTTTTAGTGTTCTTTACTCTTTGTTTCATTCTTCATTCAATTCTCTCCTACGATGCATTTGGTCAATTGAATCGCTAGGATGAGTTCCCAAGAAATTTCTCAAAACTCCCCACCATTCCTACTAAATGAAGAGTGAGTGGGGGTTGATATGATTGAGAACACGTAAGAATATGTTATCATATACAAGTGATAAGTAGTTTAAGAATAAGCATTAACGTATCTACAATGATTGGTAACAACATATACTCCTAATCATTAGTTTGTTAGTACACTACTTAAAATTAATAAAACAAGATTTTTTGTTGATTTTGAAGAAAATAATATAAAATAATAAAATCAGTTGTTCAAGAATATGGAGAAATACATGATCATGAGACTATCATCACTATTATCCTATAATTTAATTAATAACATCATCCAAATTAATTTATTAAGTTTTAAATTACTTCCATAATGTAAAATCATTCTTGAGTTCTTAACTTTAGCTTTAGAAGTCTAGATCCACTTAAGACTTCCTATCTTTTCTTGCCATGTAATTGATTAAAGGTACGCTTATTAACCAATCTAAATTCTGAATAACATAGAGATACACTTACTAGATTTAATCCATTCACTGCATTAAGATCTCAAAGATGATAACTAAGCTAGGCAAAATTAGAAAATCATTTAACTTTTAGGGAAGGTATTAAACTCTTCTTGTGACAGCAGCCATAAGGTACCACTTCAAATAACAATATTAGCGATTACATACTAATGTCTTTGACTAGACATAAAAATATTCATGCAACAAACTAATTAATTACTCTAATTTATACATGCATAGTTTTGGCATTCAAACGTAGAATTAAACACATCAAAAATGAAAAATTAAAACTAAAATTATCATGACATTAAATTAATTAAACGATAGTCTAGAACTTGAAATTTCCAAAATCACATTACCAAATTAGTTAGATTCCATAAGAATCAACATTATTATCATGAAACACTAAAGAGAATATGATTAAGAAAAGCTTCCAAAGATCTCCAAAATCTCCTCCAAAAGTTACTTTATATGTGTTCTTTCATCTCTCTTATTCCTTGTAGCAATTTTTTTTTGTGTTCATTATAATACTCCATATATTTTATGGGAGTATTGTTTTGTATTTATAAAAGATAAAATCAAATCAGGATGTAAATAGGATTGTAGGTATTTTGGTAGAGATAGAATTACTACGCACTACATGTCAAAATGATAGGATAAGCTACGATGGTTAAAAGGAGATATAACTATGATGGTCAAAAAGAGGGATAAGTTGTGATGGGTTTCTAAATAGATCCACTTCATTTCTAAATTAATCCACCTATAAAATAAAAAACCAACAAATTCCAAAATAAATCCAAAAAATTAATATTTTTCAATAAATACAAAAATAAATAATTTTAGCTCTTTGTAATAATAAAATATGTATAAATATAAAAAAACAATAATATTTAAAAATGTGTATAAAATATTATTTATCAAACTCACACACCTACTTTTTGTTAGTTCTCTAGTAAAGTCAATACCCATAGAATAGAGAGTAAGCCTTTTGACATTTTATTTCAAGGGCTTAATATCATTTATGTTCCAAAATCAAATAAATATTAGAGGGGTATATAACCGTTCATTTTCTATAGCATTCTCTATAATAATATAGCTCAAAATGAATTTGTGTAACAACCTTATTGGTGACAACCAACCTATGTAATTTAAACCAATAAAGTTCATGTCTATTCCCTAGAAAATCACCATATTTCTAGAGTTATATCAAGCACCATAGGCTTTTTCTTATAGTTACATCTGCAATCGCAAAATGAATTTTCTAATATCAAAAGGTCTTTGCATTTGGTTGTAATGAGATTAAGCTTTTTGGTTCAATTCAAATGAAAGGGAAAAAGGAAAAAACAAAAGTTCTTGATTCCATGGAGTAAGAGAAAGAGAACTATAGATAACACTATCCTATGACTAATCATGCTAACAAAATAGGGTAAAATTTCTTTATTTTGGACACAATCATCATTATTGGCTTCTTTTTCTCACTTTTTTCCATTCTTTTTTTTTCAATACTTAGCTCGCTTTTGGTACTTCTTTTCAGCTTTTCCCCTTATTATATCAATTATAGCACAATTTTGTAACTCTTAAATCTTATTTTGGTGTTTCCATAATCTATCATCTTTTTATGTGACTTTACTTTTTCTTGAACTATAGGGCATGGCCAATATGTTTAGTTCAAAGAGTAAGGAGTGGGTACAAATAATTGGCTCATATAGGCTCAAACTGGTTCACTAAAGAGGTTGTTCTTTTAAGAACAAGAATAATAAGGATAAGATAACTTGGCTAAAAAAGTTAATCCTAATCCCTTAATCATTTTTCAAAAAATACCTAATTAACATTTGCTTTGATAAACCTAAAAAAGAAGTTTTAGCTACCTAATCATTCTTATTGGAATCAAAATATTATTTTAAGAAATTAACATAACGATTCAAAATTTCAAATAAATAAATCATCATATCACCAATTTTGCTACTTGTGTGTGCAAGTTTTAAGCTAGATTATCACAAAGATGGCTTCACATAAGAACAATATCAAGATTCTTCTAACATTCATTTCATTCAAAATTTCATGTTTTTGAGCATTTATGATCAATTCTATCAAAAAATAAGGATGGAACATGTTATTGTTTCCAAGCTCGTATCTTAACCCTAACTATCCTAAGGAATGTAATGGATAAATACTAAAAGGGAAAAAAATTATGCTACCTAGAGCATAACAATCCTAAAATATAAGAAACTAATGAAGAAAAAATAAAGATAGTCCTATATTAATACTCCATCACATCTAATTCTTACATTGTCCATAATGTAAATATATGATACATGTAATGTTAAAAAAATATAAGTAGAAAGGGATAGAATCTTGGTGGGTTTCCTTCCACAAAGAACTTGGTTTAATGTCTTCAGCCACACCTATCCAACTTTTATCATCCACCATCATCAAAGATCTTAAAGTTTGTGATGTCGAAGTTCCAAACTAGCAGTCTGTTATTTGCATCCTTGAACCTTGGTGGTAGTCTCCTTTGAAGTATACTAGACACATTCTTCCTTACACATATTTCTTTGTTATCCTTAAACTTGTCCTTGAAAAGAAAAAATTCCTTAAAATATTTTGTATACCAAGGTTTCTTCTTAATATCTTCCATCAAAGGTATGTGTATTTGCACCTTGGGGAATATCTCCAAATTTTCCTTTTCATGATTTTTCTTCGTTGAATTTTCAAACCTGTTGGAAAAAGACAAAATAGGATTATCGGTAAAAATAAGGTTTGAATACTACTATTGGTGCCATATTTGATTCTTGGGAGATGATGATTCTTTTTCTCTTCACTAATCCTTTCTTCGGATATATCTTTCTTAGGAAGGGCTCCTTCATTACTTACTACTTTCTAAACTAATGGAATTGACAGTCTCCCTAGAATTAACAACTATTTGAGAGGGAAGCTTGTCAACTACCTATGCTAACATTCTATATGTAGTTGCTACAGTTTGGTTAACCTGTATCTCAAGATTTGTTCTTAAAATTTCCCATTGTTGTTGAAATATAGAAGTGTGAGCAACTAATGAATTTATTAAGTCTTTAAGAGACTTACCCTAAATGGTTGGATATTAATATCAACTGCTAAATTTCTATATGAATAGCTTGGGTATTGATGATCCCACCATCCTAGCTCTTCCCTTATACTATTTCTTTCTATCCAATAAGACCCTCATAGAGTGATATCATATATTTGGTATTAACCTTACAACGTTGTGGCAAACTTCCCGTAGGTAGCTTTAACTTTATTTCCCAATGCATTTCGTAAGACCCAATCCCCTATACTAAATTTCTTGTGTTTAATGGATCTATTTTTATGACCTTGAATTGTTCTTTTTTGTGATTCAATTAGTATCAGGGCATTCTTTCTTTTTTATTTCGCTAAAAAGAGGTCATCTCTTATGAGGTAATTTTTATCTCTTGTGTTATTTCTGACCGAAGAGTAAGTTCTTGTACCTCATATGGGATGAACACTTTCGTGCCATATACAAGAGAAAATGGGCTTTCCTTTATTATCGCCCTGAGGGTTGCTCTTGTAGCCCAAAGAAAGACAAATAGCTTTTCTACCCATTGGCCTTTCGCTCCTTCCAAGCATTTTCATAATATGTTGATAAGGGTTTTGTTTGATAACTTTGCCTAACCGTTTACATATGGTCTATAAGGAGTGGAATGTGAAAACTTGACTCTTATTTCATCATAGATAGATATCAACTACTGACTAGTGAATTGGCAGCCATTATCCAGCTCTCGTGGAAAACCATAGTTACATATTTTATTTCGCCAATAAAATTTTGCACATCAACCTCTTGGATTCTTGACAATGGTTCAGCTTCTATCCACTTGAAAATATAATCAGTTAACACAACTTGGAATTTTTGTTGGCTTGGAGCAAGGGGTAAGGGGACAACAATATCTAACCCTCACTTTTGGAATGGCTATAGACTAATAATGGAGTTTAGGTTACTTGTAGGCTGGTATGGGATATTAGCATGTCTTTCACACCTGTCACATTTTTTGAGGTGGTACGATACAATCTTTGAGAAGAGTAGGCCAATAGTAGCCCTACCTGATGATTCTCTAAGAAAGGGTTCTTCCTCCTAAGTGAGATCTACATCATCTCTCATGTAACTTGCTCAAAACTATTTGCGCTTCTAGAGTAGGTAAGCACTTTAGCCATGGTCCTCCATAACTCTTTTGATAGATTTCCCCCTAAATAACAAGGTAATTTCTCGCTTTAGTCATGAACGTATGCACCTCATCCTTATTCAAAGGTAGAGTTGAGATATTCCATATATGGATCTAACCAAGAGGTATGCCTTAAGGAATTAGTACTCGACTAACTTTTATTCTCACCCTCGTCCCCTATTATGCTTGGCCTTGACAAACATGACATAAGGATGACCCTTTTCAACTCTGATCTCACCGTTGATGCCAAAGTAGCTAGGGAATCTGCATGTGAATTTCCCTCTCATGGTTATTTCTTTATTTGAATGTTTAAAAAGATGCACTTTCTTTTTTCACCTCTTACACATAAAGCTTCATCCTTTCTTCCTTAGCCTTAAAGTTATCATTGACTTGGTTTACCACAAGTCGTGAGTCACTATAGACTAACACCTTTTTGTCTCCTGAATTTTTCAATTGGTGTAAATCTAGGAGTAATGCCTCATATTCAAAAACATTGTTAGTTGCCTCGAAAGTGATGCAGAGACATTGCTTTATTAGGCCTCCAGTAGAAGTGAATATCACTATTTCAATCCCTAATCCTCTTGAATTACTTACCCCATCAACATATGCCTTCCACATATCAGGAGTTGGTACTACTATCATCAACATAAGTACCATAGCTTTTAGCTCAGGTATGGGCTCTTGAGTCCATTCAGCACTAAAATTGGTAAGAACCTATCCCTTTATTACTAACAATGTCTTATAAAGTATCTCAAACTTTCTTAATTCAATAGCTATTTAAGAAAAGCGACCAGATTGGTCTAGCTTTCCTGGGATATTCTTCAAGGGATGTGACGTAAGGAAAACTATCTTATATACTCCAAAGTAGTGTCTAAGCTTACATGCCACCATTCTTATGGTAAGTTCTACGTTATCCAACGAAGGAGGGTACAATTATTATGCTCCTATCAGGAAGTAACTCACATAGTATATGTAGTGTTATATCCCTTCCCCATTGACCACTAGTACAACATTAGTGGTTTTTTTATGAAAACCATGTACATATGTAGCACCTCGCCCATAATAGGATTAACTAGATGAGGCACCTTCCCCAAGTAGTCTTTAATGGACTTGAAAGCATGTATTCCTTATTTTTCTTTAACAATTGAAAAAATGGTAGGCACTTCTCTATACACTTGGAAATAAAATGGCTCAATGCGATTATATGACCGTTTAGCTATTGAACCTCCTTAATACAACTTGGAGATCTCATGTTTATTAGAGCCAAAATTTTGTTAGGATTAGCTTCTATTCCCCTTAACGACACTAAATAAACTAGGAACTTGCTTAAGAAAACCTTTTCCAGATCAGAGAGATAGTCCTTGGCTCACTTTGTTTTTACAACCATGTCATCCACATACACTTCCATATTTTAACCTATCTGATCCTCAAACATTCTATTGAGCAGCCTTTAGTAGGTAGCCTCTATATTATTTAAACCAAAGGGCATTCTCATATAGCAATAGGTCCCTTTTACCATGATAAATTCTTCATATCTGGGATGCATTTAGATCTTATGGTAGCCTAAATATGTGTCTATGAAGCTCATCCTTTCAAATCCAGTCGTGGTCAATTTTTAGAAATGGGAAATAATCCTTTGGTGTCGCAATATTAAGGTCTATAAAATTGATGCATATTCTTTACTCTCCCTCACTTTATTTGCCAACACCATGTTCGATATCCAAGTTGGATAACCAAGATCATGAACCCAACCTATGCTTTTTAAGGAGTTGACCTTTTTCTTGATGATATCACTTTTATCTTGGGTAAATCTCCATTTTCCTTATTGAACTAGTTTCCTAGTTTGATCGACACATAATTCATGGGAAATTAGTTTGGGATTGATGCCAGACATGTCTTTTGGCTTCCATGCGAAAAGGTCTACATTGTTCTTCAAGAATTCAATGAGTAGAGCTTTTAACTCGTGGGTTAGCTTAGAACTAATTTTTACAAGTTTATCCATTCTTGATCTCCTTAGGTAAATTATTTCGTAATCATCAGGGGTAACTACCATGGTCTATCTCCCTACTCATTGCATCATTTCCTAATTCAAACAGTTCCCAATCTTTGGTTGCTACTTTGATACGGGAGGTAATGCATTTTTCATGGCAGAATTGTAACAACTCCTTGCCTTGTGTTGCTTTCCTCTTATCTCTCTTATCTCCTTAACCATAGGATACTTGATGAGCTAATGATAAGTAGAGGGAACTACTCTTAGCTTATGGATCCACAATCTACCCAAAATTGCATTATAAGATGTCAGGGTGTTCAATACCAAAAATATTGTAAGGATGATTGCTTCTTATGCAAAGATCGATAAGCATATGGTCCATACTAACATGGTCACGCTACTGTTGAAAACCATCGATGGCATCTGCTGTTGCTTTATTTCCTTGGGATCTATCCCCATATCCAACAATGTGGATAAATATAGAAAAACTGATGAGCTATCATTATCCATCAAAATTCTATGCACCTCACAGTGTGCGATCTTGATAGTAATAATCAATAGGCCATCATAGGGTGGTAAGACCTCATGTTCTTCAAAGATGATAGGGTGAACAGGTCTTTCATGCTTTAGATTGTATACTAGTTGGTTCATGTTCCTTGCTTCTCAGGCATATCTCTTTCTTGAGTTACTAGAATAACCCAACATGGTTAGTCCTCTGTGTATGGTATGCATTATACAAACATCCCCTCATGGATGTTGATTAGGTCTATTTGCATCCTTGAAAGTAGGATTTGAGGGAACAGGCTGGCCTCAGTTAGTGGGGTTTTTTACTCATCTACTTCCTTCCTATGGACCCCCATTTCTACAGCCATATCCCCCAAATATCGTTCTGATAGTAGATGTTTGATTTCCCATTTGAGTTGCCGGCAATGTCTGGTCTAATAACATGTACATTTATAGAATGTGTAGTACTTATTAGGGTCCCTTAGTAGAACTTTCATAAGTTATGGCCATTTCATATGATTTCTATGCTTCATTCGTTGTATAGCCTTAGCCAATGAGACACACAATGGGGGACCTCTAAAAAGGGACAACGCTCTTCCCCAAGTCCCCAGCCTTTCTCTAGGTGTGATCATGGGATTGAAACAAGGAAGATTAGGGTACTTGTCTCCATAAGGCTCTTATCCTCTTCCCTCTTGACTGGGATGGGCTTGGCTATAGCTCTCTATGCTACTCCCTGGGCGAACTTCATCACTCTCTCCACATTGACAAATTTTTAGGTCTCTTTGTAGATCATTTCCAAAGATCGTGGGGTGGTCTTAGTCAATTTGATGAATAGACTAGTGTCCCACTTAATACCTTTGCGGAAAGCTTCAATGGCAATTAAGTTAAGACATTATGGAATTTCCATTTTCTCTGTCTTAAACCTCCTCATATACTCTTCGACGGTCTCCTCATCCTCTTGAATGATTGAGAAAAAGGGTGAGACTCATTCTGTATTGGCTTATTGCATGCATAATTGGTAACAAATGCTTTCACCAATGCATCAAAACTTTTGATACTCTTAGAGGGTAACTCAGTAAACCATTATTGTATAATTTCTTGGAAGGTAGCTATGAACAACTTACAATACATGGCTTCTTCTTTATTCTTTTGAAGACTCATAGCAGCCATGGCCATCTTAAAGTGAATAACATAAGCCACTATGTCTTTTGTTAACCTATAAGTGGGAAACTTGGGGGTAGTGAATTTTAGAGGAGGTTTCATTAACTCAAGAACATCTGAAAATGGTGATGTTGATAATTGATCACACACTATTTTGATATCACCCTAGGGTCTTAGCTTCTCCAAACCTTTGAACCAATCATTCATTTTTGCTACCATTTTCTCTTTCATATCCCTGAATTTTTCCTCAAGGGTATTGCTTGAACAATTGGGTGGCCTCTGACATCCCATAGTTGTAGTATTCCTTAGGCTTTAACATCTGGGAATTGATATGGCGGATTTTGTGATAAATGATTTTAGGTTGATGAGTTCATGTATGCAAATCTTGGAATGAGATTGGGAATTAGAGTTATAGGTACGAGTTGTTCTTCAATTACATTAGATCAACACTGATGGATATCTGGTGATGTACACTCCAACCTAGGTGAGTGGCTGACCATTATAGAGGACTAGGGGCATGGAACGAACATTCATCTTTCGAGTAATCATCCATGCCAACCTAGACCTAAGTTTCTTGTTATCTCTTTGAGACGTGAAGAAATCTTTTGCAACCTTTTTATTTGTCTTTGGAAACTCTCTAACATGGTGTCCTTTTTGCTAGATATACTTTTGAAGCTTTAGCTAACCAAACTGGTAACCTGGGGAACTGTTCAGGCTACGTCATTGTGGACTAAAGGTCACACCTTGTCACTAACTAGAGACTGAGAGCGAACATATTTCTGGTCATGATGCAACACTCTTATTGGCAAGAAATGGCATAACTGATCATTGGGAAAGTAGGGGATGAGATTGTGAGCTAGCCATATTGAGAGGATTGATTGTTCCTACAACACGAGCTAATTCTCCTAGGTGTATAAGATGCAAGATCTCAAATGCTAACTATGAACTAGACAGATTTAAGGCCCCATTATAGATGCCATTTGTTTGGAAAGATTCTAGTGTTGTAGTGTTTCTAGAGAGAAGTTCAAAATGTGGATAATCATCAGCCTCCTCTACGCATCTCACAAGGAAGGTATATATAGCACCTAAGAAACAGATGTCGAGGTTACATTGATAAGCGCTCTATTTGAAATGTCAAAGTACCTATATATAATAGTTTTAGAAAGAATTAGGTCATATGGTACACCCCTTATTATGATGTATAGTTCTTGGGAGGGCTACCTACTGGTCATTCAATCCTAACGTCTATAACTAATTTGGTGCTGCTTACTTTGAATCATAAGGTCAAGCTATAGAGGTCATTAGTATATGGGTTGCATCCAAATAACCATACCAAGTGGGTAGGTTGCATTGGTATATTGCCCAAGGTTTTAGACTGGTATGCATATAACCAGTTCTCAAATCATGTAAGCAAAAAGTCCAACTGGTATATTGCACAAGGTTTTGGACCTTTGGTTAACATATATAATAGAAACCAAGAATTATTTTCCTCTCAATGAAATATGAATTACCACTTACTTTTCCTACAATTATTGGCTGATGCTATAACATCAACGTAAATCTTTATACCAAATGTAGAATTAATTAGCTAGTGGAGAATCGTGTTTTGGGCTGTGTATTCAGAAAAAAAAACATATGGTCAAAATAATTCTAGAAACAACTAGACCATAAATTTCTAAATTTCTAATTTACATTTGCTAATTACAAAATTAGCAAATCATGTAAGCGAAGAGTCCCACTTGCTAGCTGGGTTTGTCCTATTTTTAGGGTTTTGTTGGCAAAGTTAGCCATGTTTACTCACTATTTTTTAGTTGGGTTTGTTTTGTATGTCTTCTAATACTTTCATCTATACCTATTTCAACTTATGGCTAAACATGGAAACTATCTTCACTTGGCTTGGTCAAGACCCTACAATGACTTAAGTTGCTAAGCTCTATTTGGCCTTTTCTATTCCCGAATTACTATGTCAAGCTCACCTTTCATTGTACACCATTCCCATTAACTACATGTTAGTCACATTTTAAATTAGGTGTTGGAGGTGTGGCTTTAGCTTTGGGTTGGAACACTCTCAACTTAAACGTGGGTTTGCTACTTTATATTGTTGCTTCTAATAAACCATTGAAACCTTGGCAATGTATATTGAATCTCCTCTCTATGTTTTGAGGTTGGAAACCATTATTAAGCTTGGCATTAGCTAATTGTCTCTCTATATGCTTAAAATGGTGGTGGTATGAGATAATGGTATTTCTTTCTTTTTGCATTATTGTCACCTTCATCTTCTTCTTTGAATTCTAAAAAATAAAATGGGAAGTTAAAGTGCAAAAGATTAATAAGAAGTGCTCAGTAGTAAGATCGATGGCTTAACCTTTTAGTAGTGATTCAAATCTTTTGAATATTGGACATGTTAGAGGAAATGAAAAAGGCAATATATGATAGTATATTGGTTGAACTTAATTTGAAATTGGTTGAGCTTATATATATTTATTGAAAAGTAGTTTCTTATTTGGTCATCGGTAGAGAAAATATATAAGTAACTTTGTAATAGTTGTAGTACTAGGTTGAATATATTGAACTTGAGTGTAGTGTAGGGTTATAGCAACCATCATACCAATGCCATCTTTTGAAGGTGCAAAGGTACATTCATCTACCCACCCTTTGAAAACTCTCCCAACCCTCCCTCACTAAGCAATGTGTTCGGCCTAAAATTCTTGTTTGCTACTTTCAACTAAAAAAAAACTGTAAAATTTCAATTTGGGAGTCTCTGATACTTGTGTGAGGAAGATTAGGTTAGAACTAATGTCATTCGAGTATATATTAAGTATGAATGTACTATTTTATTATTATTATTATTATTATTATTATTATTATTATTATTATTATTATTATTATTATTATTATTATTACATGTTTATAATGAATGTTTGATTTGTTATAATTATTTCTTGATAGTATATTGCATGAGCACACGACGAAGGAACAATCTAAAAGTTTTTCCTTGTATCCATTTATGGAGTCAAATGAAATTGCTTTCAAAATAGCAAGTGAAGATGACCAAGTTCAGGTGCTTGTCAAGAGAATGATGGGTATGGAGAATGGCACTTTACTAGTTTAACCATATTTGAGAGGGCAAGTGATGCGGACACTTTAGGCGAACAACCTAGGAACCCATAAACACAAAAGAATAGAAATGATTGATTTGCTAAGAACGTGTTGAAGATGATCAGAATAGAACCCTAAGGAAACAAAGTCCTTAAAACCTAAACCTTGAGACGCCACAAAGGATAATCACTCCCTTTGATAAGTCAGATTCAAGTATTCAATCAAGAACACAAGAAGGTAAAGCAAGAAGCTTTCTGAAATTTTCTTTTCATTAATGAATATTCGTTCTTGCCTCCAAATTACATAGCACTTCTTATTTATAAGTAAAAAACCCTAAAAGAAAAAACCCTAGATGAAATGGGCCTATTTAGTTATGGATTGGACATATTCCAACCTTAAACAATAAAATACTAAAAGACTTAAAATAAAAATCCCACAATTCACTAAAACAACAATTGCTAAACATAAAGGCCTATGATTAGCTAAAACAAAAATATTACTTCCTAAATCAATCTTTGCTCCCAACTTGATCTTCTAAATCTATCCCTTGCATAAAAAAGTAATAGACCATCCTTGGTAAAGCTTTAGAATCTTCAAATTTAGTTTTTGATTCTTCTAGCAAAACCTTTTTGTATTTCACTTCCATGATCAAGCCTTGTTGTATTTCATTTCCATGATCAAGCCTTGCAAAGCTTCCTTCATCCTCTTAGTCTTTGACCTAGTCATTGGACCGCAAATTCCTTGCAAAGGATCTTGAGAATGTTTGGTAACATCAACTTGATCAACACCTTGATCTTCATTAGCAAGTGTAGTAGACAATTAATTTATATTCTTATGCTTCAAACTTGTACTAAACATAACTACACCTTTTCATATATGTAGTGCTTTTTGGTTACAATGATAGGACTCAAACTACTCACCAAGTAATGCCCTCAAGTAATCTACTTATAAGCCTCATGCTTTCTTTCACAATCTCTACAAGCAAGGTGTTCGGATCTAGACCAACTTTTTGATGAACTTGAGTCACACGAGTTAATCGAACTCATATAGCTAGCTCTTGAAAAGTTAGCATAATAGCACAAGTGTAAAAGTGTGTCCTAAAGTGAATTAAATAATGAATAACCTTAACTAGATGATTTTACATATCATTAGATAAATCAAAATCACTAGTAACCCTAAAACAAATGTTTAAACATAATATTACAAATATTGTATGGTTGTTAATTTATCAAACAAAACCATCAACATTTGATAAATTAACTAAAGATTAAATCCTATTAGAAAGTTTTTTGCAAAACAAATTTTCAGAGAAAGCTTAGATGCAAAATTAGATTCAATTGTGGTTAAGAAAATTGTGAATCAAAGGTTTGCTTAAATAGAATGAGTTGATGCCCTACGTCAAAGGCCTGTTCCAATTCTATCCTTAAAAACATTTAGAATAACTTTAAAAAGTAAGGAAAATATGGTAATGAAATAATTTGGCTTGAGTTAAAATTAGGTTAAAATTTAAAATATGACTGTTCAATTGTTCTAGACCGAGCTCGACCAATCGACTTTGAAAAGTTCAATTGATCTAGTCAATCCTTGATCGATCTAGTGAAACAAATAATTAATTATAAAATAAGTACATCAATCTACTAATTAATCTCAATCGATCTAATGCTTAATCCATTGAGTATTAATACCTCGATCGATCTAGTCATATAAAAAATTAATTAAGTCAGTTTTAATCCATTGAGTATTAATACCTCGATAAATCTAGACATGGATCGATCAATCGAGTAACTTATACGAAAAATGTTCCTATGTATCTAATATGAAATCTACCATACACGAAAACAAAGATATACTTGAGATGTGTTCATTAAAGCTCGTTGATTTTTTCATCTTGAAAATATACTTAAAAAATACACCTAGAAATTAAAATTACATTCAGATATTTTTTCTTTCATGAATATCGCCAACACTCATAAACCTTACAATGTCCCCTTTTGGCATATTAATGTGACAAAATCTCTCTCACTACATAATACTCATAGAAAAAAATTAATTTTACATAGTAGAACTATCCTATGATCTAGTGAAATCATCTTTGCTTGAATCTCGAAAGCTCATGTATACACTGAAAGAAAACATAAGCAACCAAACAACTTGTCCCAAAATACTCATTATTCATAAGTTCAATGTATATAATAATAAAAAAGTGAATAAATAGACATAAGTGATGAGTAACAATAGATAGGACATTTAAGCATTACTCCCCCTATATGAATAAGCTTGAACACTTAATGTGTTCTCGCCCTATGTGTAATCTCTCTCAAAGAAAATTTTCAACAATAACTCTCCCCTTTATATATTTTTACTCTATGCTCAATAACACTCATCCCTTTTTTGTGCTACAAATAAATAATATATTCGTAAAGCAATGATAAGTAAGTTGAGTAAGCAAAGAGTGTATATAATGACTAAACAGAGGAATACACATTCTTAAAAGCCCAAAACAAAGAGCAAAAAACAATATGTTTCTCAAAAATGAATAAACTCTTCAAAAGTTATACACTTCTATAAATAAATTAGAATAAAATAAAATTTATAAAAACTATATATATATTTAATTGAAGGTAGTAGACTTAGCTTACATGACTATAATAGTACACACAAAAGATGAAATTAATTTTATTTAAAGTGTAACTATCCATTGATAACATAAATATATGTAGACAAGACATATAAACATATTAACACATATGGTGACATATGGTGACATATCAAAAATTACCAAAAGTAAAATATGTGTTAGAATTGCAATAGGATGTCAATTTGTTCATTTATGATAAGCTATGAGAGATTCAAAGAAAAGAGTATCACCTATAATGAAAACATTGAAGTTAAATTCATACTTGCACATAATAAAATTTTACTTATTAAGAGAAAATATAAATAACTTTTTATTTTGTTGTATTATCCTCTTGTATTTTTTGTGAGAGATTGATTATTTATTTTCTTTTGCTACAACCAATTGTGACTCTATCTTTTTGTGAATGCAAAAGCTTTTGTATTTTTCTTTTTTTCTTTAATATTATTATTATTGTTGTTGTTGTTGTTGTTGTTATTATTGTTATTATTATTTTAAGGAAATATGCACGAGCCAAAAACCTAGTCTGATGATTTTCATACTAGTTGTGAGGTAGCCCTCTTCGCTCATTGTGACAAATTCACACATAATAATAGGTAATCCTTTAAAAACTAGGTATTTCTTTATAGTAGCATTTTAGAAAGTAAAAGATAGATCTCAAAAACAACTTTGCATTCAAGGTAAGCTTGTTCCCTAGAATTTCACAAAATCAATCAAAAACTTTAAGCATGATATACATACGTGTCTAGTGAGTTTGTGAGTAGGTTCATGTCAACATTGACAACTAGATGTGAAAAATATGTAAATTTCAAGTCAAAATATTCATTTGTATAAAGTATAGCTAATCAAAATAAATATGAATAGAATATATAATGATCATATCAAGATTAACGTATATTTACTTCCCTCCTTTTTATTTATTTTTTTGAAACTAAACAAATATAAAAAAGATAAAAATAAAAATAAAAATAAATAAACTAAAGATTCTTATCTAGGGTCAATTAAGCAGTTAAACAAAAGTATCTAGGTGAATAATAAAATACAGTCAGGTGATTAGAAAGAGACATTATTTTCTAACCTCAACTTTTTTGAATTTTGGTTAGTTTTCATTGGTAGATTCTTAGACTTACCTTTAGATTTCTCATTCATCATAAATGAAGATGTTGTATACATGACTGGATGATGGTAATAAGTCTTAGAATTATAAATGTTGAATTTTACATTTTGAACCAATAACTTAATTCTTTCTAGTAAAATTTTTGAACATGTTATTATAATTTCCATTCATGCTAGAATATGATGCAACATGCATAGATGGATGATAGTTATGAGTCCTACTATGTGAAATATGTAAAGTATTATTAAATTTAGGAGCATTAATCAAAAATCTACATTTGGGTCTACTATGACCTTCCTTACCACAATGATGACATACAAGCACAAACTTAATAGTTTTATCAATTATAGATGCAATAGTTGTTTATGCATAATTAATAACTATAGGGGTGGTGTTATAAGGCCTTACAACAATAATCTTTGATATTGAAACTATATGTATAGCTTGTGAAGCGGTAGAGTTTGAGGGTTTTACAAACTTAGTTGCTTTTGAAGAGGATGGTGTAGTGTACTCATCTACATATCTTAGTCATCTCTTGTCACCAAAAGGTTTTCCATGATCCAGAACTTTATTTAACCTTTTAGCTCCAATGGTTAGCCTTTTTACAGCTTCCTTGGATTGTTCAAGTTCCTGCACCAATTTTTTGTTATCGATAGCAATCTTGTTATTTTCTTCTTTCAAAGTTGCAATATTCTAATTCAAAGAATTAATATGCTCAAATATATTAAGTTTTTCTTTCTTCAGTACTAAGGAACTTATTTCATAGGATTTTAGTTTATCACTTAGTTTAGTTACTTTTATAGGCAACCTATCTTTTTCTCTTTTGTATCTTACATAATCTATGAATACTTCTTCAATACTTAGTGACATTAAATTTACTAAGTACAAATTCAACATCACTTTTGTCATTAACTGAATCAATGTCAAACTTATTGGAGTGTCCACCAGCAGTTACAGTAAATGCCTAGTAGTTAATGCCGTGATTTTCTAATTCAACTGGATTTTCATTGTCACTTTAAGAGTCAATAAGTGTAGCATTGAAAGCTTTTCCAGTTTGGTTCTTCTTGTTTGCACAGTCTACTATGAAGTGACTAAAACCTATACATTCAAAATATTGAAGTCCAATAGGTTTAGATTTCTTATTATTAGAACTCATAGATTTGAGATCTCAAATTCTAATCCTTTTAACAACTTGATTCTCCTTTATTTTGAGAATTCTTTTTGTTGAGGATTTTGTTCAATTTTTGAGTCAAGAGTATCAATTCTTTATCATCATTGTTATTTTCTTCAAACATAATAGTTTTGAAAGCAATAACTTTATTCTTTGGAGGTTTTCCAAAGCTCATCTCAAAGGTTTGAAGTAAGCCAATGGCTTCCTCTATTTTGATGGTGTCCACATCCTTGCTTTCATCAATGGCATTGAAATTTTCATGGAAATGATCTGGTAATGAGCAAAGAATCTTTTGAACTATTCTAAAATCATTAATTTTCTTTCCAAGATTGGTAGATGTGTTATTAATATCACATAATTAATATAAAACTCAGAGAAAATCTTTTTTTATTATAAAATTTTCAAATTGACTACTAAGCATGTGAAGTTTAGTTTGTTTAACTTGTGTAGTGCCCTCATGGGCAACCGCTAAAATATCCCAAGCATGCTTAGTAATATCAACATTAGAAATATAATGAAACTCATCAGCAGACACATCATTAAAAATAACATTAATACCCTTTTGATTCTAGTTGCTAGTCGTTTTATCTTGATTTGTCCATTCGTTCCTAGGTTTAAGAGTGATTATATTATCTTTGGTAACTGTAGGTGGTTCCCAATCATAAAGCACAGAGTTCTAGACACTCTTATTTATATATCGTAGAAAAGCTCTCACACTAGTATTTCAATATGGGTAACTAGACCCATCAAAGTAAGGTGCACGGGTTATAAATAAACCTTCTCTTAAATGATCCATAACAAGGTCTTAGGTAATACTAAGTGTATCAATTGACCCATTCTAATATCAAATGAATTTGTTTTAGTTACAGAGCTCATTAGCTAGAGGGGTTGAATAAGTAATCAATAGAATTATGAAAAATTAAATTTTTTGCAGACGATCAGACAAACAATTACATGTAAAATAAAATAATGCAGAAAAGTAAAATAACACATAAGATTTTTAGGTGGAAATAGCCTAGGCTACAACAATGAACAAAGAAAAAAACCATCAGTTCGCTGAACCACCTAACTATCTACTACCAAAATAATGTTTGATTACAAGGCTAGGACTCAAAACTACCCACCAAGGTAATGCTCTTAACGAATCTGCTTAAAAGCCTCTTGCTTCCTTTCATAGTCTCTATAAATAATATGTTCAGATCCTGACCAACTTTTCGATGAACTCGAATCACACAAGTTAATCGAACCAATACAGTAAGCACTTAAAAAGCTAGCATAATAACATAAGTGCAAATTTGTGTCCTATAGTGGATTATATAATGAATAACCCTAACTTGAGGATTTCACAGATCCACAAATAAATCAAAATCACTAGAAACTCTATAGCAAATTTTTAAGAATAATATCGCAAGTATTATAGGCTTATTAATCAATCAAACATAACCATCAATGTTTGATAAATTAACAAAAGAAAAAGGCTACCATAAATGTTTTTACAAAATAGATTTTCAGAGAAAGCTTGGATGTAAAATTAGATTCAATTATGGATGCAAAATTAGATTCACCTAACCACTCGATTGATTGATCCTAAAAAGTTTGATTGATCTAGTTAATCTTCCATCAATCTAGGGAAACAAATAATTAATTCATAAACAAGTAGATTGATGTACTCATTGATCTTGATCAATCGAGAACTAGATCAATCAAGTATTAATAACTCGATTAATCTAGTCATATAAAAAAATTAATTCAACCAGTTTTAATTAAGCTCGATTGACCAAAACATCGATCGATCGATTGAGCTATATGTAAAATGTCTCAATGTGTCTAATATAAAATATTACATATAGGGGAATAGAGTTATACCTAAGACATAGTCATTAAAGTTCGTTGGTTTCTTCAACATGAAAATATACTTGGAAGACACACCTAAAACTAAAATTACATTCAGATGTTTTATTCTCGAATATCACCAACACTTATAAATTTTACATCTATGAACATAAAATTTCATGTCATAAAAAAAATATTAATTACTCTTTATTGTTTTATTATAGTATTTATTTATTTAGTTAGTTACTAATACTATTTTTTTAAAATTGCATTATGAATTGTGCCCAAAACAAGCATGTGGCTATAATTGTGCTTATTATATCATGTTATTCATGCGAGACATTATCAACTATCCTTGTTTAAGTATAACTGAATTGGTATTAATCTTTAATATTTGACCATTATCGATATTTCATGTAAATATAGATCTACATTTTAATATATTCTAAATATTTTCCAATACTCTACTTTGTACATAATGTTTGTAGGGGAAGGAACAAGTTGCGCTATGCAAAAGAAGAGCTATTTCAATTGAGGCAGGAGTAGTACACATATGTGACAATACATATTATTGGATAATAGATTGTAACTTAATCATTAATTTCAGCATAGTGGATAAACATAGCAAACATATTGATGTTTTGAAAAATTACAAGCTAGAAACTATAAAGATACTTTGAAAGTCTATATAGATTTACTACCTTTTGATGTCATTTGGTGTAAATTGTATTGATATTACATGTTAATTAATATTAGTTATTGATGTTTTTTTTCATTTGTATTGTCAACCTAATATTTGTCACACACAAATATATATATGAAAATAGCATATTATTAAAAAAAATTATTATAGTAAAAAAATATATTTGTAAATTTATAATGATGGTTATTAAAAAACAACCATCATAGAATATATTTTTCATGAAGGTCATTGTTAGTTTACAATGATGGTCATTAAAAAGGACTATCATAGAATATATTTTACGACGATCACTCAATTTTCTACCATTTTTAATGACGCTTGTATTTTATTTTGCATTACAATCATGACAGTTATGAAAAATAATTATTTACAATAATGGCTGGATAGATGATGGCCACTCTATTTTTTTTTTTTGGAACATCATGGTAGCCTTATAGTGACGATTAATGACCGTCATTGAAACCCCTTTTTGGTGTAGTGTCATTACAAAAGAAAGATGTGAAATACATTCCCCTAAAGCCATTGAATTTTCATTCATTCTCTAAAGCATATACTTGATATTTTTTTTATGATTTTAATTTATGCATAAAAATAGTATTTTATTTTTTTAATAAATCCTAACATTTGATTCTTTTCATGATATCAATGTTACAACACTTTTGAGCTTTTCTTTTTTAAACATATGTAAACCCATTAGCTCATTACATATCTTCTATTCGCATATAACTTTGATTGAGTGCTTGAACCCATAGGATCAATGTGATATTAAGGTGGTGTTTGGTTGCTAAGAATTGGAATTGATTCCTTACAATTTTATGTTTGGTTGTGCTATAAATTGAGAATGGAATGGAATTAATTCATAAAAGAGAAGGAATCATGATTCCATTCCAATGTTAAATTTTAACTTCAATTTTACCCCAACCTCAAATACAACTCTAAATCCTAAACTCTACACCCTAAACACTATCCCTATACCCTAAATCTTAACCCACAAATATAACCCTAAACCTTAAACCCTATTTAGAAAAATAATAATTTTTACCCTAAACCCATAATATAACCCTAAATCTTAACCCACAAATATAACCCTAAACCCTAAACTTAAACCCAAAATCATATACCCTATACCCTATACCTAAAACCCTAAACCTAAAACCCAAAACCCTAAACCCTAAATCCTATTTAGAAAAATAATAATTTTAATAATATATTTTATTTTTAAGTAATAATTATTTAGAAAAATAATGATTTCAATAATGTATTTTGTCTGAGGAAAAAATAAAAATTAAATGATATTATTTAAACTTTACTGAATATAGGGGCATTAAGATAATATACAATGTTTTTCATTCCATTCAAATTATAAACTTAACACTGTAATAGTGATTCTTTCTTTGATTCCAATGATCAAACCAAACAATGTAATAGTAATATTGTTTATATTCCATTCTCATTCCTATTTTCATTCCATTTAGTGAACTAAACGTCACCAGAGTATGACTTGTGAGGATTATAGTCAAAGCGAATTTGGATTTCTAACATTAAAATCTAGTTGTGGTTATTGATACATTTTTTCAATAGAATATGAATTTGCAATTTTCAAACTAATTTTTATAATAAATTTTGATTCGTTGGGGTATTAATTTAACTTATGTTTTAGATTTGATTATGAATTGAAAAGAGGTTAGAGCATGAAAAGTTTTGTTTTAAATTTTTACTTTGTTATTTGTAATTTTAGTTTTTATTTTATTATTTATTATTTGTTATTTGTTTGTTTTTTTTTTTTGTTATTCTTTTTTTTTTTTTTTGCATTTAGTAGGATGTTTGTGGGTATCATCATTGATAGCCCTCACGAGACTTAAACTCGTCTATTAGGGCAACCTAAGGGTTTAAAGACTTGTTAAATGCAACCGTGTCAATCTATAGAAATGATTTAGGTTAGTTCAATTTATTTTTATTTTTGTTTATAGTTTTTATCACTTTTCATACTAGAAACTAGCAAGAAGCTGGTTGGGGGGTTGTGATGAGTGCTTCAAAAATACTTATATTACATGATTTATTTGAAATTAAATGAAATAAATAGATTTGAATTTGCATGTTTTTATCCTTATTTTAAAATATCTATATTTTGTTATTTTTTAGGTATTTTTTGTTTCAAAATGATTAAAATGATAAATACTTAAAGAATTTTACTTGAAAGCACTCATTTTCAACCTAGAAGAATAAAATAATAACATATGTAAGCCTTACATATGTCTCAACCAAATGTGAGGGGGTGAAATATAAAGGAATTGGAGAAATGCAGGTCAATGTGGGCTACGGCGAAGAAATATATATGTTATGGCATGATCTTCTCGGATCATGATTTCATGCATACCAAAAGTGATGGGGCCACAATGGTGAAAAAGGTATGATGAGATGTGTAATGATTTCTCAGTCATAATCCTCTTTTCACTACTTTTCCTAGGTCCTTCATTTCTTTGTTTCTACACCTCACCCCAATACCTCTACAACACACCTCAGATTTCAGCTTCAGTTTTCTTTTTATTTTCTTCAATTGTAGGAATAGTTTTAGGTTAGCTTCAGTTTTCTTTTTATTTTCTTCAATTGTAGGAATAGTTTTAGGTTAGTTTTAATGTTGGTCATTATACCATGTAAAGATATGGAAAGAAAACCCTTCAATTATAACTATGATCCAAGGATTTAAAGAAGATAGTGACAACTTATTCAGAAATCTTAAATTATTTTTATCAAGAAGGGGTAATTTTATTATTATATATTTTATTTCTCTTTGTAATATGTATATGAAATGATAGTCTCTACTTTTAATTTTTAGAAGAAATTTTTTATGTTTTAAATAAATAAAATTTATAATTTATTTCGTATTCACAATCTTCATATCTTTAATCCTAAATTAATGATTGGTGAAGTCTTGATTTATGATTAAACAAAATATTTTAGAATTAAGCATTAGACACATCATCTCTACTTAATTGTGCTTTAAGTAGATATTAATTTAAATTAGGATTTACTATTCTGCACCCATTAAACAACAATTTATTAAAATGTTTAGGATTTGTTTCTTTTCTTAACTATATTAGAAAATGAATTAACTTTTTAAAACCATTGAAATTTCTTGAAAGACTATCTTAGAAGTATACTTACCCCTTATTATAAGTGATTCATGCACTTACGAGTTTTTTATAATACAAATTTAATAATCAAGTTTTTGTTCATCAAATTTCCAATAGTTGCTTCATATCGTGGTCAACTTTATCATTTAAGTGAATAGAGAGATGATCCAAAACCTTGCAACCCAAGTGATTTTTTTTAATATGAAGTATTCACAAGCTAAGATAGTGATAAAAAGATACATCAGTGTGTGAAATAATCAATGAGCACTTCTTAGAAGTCCAACATTTTATCAAAATGAGACTCAAAATTGAATTATTATCACTTGTTGTTTGCTACACAATTATATAAGAAGGAAGATGTTATATAATCCATTTAAGAAAAATATAGATGATGAAAATGAAGATGAAGATACAATAAATTCTATAGACTCTACACATGAATGAAGTTTGTTTAGAGACAATATCGTATAAAATATGCACAATGAATGGAGAGCAAGAGACAGGGATGATGTGTTTAGTTGTGCAACAGATGGTAGTAATTACTTTAGGTCAATAAATGTCACATTTTCTTGAATTTTAATTTGTATTTTATCTATAGTTATATTAAAAAGGCATTGCCTAAAATTGTACGTAATCTTGTAAAACATATGCGGCACTTATTTCTAAACTTAAATTTAATTTTTATTCCTTTTTTTAAATAATTGTTGTACTTGCTTTATTCTCACTTCTTAATTTAGGATGTCATCTTCACAAAGTGAAGCCTCAATTAATAGAAGCCTAGGGAAAAACAAACAATTTTGGAATGCAACATTCGATGAAAAAATAGTTAAGTATCTTCTAGAGTTACACATCGAGGGTTTATATAGAGCTTATGGAGGTTTCAAACCTAATTATTTAAATGTTACTGAGAAGTTGCTACTTGAGAAAATGATATGATATGATATGATGGCTAAATCCAATATAGAGTCTCAATTAAGAAGACCTAAGACCCAATTTACTATTTTATATGAGATGCTAACTGGTCAAAAAATAGTGGATTCGGGTGGGATCCTGTGAGACTCTTGTAATTGTTGATAGATCTATTTTGGATGCATAGGCAGAGGTAAAAGAATCTAGTTTTGACTTCTTATGTTTATAAGTTTGTCAAAGACCTATTTGTGATTGTACTTATTTCATGTCTTACTGTCAAGATGCTAAGTAACGTGATTTAATTATAATAGAGAAAATGAGTGTATGCTTTGATTTTTACTACTAGTAAGATCCATGTTTGCTATCTCCATTTTTAATTATGAAATATATTAGCACTCTATATATTGACTTAGATGTTTATGTTTAGGTAATAATGATTTTTATTCTTATATACTTATTAGTTGTTGAAATAATTTTTTATTTGTTCTACTTATTAGGCATAAAAGTTCATCCAAACTGATTGAATTAATATGATACACTCATTTATACATTATAATAAGTTTTTTAATTTTTATTTGTGATTTATTGGATTTAACTTATTCTTATTTTTGTTAGTTACAAAGAAGTAGCTTATTTTAGATATAAGTTATTCTCCCATTATAAAGATTTGGTTATTGTATTTGGTAAAGATAGAACATTAAGAAAAAATACAGAAACACTAGATGATGCTTTTGTAGAACTTGAAAAGGAATATGATTAAGAGACAATAGATATAAATGACCCACTAATTTCATTCATGATAATGCCAATCATGAACACCCAAATGTTTAAGAAAAAGGGAAAAAACTCAAATGAAGTTGTATGATGAATTGTAAAGAACAACATCATTTACCACCAAAGAACTTGACGTTACTATAGTTCTACTTGTTGCAAACTTGAAAGAATGAATGTATTTTTTGACATATCTAATTGTAACAAAAATGGTTGGATTAGGAGTCTTCTTAGGCACGAAAGTGTATTAAAAAAATTGAAAAGTGAATTTAATATATAAATATGAGATTGTTTTTCTAATATTAGCCTCATTTTTATGACTTATTTTAAATTTTCATTTACTTGGCTAATATTAATATTTTGATATTAGAGTTGTATGTAATTTCATTAGACAGGACATGATATTTGGTTTGTAAAAATTTTTAATATATTTTGATTATAAACATGTTATTATTAGGAAATATGTTAGTGTGGTTATTTAATAATGTTTTTTTTTACTTTCTTTTATATTTACTTTTGGTTGAAATATATCGTTCGTTATTAAACTTTATCAAATTTAACAATTTGGTTCTTTAACTTATTTTCGTAATATTATGTAAACTATTGTTTTAATTTTAAATATTTTAATTCAAATTTAAAGATAAAAGATTAAATATATTAAACTTTAAAAATTAAGATACTTAATAATGTAATTTAACACATTAATTCTGATTATTACATTACAATTTATATTAATTCTTAAATTTAGACTAACTATATTAAATTTAAAAGATATTTGATGCAATATTATGAAAAATAATTAAGGGACCAAAATGTTAAGTTGCTAAAATTTAGAGACTAAATGTATAGTTCAACCTTTACTATATACTTCTTTATATATGTAAGATATGTGCTCAAACCTTTACATATAGCTTATAGAGTCGCAAAAAGCTAAAATCCATTTGACATGTTCTTCCCTTTCTTGATTTCTTTAATAGCAATTGTTCATTAGAATTGAGGGAAGTTGGTTGGCTAGGTTTAAAATATTTGAGAAGGCAAGATAGAAATGATTACTATAAGAGATAAAAATCACCAACATCCTCTCACATCATTTAAAGTTACGAGAATACTTAGGATCCTCAAAAATAAGCTTAATGCATATTAGAAGCTCCTAAGAGGCTCATTATATCTCTATAGAGCTACGATATAGCTTCTAATAGTGATCAAGGTTCTACAAGGGGTTCGATTATCACCTAGGATAAGCCTTGATAGGCTTAGACCCTGATAGATGTTGATAGAAAGCTCCTAGCAAATTATACGAGTCACATATCAATTAAGAAATCTTTTTCACATATCATAGAGCCTTCATGGGCTTGCAAAATAATCACATTACCTTAGAGACCTTAAAAGGACCTAAAAGGTCAGCTCCTAGAACCAATGGAAATCCCTACGAAATTATTTACTTAAATAGCACAACATTTATCTTCAAATAGGAGCATATCAGCACCCAACATCTGGCATAACATCTTCTCCAGAGTTTTATCATCAATGGAACTCCTCCTCATGCCTAATTAGATAATTGTGTGGGATTCCCACTTTTTATTTATCTAATCCTAATCCAAACAGCTAGCATTCTTAGTTGATAAAAGATTAAGAGTATCTCCAAACTCTTCCAAAGTCGTTCATACAAGTCTCTATAAAAGAAAAATACAATCTTCAACTAAAGGTACATTAAATCTTCTAGGCAACTCTAAGAATAACTATGATTTCATACACAATCATGAGTATGCGGAACCTTAGAAGAAACATACTCAGCCTTACTTTCTCCTCCACTGATCCACTAATTAACTTGAGCACCAGATTCCAATTGGAAGCACCACCCCTTTTTGCTTGGTCTTCCTTTGGATTATAATGTTTACTACTATTTTTTCTAGTCCAAAAAAGAAACTAAGCAGAAATCAGCATCCTACTTGAGCCACTATAGAGCATAGGCAAACTATAGAAGGTAAAAATCACTAGTATCCTACCACATCATTTAAGGACCTAAGAATACTCATAATCCACAAGAAAAAGCTCAATGCATATTAGAAAATCTTAGAGGCTCCTAAATACTGATAAAAGCTCATTATATCTCCATTTAGCTATCACATAGCTTCTAAAAATGAACAAGATTCTCCAAATGACCATATCATAGCCCAAGATGAGTCTCGATTGTCTTAGATCCTTATAAATGCTAACAGAGAGAACCTAGCAACTTCCACGAGTGACATATCAATCAAGAATAGCTCCTTCACATATCATATACCTCCATAAGCAAGAAAAGTAAACTCCATTCCATAAAGCATGATTATACATAATACTCTAATGACTCAACTCACAAATGAAGCTTTTGAAGCAAGCCATAGGCAAGCTGACAAGTAGCCTATGAACATTAATGCATAACTAGGGATTCATATAATCCTAATTGAAGCCACAAACTTCTCTATAAAGGGTGATCAACACCTAAATAAGAAGAAAGCTCAAGAAGGAACTAACCCTTGAGTAATTACCAATATATAAATAAGGACTTATTATAGCCTCCTACTAGCCCCTATAAGGGTGGATGATAAGCACTTCAATTGGCTTTCTCAAACCACCTTCATAGATAGAATCTCTATAATGGAGCCTCTATAAAGGTTCTCTACTCCAAAATATAGTAGCTATACAAGATCAAATGATCCTATGGAACACATAATCCACTATAAATAGTAGATGATGGTCACCTATGTCTCATACAAGATATTGGATCAAATGATATGCAAAATATTTGCATCTAGCCTCTTGGGACAAACATTTACTAGGTTCTACAAACTTTCCTTAAGAACTATAGATTCCTTCCCCTAATTGGCTCAAGTTTTCATCAATTTGTTCACCAGTAGCAAGGAGAAAAGAAAAAAGGCTTATGACCTTGTCTTAGTGATTCAATAGAAAACTTATTAAATCCCATCGAAGCAACCTTCAACTATTTAACTCCATGTAAATCAAAAATTTAATTTCCCTAAAGATGTTATCATTCAAGCATTCAAAAAGGGCTACTCTATGTGAGTAGTCTCAAAAAAGATCTAACAAAGAAAGACACTTGTAGCTTTAATAAGGTACTCAGAAAAGTTAATAGTATACCACCATAGAGGAAGATGCTAAAACATACATAACTAACACTGTTGAATATGAGCCTCAAAAGAGCTTATGTCAAAAGAGAAACAAATTATCTCTAAAGAAAAGAAACTCAATCTGGAAACTAGATAGTAAAAAAGAGGATGCCAAAAGTGAGACTAAAATCAAAACACGAGATTTTTATATGGAAACAACCTAAGCCATACCAATAACTTAAGAAGAAAATCACTAATCCACTGGACAACCTAACTATCCACTATGAAAAATAAGTATCAAGTTACAAGGCTAGAATTCAAACTACTCAAGTCTCATAAGTTAATCAAATCCACACCACTATCACCTTAAAGATTAGCTTATAAAGACAAGCGTAAGTGTGTCTCATAGAGAAAATTCAATAATTAAAAATCTTAACTAGTTGATTTAAACAATATATCAGATAAATTAAAAATAACTAGTAACTCAGGAACAATATATTAAAAACATAAAAACACAATTATTATTGTAGGCTTGTTAATCCATCAATCATAATCAGAAATGTTTGATAAATAAATTAATGAAAAAGCCTACTTGAAAACGTTTAGCAAAACAAGAGAGAAATACTAAAAGATTAAGAGAATATGCACAATAGCTCTTGTGCGATAGTTTCTAAAAGTGTGCCTAGCTTTGCATTTATAGATTATTTTAAAGCATATTAGGTTGAAGTGTAATTATCATACTATCCATAAATTCAGTTAAAATATGTTTAAGAAATAAGGGATATACAGTAAAGATTCAACCCAAATCGTATTAGAAATACATTTTAAAAAACTAAAGGTTGGCTGCTTAATCGATCCACTCAATTACTCGATGAATCAAATACATTGACCGATCAATTGAACGTCTACTCGGTCAATCTAGAATTCATTTAAACAATATTTTAAAAAATTGATTGATCGAGTATATCTCTCTATCAATCTGGTCATATATAAAATCTCATTAATCAAGCTTATTACTCGATTGATCAAGTGGCTCAAATTCATATTTTTCCTATTGTATTTAATATGCAATCTAAGGTGTACGGAAATAGAAATATACCTTATATGTGATTGTTGAAGCATGATAGTTTCTACTACTTGAAATATTCTTCAAAGATGCACCTAAAACCTAAAACCTAAAATTACAATTAAATGTTTTATTTAACGAATATCATCAATACTAACATAAACCTAACAATCTCCTCCTTTTTCATATTCGTGTGAAGAAACCTATCCTTCACTTCATGTTTTCAATTTTTTGAATCTCTTTGATGTTGTTTTTAGCCAGATTTTTAATACCAAATTTTATCTCCCTCCATTTTTTCATACAAAGAAAAATGTTGCACTTAACATTCAGAAGAAATAAAATAAAGGAAGTATAAATATTTAGATGTAGTAAAAATAGGAAATATAAATATTTAGATGCAATAAAAGTAGTGTATTAATTAATAAACATCAAGTACATCCCAAGCACAATCAATTACACTTTTTTTAAAACAAAAAAAAACTAACATCAAAATAAAAAATCACTATTCTACAGGAGGAATCCCAAGGTGTGAATAGATGGCATGCATACGAGAAAGTAATTTAGCTTAATTTTCTTGAATTCTTATGAATCTTTCATCCATTTCATTCAATCTTGTCCAAACCTCATTTTCAAATATTTCATTGTGAGAAGGGATATGTCTGAATAAATCCTTCATATCATCATCCCCTAAATATTCATCTCTAACTCCACTACAACTAGTACTAACTCTAGTGTCTTTTACACCAATGGGCCTTTGTCTCTTTGTAGTTTGAGCAGATGATTTTGAGAGTATTGCCTTTCCAAAGTCACCCATTAACTTAACATTATCAGAGTCCCCATATTTTGTACACTAGTAGCCAAAATCAGCAAGATGATAAGGCATCCATAAGGTAGTCCAAGTCTTGGGTTGGTGACTCAAGATTGGTTAATAATCTCGTCCTGTATGAGTGATCTAACATTAAAAGCTATCAATGCAGTACAAGATTTTTTCATGTTAGAGATCAATCTCAACCGAATACTTGGATGGTAGGAGGTTGGCATAAATCATTTTATTCAACACCCAATATAAGGGCGTGAATTCAACGGGATTGAAGATTCACTTAGTGCTAAATCGATCCAACTTAAATTCTGGGTCACCTTTTATAATGGCAAAGAAGTTATTGATTCTATGCGCCGTGATATCAATATTTTTTCTAACAAAAACTTTGTAGCTCATTGACCTGAGGTTATTAATGTTGGAGTTAGTATTAGCATATAATTCTTATATGGCTCGAGTTATCCTTACTTCATGGAAATTTTTCCAGATAATTCTATGTTCAGTTAAAATAGAGCATCGAGAGAAAGAGGTATTATACCTCAATTCAGATTCATCATCCCACCATTTGGTTGAGAAAGGAGTGAAAGCACCTAGCGGTAGTTCACATTGCCATGCATCCATTTGTAGAAAACCCAAACAAAAATCCAAAATTACAAAAATTCCCCTGAAGCTTAAAATTACACTAACAGCTTAAAATTCCCAAAACAATTGCATAACCATAATTTGTACAACAATATAAGAAGGAAAACATAGAAAAGAATGACTGAGGTTGTGTGTTTTGGTGGGAAAATGTGAGAAAATGAGAATTAGGGTTTTTCAAATTTATATACAAATCAGTCATCCTTTGAAGCGATTGATGTTAGAAAAGTTTTTAGTAATCAATTTTGAGTAATTTATGGACAAAAACGAGTGATTTTGGGAAGATTTAGAGTGAAATTTGAAAAATGACAGAGCATGAGAGTTTGATTTGCGTGGGGAAGAAGGATATTTAAACTATGCATTCTTGATCGATTGAGAAGCTATTGATCGATTGATATAGTTCACATTGGATCCATCAACCTTCAAATTTTCTAAACAAATACATAAACTCCCTCTAAGTCCTATAAACACCCTAAAATCCCAAAAACACTTAACTAAACAAAAAAGAACACAAAATTAATTTTTTTCTTTCTTTTTTATATTTGTTTTTAGTAGAGACAATAGATTTATTCAAATACAATCATCATTCAAATAATCAATGTTGGAATCAAAAATCAATCTTTAACAAAAATGTATCATTCATGGCATGCATAAGTATTCCTATAAAGTGCGCACGCACACACACACATATATAGAAAAAAAAAAGGTTGAAGCGTGTCCTCTCAAAAAACCATAGGAGAATACCATAACCAATCTAAAAAACATTGTACTTCAAAACAATTTTACAAATATCAGCCTAAGCACCTTAGGTAAACAACTTATTAGAATAGAACATCATAATCAACAATCTGATACCTCTTCTAGTTCAAGTAAAGTTGTCGATCAAAAAATTAAAAACCCTATTTTTAAACACTTTCGAGTTTCAAAATCAATCCAAAATGAGGTCAAATCCAACAAAATAGAGTTTATTCAAGTTATGAGAGACCAAATGAGCTGCTTAGAACCAACTAGCTCTAATACTAGTCCTATAGTTCCAGATACACCTCAAACCACACCCCAGAGTATTAGTGTTTTACATAAAAATGCTAACACATCTGATGAGGAAGCTTTTCAAGAACCATTTTATGAAATTTCAGAACAAAATTGGCAAAACCAAACACCTTTAAACATAATATCTGCTAGGTTGTTAGAGTTATATATAGAAAGCTAGCCAACCTAAATCATTCAACCAAAATACAATACCTCGTCCATTTATGAATGGAATGTAGATGGCATGACTGAATACTAGGTCTTAACCTTTTCTAGTAAATGACTACAATGTCAAATGCTTATAAAACCAAGTCTAGTACCTCAGATAAAACAGAGTATGAACTCCTCATAGTTGGCTTTTCAGGCCAACACAAAGGATTGTGGAATTTCTATCTTACTAAGCAACAAAAGTTGGATATCTTAAGTGCTATCCAAATTGGAGAGGATGGTGAACCCATTCTCAATTATCAAGGAGAAAAATGTAGAATCAATCCTTAGCTTTACAATATCACTACATTTTATAGGTGACTCCTCACACCTAAGAGATAAAAACCCTGATCTCTTGTCAAACCTTAGGTGCAAAAAACTCAGTGACTTTCAATGGTATAAAATAACCTTCCATAGTAGAGTTTTACTCAGGGAAGACTCTAACCAACCCTTCTTGAAAGAGAAGTTCCTTGTAGGACTTCCAACCCTTCTAGGAGAAAAGTTAAAAATAAAATCAGAGAAACCTTTGGAAACCATATAATACCTTATGATCAGCTCACTTACTGTGAACTGGTTAGCATCACTCAATAATAAGGTCTATAAATCTACCAAGACCTAAAGTTACAAAAACATCTAAAATGGGAACTACGTCATACCAATAAAGAATTAGGTTTTATATGTCAACAATTTGACAATTCCCTTACCAAAACCAAGCAATGAGATTGAAGTTGTAGTACAAAACCTTCTTCCAAACCTTTCAAAAAGTAAAGAAAGGCTTTTTTTGATAAATTCCAAAAAGAACCTTTCAAAAAACCTTTTAGAAAGCCCTTTATAAAACTTTATAAGCAATCTTCCAAAAACCAGAAACCTCTTTCAAACTAAACTTGAAAGATATTTCTTGCTACAAATGTGGTAATAAATGTCACACTTCAAAATACTATCAAGTTTTTAAGAAACTCTAGGAATTAGAACTTGAGGAAGAGATTTTCAAAGGGTCTCTGCTCTCTTCATTGACACCTTTGAGCCTAAAGCCTGGTTTGAAGACTCTTTAGATGATCAAAATCCTCAAATTGATGAACTAGCTACACTTCATATCAATCTAATGAATCAAAACATATTAACATGTATACCAATTAACAAAGTCTCATTCTAGACATTGTTCAATAAATAAATGATCCTAACTTTTAAAACAATATCTCAATCATCTAACTAGTTCCTTAAATGATGAAAAAAAGAATAAAAACCTTCAACATTTCCTTCTACAAGCATATGCCTCTATGACCTTACTATAATCCTTAATAGGAAGAAACAACAAAAAAAAACCACAAGGGTTTATCTAAGACCTTCAATTTGACATCAAAATCATTAATTTGGAAATCAAATAACTTAAAGAAAAATAGCAGG
Organism: Hippophae gyantsensis; assembly: GCA_030763125.1. Taxonomy (NCBI): domain Eukaryota; kingdom Viridiplantae; phylum Streptophyta; class Magnoliopsida; order Rosales; family Elaeagnaceae; genus Hippophae; species Hippophae gyantsensis. The sequence goes on from CM061035.1 coordinate 45,643,804, forward strand.
AAGACTCAAAAATTATTCAACTCTTAACTTCTCATCTTTCTTCTGAAACAAGCAAAAGCGATTCAAACAAGAAAGAAAACCTTAATCTTAAAAACCATGTAAACATAGAAAAAGTCCCAAAAGATTTTTTCTTTGTTTTTAAGGAAATAACAACTAGAAAATATATTATAAAAATAACACTTGTTCTCAAATGATTTCAAAATAGATACAATCACACTCTTTGACACTAGTGTTGACTTAAATTGTATCAAAACTGGATTTACTACAAATGTTTTCATAAGAAAACTGATGAAAAACTATCTTCAGCAAACAATTTTAAATTGAAAATTACAAAAAGAGTAGAAGCTAGCATTTTAAATCAATACTTCCTTTTAAAAACCCAATTTGTTCTTGTTACTGATATTCATCACTCAGTAATATTAGGAATGTCATTCATAAATCTTATTACTCCTTACACTATAAAATATGACAAAATCTCTTCTAAAACCCAAAATGGAAGACTTGATTTTCCCTTTTAAGAAAACCTAAACCAAGAAATCTCAATATTATAAAGGCTAATTCCATTTATAATAATGAGATCAGTGATATTATAAAAGGAAAACAAAATGATTTTCTACATCTAAAACAAGACATTCAATTTCAAAAGATAGAAAAAGAATTACAAACAAATTTTGTAAAGCAAAAAAATTATGAATTTGAAAACCTTTTCGAAAAAGAAGTTTGGTCGGATGTACCAAACGCTTTCTGGAACAAAAGAATCATATGGTAGATTTACCCATTTAGTCAAACTTCCATGAAAAATATATTCCCACAAAAGCTCGGCCAATTCAAATGAATGCCGATTTAGAACAATTCTACCATAAAGAGATCCAAGATCTTGAAACCAAATGATTGATTTCAAAATCAAGATCACCTTAGAGTTATGCAGCTTTTTATGTCAACAAAGCGTCTAAGATAGAAAGAGGAACACCTTGCCTAGTCATGAACTATAAACCTCTCAATAAAGCCTTAAAATGGATTCGGTATCCAATTCTTAATAAAAAAAAGATCTTTTACAAAAATCGCATTCTACATGCATATTCTTAAAATTTGATATAAAATTACAGTTTTGGCAAATTCAAATTGAGCCAAAACACCAATATAAAATGGCATTCATTGTTCCATTCAGAAAATATGAATAGAATGTTATGCCCTTCAGATTAAAGACAACACCTTAGGAGTTCCAAAGAATCATGAATGATATCTTTAATCCATACTGAGAATTTTGCATCGTGTATATTGATGATGTACTCATATTTTCAAACTCCATAGAACAACATTCCAAACATCTTAAAACATTCCTCAATGTTATCAAAAAGAGCGAGCTAGTTTTATCAGCCAAAAAGATCTCTCTACTCCAAACACGAGTTAGGTTTCTAGGACACTTATGTCTTATGAAACTATTACTCCCATAGAACAATCCTTACAGTTTTCCAATAGGTTCCCTGAGAGGATCACAGATAAAACCCAACTTCAAATATTCCTAGGAAGCTTAAATTATGCACTAGGTTTCTATCCAAATATAAATAGCTTAGCATAACCCCTTAATAATAAGCTTAAGAAAAATCCTGAGCCTTCAACAGATAAACATACCAAAATAGTTCAAAAGATAAAAACACAAGTCTTAGATATCCCTTGCCTACACTTAGTAGACCCAAACCTACCCAAAGTTCTAAAAACTAATGCTAGTGACATTGGTTATAGTGGTATCTTAAAACAAAACTAGGGGGAAAAAGTTAGTCGTCCAATTGCCAGAAGAATTATTCCACCACTAAAAAAGAAATTTTATCAATTGGTTTGTATATTACAAAATTTCAATCTGATTTATTAAATCATAAATGATATGAAATTGCATTCTACATAGAATGATCTTTTACAAAAATTGCATTCTACATGCATATTCTCAAACTTTGATATGAAATCAGGGTTTCAGCAAATTCAAATTGAGCCACAACACTAGTATAAAATGACATTCACTATTGCATTCGGATAATATGAATGGAATGTTATGCCTTTCGAATTAAAAAATGCACATTCTGAGTTCCAAAGAATCATAAATGATATCTTTAATCCATACTCAGAATTTTGCATCGTGTACATTGATGATGTACTCATATTTTAAAGCTATATAGAACAAAATTTCAAACATCTTAAAAATTTCTTGTAAGTTATCAAAAAGAGTGGTCTAGTTTTATCAGCAAGAAATATCTCCCTATTCCAAACACGAGTTAGGTTTCCAAGACACTTTATGTCTTATGGAACTATTACTCCCATAGAATGATCCTTACAGTTTGCCAATAGGTTCCCTTATAAGATCACAGATAAAACCCAACTTCAAAGATTCCCAAGAAGCTTAAATTATGTTCTATATTTCTATCTAAATATAAATAACTTAGCAAAACCCCATTATAATAGGCTCAAGAAAAATCCTGAGCCTTAGACAAATAAACATACCAAAATAGTTCAAAATATAAAAATACAAGTCTTAGATATCCCTTGCCTACACTCAGCAGACCCAAACCTAACCAAAGTTCTAAAAACCGATGCTAGTGACATTGGTTATTGGGGTATCTTAAAACAAAACTAGGTGAAAAGAGTTAGTCATCCAATTCACCTATGTCCATTGAAATGATTGCCAAAAGAATTATTCCACCATTAAAAAAATATTATCAACTGTTGTATGTATAACCAAATTTTAACCTGATTTATTAAATCAATTCTTTTCATTATGAATTGAGTGTAAATCAACTAATGAAATTTTACAAAAAGTTGTTCAAAACATTGACTCACAACAAATACTTGCTAGATGCCAAGCTATATTAAGTATCTTTGATTTTGATATAAAATTTATTAAAGGAGATATAAATTCATTACTAGATTTCCTAACTCAAGAATTATTACAAAAAATATAAAACTAGACATGCCCCATAAAAAAGGAAAAGGAAAAGAAGAAGCACCAATAAAACCTCTATCCTCTTCAAAATCCATTATTAGTTAGGCTGAAGTAGTAGAGCAAGACTCATAGTCTAACCCTAAAACCATACAAATTTAGGAGTGGATTATATCCCTCATTGAATCTTTAGAACTCCTCAAAACCCTTCAAAATTCCCTCTAGAATATTGAAGCACAAAAATAGTCAAAGGCCCTAACCTCCACAGGTAAAATATATAAACTTAAAAAGGAAGAAACTTCTTCAAAAATAATTTCAAAAACTAAAAAAGGAGGATCATCTTTTTCCAATATAATCTCTAAAACAAAGATAAAAGAGTCATTCTCTCCAAACCTTTTCGAAAATTGTCTGAGTGCATTTTAAAATAAGCCTCTCAAACCATCATAACAGTTGAACAAGGATTTCAAAGTCGATGTCCTTATAGTTCGTTACAAAAACAATATGGTAAAAATTGGTTTTATAAACCATGGGACCTAACTAAAACCCTAGAATACTATCAGAGTGTTTTGGAATATACTAGGTATGCTGAATTTAAACATTTCTTTCACCAAAATAACAAAATAGATCCATCATATTCTACTTGTAAAATCATCAAAATCTTGTCTCCATCAGAATCCAACAATGATATGTCTAAACTTAAAACCTTCCCAATCAGTCTTAAAACCACCCAATACCATTGCAAAACCTTCAACTATTGGGACTATGAACAGGCATGGTTCAATACCTTCCTGATCTAAAACCATAAATATACCCATTCGTGGTTGTTTTATTTCAATTATAAACCCATCAAACCTGTTAAAATACCTTCTTGGTTCACTCACTGGTAGAAGTTCTTTAAGTCCTCACCATAGATCCTTATACCACAGGTCTAACAAAGTTACGACCTTTTTAAAACACTTTTCAAACCTATAAAGCATGAGAGAATATTTCCAATTGTGTGCATATTTTCTACAAAATTCTACCTTCCTTAGGTGTGTCAATGGTTTCCTGAACCAACATATGACTATATGGTCATAATTATGAAAAGAAAATATAAAATCAAGTGATGGATATCATTTAATGTCCCCAAGACAATTTTAAAACTGGTCGTGGAAGCATGGCTTAACAAACATGGTTATGGAATAGTGAAACCTATAGTCCAGCCAATACAAAACCAATTCTTGGCTCAAAAGGCCCATGTAAGTGCATTACTAGCTGTAGCAAAAATAGAAGAAGAATATCTTGACATTATGCATTAACTCTTAAAAGATAAAATAGAATTTTACAACAGATCGTCCAACATCTCTGAAGACTTTGAGCCTCTCGTAGACCTCAAAGATGAATACTTTGGGATTTTCCCTCCAAATTTGTAAACTCTAAAATCTATGTAAAATGACCCATGGGCTTTATTATTATTATTATTATGCTTAGGGCTCAAAGCCCATATGATGTAATAGCCTGTGTAAAATATAAACTATACTAAGTCCAGTACTATAGCATCTGTAAAAATCCAACATTGTAGCATCTGTATAAAAAACAATACAGCAACAATAAAAAGTAGAAGACAAATCACTATTCACTAACAATTCAAGCATCTTCAATGGTGAAAAGGTGGCAGATAAAGCATTATTCATCGATAGTGCAAGCATCTTCCCATAGTAAAATTTTGGCTATAAAACAAAAGCTCTTCTCAAGTTTGAGGGCATCGCTTCCAACACGTCATTCTTCAACAACTCTCTCTCTCTCTCTTAGCTTCCCTACTTATAAAAATTATTTGCTCTGTAAATTCTCTTAGCTCCCCTTATCTCTATAAGTTTTCAATTTCTTTTATCTTTCTTTTATTTTAGTAAAACCTTATTGTAGTATTTATTATTCTATAAAATCTTGTTTATTTATAAAACTCTGATGTTATTGTATAGTCGATTTAACTGCCAAATTGTTCATATTCTTTGTTTATTTTCTTCCATATTGCTTTCTTCATATATTCCCTAGATCCATGTGGCTATTCTTGGTATCAGAGCCAATGAGGGGTTGAAAGGATAAACTACATATTATAAAACTTGTTTTTGAAACTATTTAAATTTCGTCTAAATTCAAGGAGCGTGTCAAGTTTTTAGAATTGAAGGATGGTATAAAGTCCCAAAGAGAGGCAGTAATCCCATAATGTGCTGGTCGAAGTAATCACAAACCCTAAAATTAAAGAGTAAATTTAAATAGTAAAAATATGAGTTTTTTTTTTCGGTAGAGCTTTTTCTTCTTGATCATCTAATAACAATAATAAAACCAAATATTTGGTCAATAGTGAAGAAATCACTACTGAAGAGTTCACAAAAAATATTGATAATTGGAAAATACCCAAAATACAAAAAGATCAAATTTATAAAATTAATAAAATGAATATATTTAAAACTAATTATTCAATTAAAACTCTTGACCAAATAAGGTCTTAATACCTCTATGTTAGTTGCTCTAAGAGGCTCTAGGTTTAAAAACTTTCAAGATTCACTGTTAAGAATAGTTTAGTCGGGTCTTTGTAAATGACCGATTTCTTTTGATTGTTATCCTAAATTTGCAGTTTCCTTGAATGATAAAAACATTTTAAAATATCATTTTGCACATCTAAACACATATCTATAATATGATTAAAGGATCTATCCTATTTGCATTGATTTTTAGATGCATTATAAAGCCAAGATTTCTACATTTAACACCAAACATAGATTTTATAGTAAAGAAGGATAAGCACTCCTCCTATAAACATATCTCTCTAGATCTAATAAAATTATTCCAAAACCTATTGAGTGGAACCAAATAACCCTACCAGATGAATGACTCCTTGAAGGAGTGACTCAACCTGAATCAGAAAACCTATTACCTAAACAAAACACACATCTTAAAGACATAACCCAGTACACTATTGGTGGTGTTAAAATTAGTTTTGACAGATCTATTAGTTATAGGTACTCAAGTGCCTCTTCTTTTAAAACCATAGATAAACAAAGAGTTTTGTGCCTTTCTTCTATTATAAACCTTCCATATAAAACCCAACCTAGGTATTCTACCTTAGATATACCTACCTCAAAGCTCAAGAATGTAGACTACAGTACCTTTGTACCTCACCCAATCGATATAGATCATAACAAAGAAAAATTAAAATGGTTATTCAAAAACTTTGTGAATGCTCGTAAGCAAATTCAAGAAGAATTTTATAAATTTGTTCTTGAACATAAAATCCATATTTTATTCTTTGATTGGTTTGAAATTTATGCATCAGAGAAAAACATTGTATACCCTTTTAAATCCATAAACTAGTTACTACAAAAATGAAAGTTCCTATATGGGAAACACCAAATGATGAAGTAGAGGGTGAACATACTCCATTATGCCAGATAAACTTTCCATTTGTCAACCAAAAGGTTGAAGCTTGTCCTCTCAAACAACCTCAAGAAGATAATACTACCAATCTATAAAACATTGTACATTAAAAACAACTTTACCAATCTATAAAACATTGTACATTAAAACAACTTTACAAATATCAGCCTAAACACCTTAAGCAAACAACTTACAAGAATAGAATGTCATAATCAATAATTTGATACCTATTCAATTTCTAGTAAATCTGTTGATCAAAAAATTGAAAACCTATCTTTAAACCCTTTCAAGTTTCAGAATCTTCCCAAAATGAGGTCAAATCCAACAAAAAAGAGTTTCTTCAAGCTATTAGAGACCAATTGAGCCAAATTAGAACCAACTTAATAAAGAAGCCTATTGGAAAAATTTTAGCAAAACAAAAGAGAGAATAAAAGAGGAAGAGAGTAAGCATAATAGCTCTTATGTGGTTGTTTCTAAAAGTATGCTTAGCTTTGAATTTATAGATTGTTTTGAAGCACATTAGGTTAAAGTGTAATTATCATATTGTCCATAAAATCAGTTAAAACATATTTAATAAATAAAGGCAATATGGTAAAAAGCCAATCCAAATTGTATTAAAAACACAATTTAAAAAACTTAAGGCTGGATGCTCAATTGATCCACTCAATTGCTCGATCGATGTTTATCCATTTGATTAATCCAGAATACACTTAATTGATATTTAAAAATAAGTGGATCGATCGAGTATATCCCTCGATCAATCTAGTCATATACTAAAATTGCATTAATTAGGTTTATTACTCGATTGATCTAGTATACACTCGATCGATTCAATGGTTCAAATTCATATTTTTTATTGTGTCTAATATGCAATGTAACATGCACGGGAACAAAAATATACCTGATATGTAATCATTGAAACATTCTTCTAAGATATACCTAGAAACTAAAATTATAATTAAATGTTTTATTTCATGAATATTGCCAATATTAACATAATCCTAACACCAATCCTTTTGACTGTCTCCCCAGTTGAATTGGTTGTAAGACTGGAAGGCAAAGAATATGTCCAATTTCCAAGAAAGATGAATGATCACTCCAAAGAGGAAATTTTCACAGCCCCTACTCGACTTTCAACTAAGATAGGAGGCATAACACTGTTAATTGTTTTGTCCTCAAAGAAAAGGTGCAAAAGCTCAAACGAAAAAGCTACTTGAAAGAATTTTTCAAGCATGATAAAGAACTAGGGAGGAACAAAATAGGTGAAATAGCTACCAGCTCATCTTAAGCTAGCTTTTATTAATGAAGTCATACATGGATGTCACAACCTCCCAAGAAGCTCCAATTCACTAATGAAGGCTTGTATAAAACAAGCCAGATCTCCTACAACTCAAATTCTCTACGTATAATCTGTATTGAAACAAAAAGCATCAGCCAACTTCAATGAATCTGATCTTGTATCTTGGGCCACAATAGTGGAATAATTAGGTTGTGGTGCGCATTCATTAAATTGGATGAAGCTCTTCTACGTTAGCCTTTGCTTATACGTAGAATTTTTCTTTGTTTTCTCAAGCTCCATCAGCTTTTCTTGTTTTATGTTCTTAGTTTACAATTAGTTTATATACAATTTAGATTAGGTAATACCAAATAAATGGCAACAATAGAGAGATTTTTTAAATCAAGTTATACCAAAAGGTTGCTAGAAAATAGGGATTGTTATGAAGATAAAGATCACAACTGTAGAGCATGGCACATCTATCTATCTACTTTTGGTATTAAGATCTAATTTGTATTTTTATTTCTTTTCATTAAACTCTTTAGTATTTATTGAATTTGCTAAAATTAATTTACTAATCATTTATTAATTTTGAGCATGTTTGGCTGATTATTTATTATAATGAGAATTTAGTTATATTGTTATGTTTGTGTTGATTATTTAGGAGAATATTTTTAATATTTGGTAAATATAGATTTCTTCTTATATCAATATTTTTACAGGTTTATTATTGATGAATATATTAATATATTTTTCATAACAGATTTAAAATATAAAAATTAGGTGTCACATATATCATCGAGATCTAATTTAGATAGCTTAAATAGGAGTTTAAATTGGCAACTCGATTGAAGGTATTGAATTAGATGGTTTGTTAATTCCTTAGACATTAGATATAATTTAATCAAATTAACTAGTGACCCGACCCAAGGCATTAAGTGGTTTGATTAATAACCAATAGTGACTCGACTGAAGGCATTATTTATACATAAAAAGGACAATTAATAATCTGAATTTATACTTAATTAATCTAAATAATTCTAAAAAAGCATAGTCAACTAGTTACATTTTCCATTAATCAACCATTGATTATTAAATTCATATCTGCCTTGAGTTCATTTGAGTCAAATCTATCTTTTATCATATTATTATTTTTGTCATTAATTTAATATTTTCAAAAATCAAAATATTATGATATGATGTTTATGTTTTGTTTAAAAAAATTGATGAATTATTTAAAATCACGTAGTTCTTCTCTAAATAGACCTTGGAAGTATATTTATCACTTATTATAAGTGATTCATCTACATGTGAACTTTTTATAAAATACAAAATTTGACTATCAAGTTTTTATACATCACTAGCCGAGGTGATCACCACCCTAGTGAGTCCCTAGCCCATCATGCAATAGGGTATCGATATAGTAGGACATCATGCAATAGGGTCTACATTGATTACTTTTCCAAATGGTAGAAGCTAAAACTTACAAAGAGATCAAGCAAGATGACCTAATCTGGTTCTTATGGATATAAATTATTTGTAGATATAAAGTTCCATCCATAATCATAACAGATAATGAAACCATCATAACTAGAAGCAAGGTTAGAATATTTTGCAAAGAATGGAAAACACAACTTCAAAACTCAAGACACCCACAGGGTAAAGGGAAAGCATAAGCTACCAATATGTCTTTATTTGACATATTGAAAAAGAAGCTCTCCTCAGTAAAAAAAACATGGGTAGACAAGCTCTGTGAGGAACATAGAGTAACATAATAAGTTCTCAAAATTAAAGCTCCATTTTCACTAAAAAAAAGCTCATTTGCTAGCTTCTTTAGGTAATGCTTAAGAGAAAGATGTTGATGTAGTACTCTTATAGCTCCTTCAACATTGTTGAAAGAGCAAAATGTGGAATGTGAACACCACTACTATATCTGATATGTCCTATGACAAAACAAAGCTTCAAGGTTTGGGAACAAAGAGGACAATGTCCTTCAACCCAATCAACCCTACTTACTAAAAGTCTGCCACATGTAGTATGAAAATATATGCAAGGGGTTATAAAGCAAGACAACTGTTGTCTCTTTTGGAGAACATAAAATGTGCAAGCATACACGGTCACAAGTAATAAGATTTGTAAGTAAAGTATCATTCCCACGGAGATTTGTCACTATAGTTTGTTGAGTACTAAAATTATTTCTCTCTAATTTTATCCAAAACAATCGTTGGTTGGAACAAGTTAAAGAAAAAAAGTTTAAAAATAAAAGAAATCTAGGATTGCAGTTTTTCACCAAATTAATCAACTCTAATAATATTATTTTCTTTTGATTTATATTTTTTAGTACATTTAATTTGTCAACCGAAAACTTCTAATTTTATTCATACATCTCTTCCGAGCTCCGTATAAACACACCTCATTAAATTAATTCACTATATCTCTATGAGAATTAAATTCACCAAGATTCATTACGTTCTAAGTTTTCAAATGGTCACACATACAATTAGGGTATATTCCTATCCTTCATCATACATGTCATTCTAGTTATGAGCAATATACACAAAAATGCCTCTTCCAAGTTTATTTAAGTGCCACGGATCAATTTGATAAAATTCGTAAATAATCAAAAAACATTAAGCACAGATAGAATAAACAAATCAAACGTCTTATAAATCTATCAAAAATAATTAAAATCAAAGCTTCATAAATTTAGATCAAATGCAACCCTAGAAAAATTAAATTACTTCATAAATTTAAAATAAAATTACAACAGATACAGAAAAATTAGATGAAGAAGAAAGAAAATTAAAACATCTCATAGCGCAAATATTTGGCACACATAGAACACAACAGAAGCCAAAAATGGCCTCTGCGTGTTCCACAATCCAGCCCCTAACACCACAAAAATTCTAAACTCCCAAAACTCTTAAAATTCTATCATCATACCCCTATTTATAACACCAAAAATACATCTAAAAAAATAAATATTTTTACACACGCGGAAGACATTTTGCATCGAAAATAGAAATAAAATGCGTGGGGGACACACGGTTACAACGAAAACATTATTTTAAACTGAGTGGGAAATAGCTGCGCATTTCTGATTTTGTTTTCAATACACGCTGCCACGTGTTGCGATCTGATTTGCTGAAAAATATAGTGGGACACGTGGCAGCCTTTAATTGGTGAGAGGAAAACAGGTACATGTAAATGCGCCGCACGAAAGCATGGCGCGCGGGGACATATGGCAGACAACGGTGCGGCTGGAAACGTGCGCCGTTTCCATGCGTTTGGTTTACTCGATACGTGACACGTGTCTTCTTCTCATTAGATGCAGGAATATTGGAGACACGTGGCAGACTATATATGGCTGAAGGAAACGATCGCAGGTGGTTCCGCCGCACGGGATCACGCTCTTTGGCAGACGCGTAGCAGTCACGTGGGTCCCACACTACACGTCGGCCTGCGCGGCAGGTGGGCCCCACTGGCGCGTCGAGCCGCGTAAACCCTAAAATCCGTGTTTACTCTCTTTTGTCACACTTGCAATCCACGCGCCTCATCGTATCCGTTGATTGTCTGATCGAACGGTTGGTGTTGCCCGAAAATAATGTTGCGCGTGACTTCCTTTTCCTACACAGAATATAAATTTCCTTAATTGCATTTTGACTCACAAATTTAATTCAAATTACATTTTAATCTTTCTTTAATTACAATTAAGCCTTTTTCTAATTTAAATTAAATTTTAAACTTTTAATAATTAAAATTAAGCCCAATTTTAATTTAAATTATATTTTCGACTATTGTAAAATGCAATTAAGAACTCTTTTATTTGAAATTATATTTTTGGAAACAAATTTGCAATTAAGTTCGTTTTCAATTAAAATTATTTAATTTTCTTAAAAATAATCTCCTTAACAAAAAAACAGTAAATACTAAATAATTTAACTAAAATGAACTAAAAATGTAAAGAACATAGCAATTATAATTAATAAAATAGGTGAAAATAACTATATAAAATACATTTATCAACAACATACTAATCTTTACACCAATAGGAAAATAGCTTCAATAAAGCTATCTTAAAGGTCCCTCAAAAGCTCCAACCCATAGAGTTTATGGAAAAAAAACTAAAGCTTAGGAAAGGCACCCAGAGCAAATGAGTCTTGTTCTTCTTAATCCATTTAAAGGGATTAGCACTCTTGAGCTATGATAGGTTTAACAATAAGCTTATCCTACAAAGAGTCATTAGGATCAGCTTCTAACTTCTAGGGATTACTTCAACACATTACCTTAAACTCACATCAAAGAAGTTCTTAGATAAAGACCTTTGCTTCAAAATGTCATGATGAATAAGCTTCCTTGAAGCCATGATAGGTTCAACGCTTAATAAGATCCTCCAAAGAGACTCTAGGAAATAATCCTAGTCTCCAAGGACCATTATGAAACAAAGTACCTGATATTCTTTTGAAATAACTTCTCAAAGAAGCCAAAGCTAAGAGAATAATGCCCAAAACAACTTCAAGGATCAAAGATGCTTTCTAAGTTACTTATGAAAGAAGCTCAAAACTAAGAGAATTATAACTAAAATTGCTTTGAAGATTAGAGATGCTCTCTAAGTAGCTTATTAAAGGAGCTCGAAACTAAGGGAATTACACCTAGAAGAGCTTAAAATCTAAGAGCTAATATCTAACCTATTTGATTTTAAATATAAATCAAATAATAACCTCGCTTGAAAGGAGGTAAACTCCACCCAAAAGATTAAAGATGCATATAAAGGAAGCATTCAAATTAAAAAGAAGAAACCATCAGGCAGTAATTGTCATAGATTTATTACAAAAAGCACCCCATAATAGGGGCATCCAAACAAAATGAAAGATTTTACAAATAAAACTCAAGGAGTAAGAGCATCATCTTCTCTTCTAGAAAGCTACCTCCTTCAATGGCTTAAGTGCAAAAGAGGTGACTTATTCAAAGGCCTATGTTGAAGAAGAGTCGATGTGATAGGGTCATTGATGAGTGTTCAAAAAGCACTAAAATTACCATGATTTTATGTACATTAATTGATTAAAAACATATGTGATGAGTGTTCAAAAAGCACTAAAATTACCATGATTTTATGTACATTAATTGATTAAAAATATATATATTTATATGATTTTATCATATATTTACATAAATTTATCTTTTTTGGAATCACGGGTATTTTTATTATTTTTCAAGTATTTTCGCTTAAAAGCGTAACTTAAAGACTGAAAGAGGAATACCAGAGGCCATACATCACAAATATATTAATAAATAAATGAGGAAAGGTCAAAAAATATGGAAAAATTGGACAAAATGTGTCAAAAAGATCAAAAATGTCAAAAAGGAGGAAATCGCACCGAGCAGCTACCGCCCGCGCCCAATACCGTGCCTTGCTCCAGTTCCACGCCAGCCGTGCGCGCCTTGCTCCAGTTCTACGCTAGCCGCGCGTGCCTTGCTCCAGTTCTGCGCTAGCCGCGCATGCCTTGCTCCTGTCCTGCACGTGCCTGTGTTCTCCACTGGTGCCTTCCGCGCATGCCGCTGCCATCTCGCCCCATTTTCACACACAGCCGCCCCCTACGTCATGCTGACATCATCAATGACGTCAGCAATCACCACTCCGTATTTCCACCATTTTTTAACATTTTTTCACCCACTTTTTCTCTCTATCCTCACCTATAAATACCCCCCTTCTCTTCACTTCTAAACACACCTCAAAACACACTTCTCTCCTCTTTCTTTCTCTCCATTTCTTAGTTTTTAGTTTTTTTTTGTTTTTCTTAGTTTTTAGTTAGTTTTTCTTAGTTTTAGAGTTCTTCTCTTTTTGAGAAGAACTAGCTATGTTTTTGTAATTTATTAGCTTTTTGATTCAATAAATAGGAGTGCAAATTCCGCTTGGAGGTTTTCCAGCAACGGGAATAACATCGAAGTTCTGTAAGGATTTTATTTTCTTTGTAGTTATTTTTTATGCTTTATTCTTACATGTTATATTTAATTTGTTTGTGATTAAATTTAACTTTGATGGCTGTTTGTAAACATCATATAATAATAACGTTGTTATGCTTGCGAAATATTAAATAGGTAAAAATCTCTAAAATGAATTGATTTTATTTTTATTCAAGATTTTATATTAAGAATGTTAGAGAGAAATATATTATTTTTCATTACAAACTTAAATCTGAAAATTAGATTTTAAGGTTTAGTTATCCGGTCTGATTTAGAGTAGTGATCTTTTATTTGTTGGTACAATCGCCCGATAGTTAGAGTGAAGCTCTATTTCAAAAGTTTTTATAAGAATTATTAACTGAAAATGTATTGACAACATGTTTTTAGTAGTGGTTTTAAAACTTGAAAGTTAGTACTCAGATAACTAAATTCTTAGGTTTAATTTGGACACCTTGAATAAAGTTTAAACTGTCTAACCCCACCAAAGGTGGCATTTAAATGGTTCATTTTCAATCTCTTAGAAAAAGCAATTAATTTAATTAACCAAATTAGTTATCAACCCCACCCATAGGTATTAAATGATTTGTTTAGTTAACAAAGAATATCTAACTCCACCAAAGGTGGTATTCATATAAAAAAGAGAGAATCAATAAATATCAATTCATATCTTTAATAACCTAAATAATATGAGCAAGCATAATTAACTTAGTTATTATATCCATAAATACTCCACTGTTATAAATGATAAAATTTGCATAAATGTTTATTGAATCTATGTTTATTTTTATTTTATTAGGTAAAAAAACACAAAACCCAAAATATCGTAACAGGATGTTTAGGATTTAATTTCGTTTTTAAAAGTTTGAATAATAAATTAAAAACCACATACATTCCTTCCTTAGATCGACCTTGGGAGTATACTTATCATTTTCTACGAAATGATTCGTGCACTTGCGAGATTTTTATAAATACATAAAACCAAATTATCGGCAAGATCGATGATGTCCGTTCTGCCCTATCAGTCATCATCTATCAGTAACTTAGGAGCCTTCATCTCCTCCTCTAAGTCAGTGAGCTCAACCTTTGGATAAGCTATATGAGATAAAGGATCGCCCCTAACAACAATGGCCTTAACATCGTCACGACCAATAAGCATACCAATGATATACTACTTATCAACTTAAGCCTCCATCTTCTTTAAATCAGCTTTGAGATTTTCAATCTCCCTCAAAGCCTTACCAAGGTCATGCTTGCTTTGAAGCCACTTGTGCTCAGCCTTCTTATCATAAACATTTCTTTTAGCTACTTCTCCAAGGACTTTATATTGTGAGCAAGATTTCACTTGTCATTAACATTGCATATGTAGAAAGCACGAGCCTCTCGCATCCCCAATAAAGAACAAAACAGAGTTAGAAAGGAACACAAGCATCAAGGAACTCAATAAAAAGGGTATGATACTTACCATCGCCAACTTCTCTATTAGAGATATATAAATCATCAAAGAATCCATGCAAGTAAGGAACTTTTTATCAACCTCTAGATATGAAAACTCTGAGAGATCATGGCATATCATAGGCTCCTTCTTGAGTGAAGTTACAAGGCAAGTTAGTCTCTTAACTAGAGACCTTCCACTAACTCCTCGAGCCTATCTCTTTATAGCTACCCAAGTATGCAATGTCTCTCCCTATTCAAAGACCACATAGAAACTTTTCTTGCAAGAGCCTCTAGTGCTTTAAGTCACCTTGGGGAACAAAGGAGTATCTGCATGAGCACTAGTAGCTTCCCCCACTCATTGGTACCTAACCACTAGTCTTTTAGAAGTATATTTCCTAGTTAAATGTACTTTAGCCCTAGCCTTCTCTAGAGAGAATCAAGGCTTGATAGGAACCATCTTGGAAGTAGCTTCTTCAATTGGTTCCAAATCAATGGAGGTTGCTCCACCTAGTAAAGGAACTGAAAGACAGCCTCCAAAATATGTCAGAATTATATGAAGAAATGAAAAAGATCAAAATAAAGATAAATGTTCCTAGAGCATCTTACCAACTTTGCCTTAAATATGAGTCTAAAGGCCACTAGCGTTTAGCTTAGAATCATGAATTAAGAAAAGGAATGAATTGTGAGGAAAAGAGTGAAGAGCTTTCCCAACCTCTTCATTAAGATTTCCAATCTTGTTGCTGAAAAATAAACCAATCTCTGAGACAATGAAAGAAAAAATATTAAAAACATTTATTAAGAGGTCCAAGAAAATCAAAAGAAAAATCTCACTAGTAGCTCCCCACATTGTTGGGACTCATGAGTCATTGTCAGTCATCTCTGTTATATTCTCCCAAGCATCTCCACCAAACAGGTACTTTATCTTCTAATCATTGTCTTCCTTGGGAAGGTCTTTGATGACCTTTGAACTATGAACAATGGATAGGTAGTACCTCTCACTCTCTGAAGTGGCCTTGATTTGGACTAACAGCTCCAAACCATCACAACTTAGACATTCCAGACATTATGGTTAAACCAATAAGCCATTAAGCATGAGTTGCACATGTGCGATTATGAATTTATGCATAGTGCTTTTAATGGTATAGATAAAAGGAAAACAAAATCTAGATTCTAAAAACACTTCATAAAAGCAACAAAAATCAAGGACATGGATGCAAGCCCTCTCATCGGGTCTCGCAACCCTAAGAATAACAAATTCAAGGACTTAATATTTTTGTCTTATTATAGAAAGATCCCATTTCCTAATGGAAGAAGGAACTTGAGAACCTAAATGAAAAGGACCCACCTAACTTAGGTAAGGGTAGTACTCTTAAGAGGAAGAGTCATCAAGACCTCAATGTGGAGAGCTTTACTAGAAGTAACATCACTAGAGCCCATGAAGTTTTTATAAGAAAGAAAAGAAGAATGATCACTCGACATAGTTAAGAAAAAGAAAATTTAAATGATTAAATAAACACTGACATGATAAACGAGCGTTGATCGCAATAAGATACAAGAAAATTATAGGGAAAATGCTAAGAAAAGATGAGGTTGAGATTTGTAGAGAGATTTTAAAAATGAAAGAAAAAATGTGAATCTTAGAGTCCCTCTAAAGCTTTATTTATAAGTTGGGTTTCTCTTTCTCCTCAAATAGATTCTTAGCGCCAACTCTCACACTTATAAAATGAGTAATGGATTCTGGATAACTGCCAGTCCTTTCACCTTCTCAGGCCCCCATATCAAAAAGATCACATCACCTTAGTGATCAAATGCTCTATCAACCTCCCAGCCTCCTTAAGAAGTTGTGCAGAAAGGGAAAAACTGTAAAGGGTAAAAATCACTAGCATCTTGCCACATCATTTAAGGACTTGAGAATACTCAGGATCCTTGAGAAAAAGCATAATGAATATTAGGAGTTCCCAAGAGACTCCTAGATACTGAAATAAGCTCATTATATCTATATACATTTCTCACATAGCTCCTAATAATGAAAAAAATTCTCCAATTGAGTCGATCGTCACTAAGGATAAGCCTCAACAAGTTTAGACCTTGATAGATACTGATAGAGAGCAACTAGCAGCTTCCATGAATCACACATCAATCAATAATTGCTCATTTACATATCATATGACCTCCATAGGCCTACATAATAAACTTGATTACCTTAGGAACATCAAAAGACCAAAAAGAAAAGCTCCTCGAGCCAATAGTAAATGCCAGGATGTTGTTCACTTAAACATTACAACAAATGTTTTCAAATAAGAGCATATCAACTCCCAGAATTCGGTGCAGCGTTCTCTCTAGAGTTTTATCATCAAAAGAACTCCTCCATGTTTCCGATAGAATAACTATGTGGGATTCCCCCTCCTTATTTGATCCTAATCCAAAAATTTATCATTCCTAGCCAACAAAGGATTAGGATCATCTAAAAACTCCTCCAAAATTGCTAATATAACTCCTTATAAAAGAACAATACAATCTCAAAATAAAGGTACGTTGAATCTCCTAGGAACTTTGAGAATCACTCTAATTTCATATACAATCACAAGTGCTTAAAACCCTAAAAGAAACATACTTAGTCCTACTTTCTCCTGTATTAATCACCTAATCGACTTAAGCGTCAGAGTCCAATTGGAAGTACCACCCACTTAATGTGGTATCTCTTTGGGTTCTAACATTTGTTACTCTATTTTAGGTCCTAAGGAAACCAATGAAAAAATTGCATTAACAAGGGTAAGGAGAATTTTATTTGAAGAAAATTGAAAGAAAAATCTCACCAGTAGCTCCCCACATCGTGAGGACTCGAGGGTCGTTATCAATAACATTCATGAGACTCTCCTAAGCACTTCCAACAAAGAATAACCTTGTCTTCTAGTTCTTATCCTCATTGGGAAAATCTTTAATGATATTTGAACTAGTAATAGTGGGTAGGTAGTATTTCCCACTCTCTCGAGTGGCCTTAATTTGGACTAATAGATCCAAACCATCAAAACTCAAGGTATGCCTATACATTCTAGACATTGTGGTTAAACCAATAAGAGTGTGCCACCTATTGGGCATAAATTACCTATAAGCAATTCTAAATTTATGAAGAGTACTCTTGATAGTGTAGGGAAGAGGAATATGATGCTTTGTTTCCAAGAAGACTTTATAAAAACAACATAAATCAAGGGCGTAACTACATGCCTTCTCATCAGTTCTCGCAATCCTAAGAATGACCAAGTCCAAAACTTTGTATTTTTATCTAATCATGGAAAAATCCTCCTCCCTAATGGAAGAAAGTATCTTTAAGCTTGAGCAAGGGTAGAACCCTTGGGAGGAAGAGTCATTAAGGGCTCAACATGAGAGGTTTATTAGAAGTACCCTCACTAGATCCCATGAATATTTCATGAGAAGGAAAAAGAGTATGATTGCTCAACATAATTGGCAAAAGGAAGGTTTTTTAGTGATTAAATGAGCATTGAACTAATAAATAGAGATTGATTACAAAGAGATATATGGGAATTCCAGGAAAAATGCTAAGAAAAGTTAAGGTTGAGATTTGTAGAGAGATTCTAAAAATGAGAGTAAGAAATGTGAACCCCAGAGGCCTTCTAACGCCTTATTTATAAGTTAGGTTTCTATCTCTCCTTAAACAAGCACTTAGTGTCAGCTCCCATGCCTATAAAATGAGTAATGGCTCCTAAATAACTGCTAGTTCCTTCACTTTCTGAATAGCTAGAAATAGACAAACAATCTAATACACTGTACTGAGCTAGAAAATAACAACCAAGCTCTAGCTCTTTAGATAAAAAATATCACATCACCTTTGATACAAGATGCTCCATTAGCCTCCTTGAGAAGCTGTGGAGTAGGGGGCTAACTGTATAGTGTAAAAATCATTATCATCCTACCATATCATTTAATGTCTTAAGAATACTCAAGATATTCAAGAAAAAACTCAATTAATATTAGGAGCTCACAAAAGGCTCCTAGGTATTGATAAAGGCTCATTATATCTCCATAGATTTACCATATAGCTCCTAACAACAAGCATGATTGTCCAAGTGGATTGATCATCATCCAAGATGAGCCTCGATACGCTTAGATCCTGATAGAGTTTGATAGAGAACTCTTAGCAGTTTCCATGAGTCACATATCAATTAATAACAACTCCTTAACATATCACAAGACCTTCATAGGCCTGCAAAGTAATCTATATTATCTTAGGGACCTTAAAGGACCTAAGAGGTCAGCTCCTATAGCCAACAAAAATCTCCATGATGTTGTTTACTTAAATAGCGTAACATTTATAAGTTAGGTTTCTATCTCTCCTTAAACAAGCACTTAGTGTCAGCTCCCATGCCTATAAAATGAGTAATGGCTCCTAAATAACTGCTAGTTCCTTCACCTTCTGAATAGGTAGAAATAGACAAACAATCTAATACACTGTACTGAGCTAGAAAATAACAACCAAGCTCTAGCTCTTTAGATAAAAAATATCACATCACCTTTGATACAAGATGCTCCATTAGCCTCCTTGAGAAGCTGTGGAGTAGGGGGCTAACTGTATAGTGTAAAAATCATTATCATCCTACCATATCATTTAAGGTCTTAAGAATACTCAAGATATTCAAGAAAAAACTCAATTAATATTAGGAGCTCACAAAAGGCTCCTAGGTATTGATAAAGGCTCATTATATCTCCATAGATTTACCATATAGCTCCTAACAACAAGCATGATTGTCCAAGTGGATTGATCATCATCCAAGATGAGCCTCGATACGCTTAGATCCTGATAGAGTTTGATAGAGAACTCTTAGCAGTTTCCATGAGTCACATATCAATTAATAACAACTCCTTAACATATCACAAGACTTTCATAGGCCTGCAAAGTAATCTATATTATCTTAGGGACCTTAAAGGACCTAAGAGGTCAGCTCCTATAGCCAACAAAAATCTCCATGATGTTGTTTACTTAAATAGCGTAACATTTGTCTCCAGATAGGAGCATATCAATTGGTAGCATTTGGTGCAACATCCTCTTCAAAGTTTTATCATCAAGAGAACTACTCCTCATGCTCAATTTGATAATTATGTAGGGTTCCTACTCCTTATATAATCCTAATTCAAACAACTAGCATTCCTATTTGATAAAGGATTAAGATTATCCCCAAACTTCTTCAAATTCGCTCATACAAGTCCTAATAAAAGAATAATACAATCTCAAATTAAAGATACAATGAATCTCCTAGGCAACTTTGAGAATAACTCTAATTCCATATACAATCATAGTACTCAAAAACTTTAGAAGAAACATACTTAGCCCTACTTTCTCCTCTATTATCACCTAATTAACTTGATCATTGAAGTCCAATTAGAAGCACCACCCCCTTTGTGTGGTCTTTCTTTAGGTTCTAACATTTGCTACTCTTTTTTCAAGTCCTAAAGAAATGTAATAGAAATCTACATCAAAAATTACTATGATATTTTATAGTATATGTGATGCAAGAAATAAAGTGGTTAATATGCAATTAAAATGGGAAAAGAAAATTGTTAAAGAATTTTTTTTCCAAATTAAGTAATAATTTAAAAAAATAGTTTTGAATACTATAATAATTTGAAAGGATACAAGGAATCCCATGATGGACTCTAATAATTGTAGTGATTATTTGGAGGATATCACTTTTAGGATGGATAAAGGCTAATATAAATGGTATTGCTCTTTATTGCTAGGGTTATCTAGTTATGTGAGTGTTTTTTAAACCTCAAGATTCCTTGCTAAGGGATGTTTTGTATCCTACTAAAACTTGTGGCGACCATTCATGTAATGATGTATGCTACTACTTTTCGGTGACAAAAAATTTGGTTGGACTCAAACTTTATTTATATTGTCACTCTTTTTGAACTCAGTCACTTTTGGTGCCATAAAAATGATATTCTGCCAACTTTGGGTGACATAAACTTTGGTTAGAGTTAAACTTTGTTTATATTGTCATTCTTTTTCAAACTTGGTTACTTTCGGTGCCATGCAAATGATATTCTACTTGAATTGACTACTTAGTGAAAATTGCTTGCATAGAGTTCTATGTATTTGCACAATGATTTGGTGGTTGGATGCCTTACCATTCACTATACTTTTCATTTATTTGGATGCTAACGCAAGCCTAATTATAGATTTTACTGAGAATTAAATGGTATCTTTTTTCTTTATTCAACAACACCCGTAGTTACGGTCCTAGATAAGGAAGGTTTTATAAAGGTGACAACTTAATTGAGATATCTTGGTGCACCTACTGATACTTACCACCTGCAACCTTTTTTTAAAGGAGAAAATAACAATTAAATGACATTATTTAAATTTCACTAAACATATATGCAAGTCCCTATGTACTCGTATCTATGTGTTGGCTTATCGTATCAAAACATGATGTTTGTTTATTTTACATAGTGTATCTGTCTTCCTCTATGTATGGTTTGTTATTACGGATTAGTAATTCACACATGTAAATAGTTAGAAACACTTTGTATGCGAGCATATTTACACACACTATGGGGTTCATTTTAGTAGTGTGCATGCTTGCGAGATAATGTTTTTACTCGTGTTTTTGGCTCGTTTCGAGTGACAATATTTATGAAAATTACTTGACAATTTTTGAAAAAAAAAATCTTTTTAGCACCTCATCACCAAGCTTGCCACTACCCTCACCACCACTTTTGGTAAGGTGGCCATCTGACGTTCTATAAATACCCCAATTTCTTCTTATTTTGGATCCAGAAAAATGTTACAAAGCTCTATCAAATCGACGTATCATCTTTTTTTCGGATCACTAATAACTTATGTATTGTTTGGTATTATTAATTTATGAATGTATGAGCAAAACCATGCTTGTGAGTAGTGAGTACTTGAGATGGTATTTGCAATTGGGTTATATGTAAGCCTTGTGGCGGCTGGAAGTTGCTTAGATGCAACTGTTTATTTGTGAGAACCTTATTGTAAAAATGAGTAAGTTAAATGCAATGATTTTTCATATCTCTTGTTGTGTGCAATAAGAGATAGGTTGTTTGAGTTTGAGAGTGGTCCTCAAGATTGGGAGTTATCATACTTCTTGTTATTGATCATACCGCATTGGATGATGTGGGCTTTTGAGGAGAGTCGGGTTTGTGTGTTGAACCAATTTGTTATGGAGGCATCAAGTAAGAGTAGTAATAGACAGTTAGGATGAAGGTCCTATCTGATAGAGGTAATATTGATTTTTTTAGAGTTGTAACTGTTATATCAATTTGTGAATTGTTTAATACTAAATGGTTGCCTAGATATTACCATATATATAGAATTTCTATATAGGTTTACCTAGTTATATCTAATGTTATACATGCTCGAATGTATGGCTAGTATTATCATAGCTTAAATGGTATATATTTCTATATACTTAAGTTTAAACTTTGATTAGAAAGCTTTTGATATTTATCACTATTTATTGAATTCTATATATGTTGCCTTATTATACTATATGTCTTTGATTATATGTAATGCAATTATGTTTATCTATCTTGTGGTTTCCTCCTTATGATTTGCATGTTTGAGTTGAGTCCTTAAGGAGTTAGTATCTCCTTAGTTTGATTGTGTATCAGGTCTTGAACTCTTTCAATGTTGTTATGCATAATCAGTATGTATGTTAGTATAATATGAGTTTATTTCATATAAATTATAACATACTAGATGTATACTCTGATTAAAAAGCTTAATTGTTATATGTTGTGGCTTACTTTCTTTTCTTTCTTTGTAGTATGCCTATAGCTTTCTAATCATAACTTATATTGTAGTAAATTAATCTATCTACTTCTTGATTAATTTATTTTACTTATGTATAATAAGTGCATGTTTTACGTGAATCTCAAAGGAGTCTGTATCTCCTTACCCTTGTTGTGTCCCAAGTATTGGACTATTTATTTGGTTTGCTATGTTTAGATTGATCGCATGATGTGAGAGTATAATTATCATTTATCGAATATGTTCTCTCATATGAAGTCTTGAAGTAATTGTAAATCCTTTGTCTTTTAGTACACATTCTTGTCTCACATGCTATTAATTGTTTACCATGCATGTATTTGTTACTAGTTTGGACAAGAGCCTATGATGCATATCATCGCTAGTGTGTTTATTGTAGATTGTTGATTTCGTATCTTCAGAATGTTTTAGTTATGTGTTGAATTAAGCATGTTATTCTATACTTCTGCTGTGTAAGTTGCTTAGTTCACATTTGTGAGGTTGGTTTGGCCGAATGGATATAAAAACTAGTGAAAAGATTCCATGGGTGGCATTTGCACCTCTCATCCAAGTCATGGTTACCTACTTGAGTTGGAAGAACAATTGACTTTCGAGTAATTATTCATACGTATGGGATTCTTCAATATGGATATTAAGGTAATATATATGATATTCCATTTCATTCAAACTACAAACCAAACATTGGAATGATAATTCTTTCTCAAATTCCACTTGAGAAACCAAACAATGTAATGGCAATACTGTTTCTTTTTCATTCAAATTTTAATACCATTAACATTCTAATTACTTTTTCATTTTACAAACCAAACATATCATTTATGTTAATGTGTTATTTTTGTTACTTATGATGCGGTTAAGATGAACGGTCAATTTAAACCTTACTTTAAATTGTTTAATATATCGTAAATTAGTATATAACATGTAAGGGTTATTTTTCACAGAAGATTTTGGAAACTAACTCCTAGTTATTGAAAATGGGGTTTTGGTTTGAAAATTAAATCTAACATTAACTAAATATTAATAAAGATAAAGACAAAATATAAATATTATGTTAAAGAATAAAAGAACGATATCATGAACATTCTCCACCTCTAGCATATATTGCAAGTCAATAAAATCATATTCTATTATCCTATTTTTTGATTATATCAACTTAGATAAATTCACAAATGCAAAAATCTCCACATCTTCTTACATATTTGTTAAATTAAACAAACTTTTAATCCAATTATTTTTGATAAACAACTTAGAATAAGCTCTCTAAATTTAATTTATCAAAATTAGTATTTTTTAAATAAGCAAACTGGATCAAGGTTAAACACAAAAGCTCATTTTAATTATTTTGAATATTAATTCTCATTGTAAGTAATTTATCACTAATTATTTAAATTGATTAACTGATTACGTACTCAATCAACTAAATTGATTAATGATAATTAATTTGATTGTTTAATTGTACACTTAAATAATAAAATAAATTCATACAAAAATTAAAACTAGAATTAATATATAATAAAAAAGAATAGTTTAATAGAATATTACACATCTTCTAAAATGTTACAGTCCATATCTAAGGCTTTGAAATCACCCACAATCAATTATAAAATTAGATATTTATGGTAAATAATAAATTAAGAAAATCATTTATGAAAAACATCGAAAAGAATGAGAAATCTTAAGATTTTTCTTTAATTCTGATTTTTGATTTCTTTAATTGCTTTTTGAATCTTCTTCTTAATTCTTGCCTCTAACTATTATTATTTTAAATATCTCTCTAAATTTGTATTTTTATATTCTCCCACTTCTATTTTATGTGATATTTT
Source organism: Hippophae gyantsensis (assembly GCA_030763125.1). Lineage (NCBI taxonomy): Eukaryota > Viridiplantae > Streptophyta > Magnoliopsida > Rosales > Elaeagnaceae > Hippophae > Hippophae gyantsensis. Next base: position 45,668,454 of record CM061035.1, read on the forward strand.
GTATTTATAAGAGATAAAAATCAAGTTCAAATGTAAATATGATTGATGATATTTTGGTAGAGATAGGATTAGTGTGCATTACATGTCAAAAAGATAGGATAAACTACGATGACTAAAAAGATAGAATAAGCTGTGAAATACATTAACTTACTTTTTAAATTAATCCACCTATTAAACAAAAATAATATAAAAATTCATAAAAATCCCAAAAAAATCTAAAAAATTAATATTTTTTCAATAAATACAAAATGAATAATTTAAAATTATAATAATAATAAAATATATAATTTTAAAGGAATTAATATACATAATATGTATATAAAAGCACTTATTATTCCCAAAAAAAAGTTGAAAATTATAAAAAATAAAACTTTTAAAATTTATAACAACAAAAATAGCACCTCAATAATATTGAACAATGCCCAATTGGACTGTCTTTAATATTAAATGGGTCTAAATAACCTTAGTTTAATTTGAATGACATTTAGGTGACATTTGGTTCACAAACTAGAATCAGAATGAGAATAGAATGTAAACAATTTTGTTTGATTTAAGCACTGAAATCAAAGAAAGAATCAATATTAGTGTTTGGTTTATGACTAGAATGGAATAGAAAACACTGTATATTATCTCCATACCCCTATATTTAGAAAAGTTTAAATAATATCATTTAATTATTATTTTTCGTCAAACAAAATACATTATTGAAATCATTATTTTTCTAAATAATTATTACTTAAAAAGAAAATATATTATTAAAATTATTATTTTTCTAAATAAGGTTTAGGGTTTTGAGGTTTGTGATTTAGGATTTAGGATTTAGGGATTTGAGGTTTAAAGTTGTATTTGTGAGTTAAGGTTTAGAATTAAAATTATTATTTTTCTAAATAGGGTTTAGGGTTTCAAGATTTAGGGTTTAGAGTTTATGGTTTATGGTTTTAGGATTTGGGATTTAGGGTTATATTTGTGGGTTAAAGTTTATGATTAAAATTATTATTTTTCTAAATATGGTTTAGGGTTTTGAGTTATATTTATGGGTTAAGGTTTAGGGTTAAAATTAGTATTTTTCTAAATAAGGTTTAAGGTTTTGGGATTTGAAATTTAAGATTTAGGGTTTAGGTTTTTGAGGGTTATATTTGAGATTGTGGTAAAATTGGTAACAAATACCAAATATTATTTCTTAGTATTTTTTTGACAAGTAGAAAAACAAAAATCAAAGGTTGTATCTAAGGAAGTAAATAACAATTTGTTTTGTTTTTTATTTTTGAAGTAAAACGATAAAATATGTTATTTTTATTCTGATAGTACTATTTTGATTGTTATCCAAAAGGTTCTCTTTCCGAAAAAACAAATAAAAAAATAAAAATTCTCTTTCCGCGTCTTCCTACCACCGGAAACAAAACCTAAGAGGACAATACCCAGTTTTTACCAAACTAAATAATACTAGTTGTTTCTCTGATCTGTGTTAATTATTCTGCGTCTGTCCTCAATGGAAGCCATTGCTAGCTCAGTATTTATTCCTCCCGTTCCAGAGACATACCATGTTCTGAATAACTCAACTTCCTCTTTCAAAATACCGAATAAGAGAATTGGGTCGTTAAGAATCGCTGAAAGTTCTCATCTTTTTCGGGTTCGTACTCATGTTCTACCATCGGAAGCTTCTGGGTCTGGTGAAGGTGACGATGTAAACCCATCGAATAATGCGTTTGGTGCAGCTTTTGAAGATGTTGTCTCCTTTCCTCAGGTGATTCCAGAGCAACTTAATTTTTGGGAGAATATTGCTATTGCAAATGACCGGCATCTCAAACATTATGTTTTGCGGTCTATCATTTACAGTTCATGAACTTATGTTATCAACGAAAAAATGTTTGAACTAGTATGTTTTTCTTCGGCCGAACTTCAATTTATTAGTTCTATATCCATGTTTCTGATGTTTAGCTTTCGAAAAAGGTTTTATAATCTAAAATATGCTTGTTTTCCTTACTGAATCCTACTATCGTTGCATCTTTCTCATCATATGGGGGTTTAATCTTTTTCTTTGGTTTTGGTTGTTGAAACCGCTCTTTTTGGAAACTCATTATATGTATGGGAGTAGTGATAAAGCTTTGAAGTCAAAAGTGTTGTGGATCTGTGGGATAGGAACAATCCTTTGGGTTTTGTGGACGGAGAGGAATAGAAGAATTTTCAATGGTTGTGAGAACGATTTGAATGTGTTATTGGAGAAAGTTCTGTTTTTTTTTTCTTCTTCTTCTGTTTCAGTCTCCAAAGATTTAAAGAATTATTCTCAATTTCTCCTAAGTCTTAATTGGGAAGCATGTATTTCTTAATTAGAAGGTTCTTGTAAGAGTTTTGTCTTGTAGTTTGATTTTGGTTTTCTTGGGGTTGTAGGTGGATTATTGATCTACTTTGTACTGTTGTTTTTATAAAAAAGTAGGTGGATTATTGATCTACTTTGTATTGTTGTTTTTATCTTTTTATAAATATAATATAAAGTGTTATATAAAAAAAATTGGTGTTTTCAATATCTATTTAGGATTTATACGTTATCGGGTACACTTGTGTTAAAAAAATTAGTTCAGATATTTGTGTTAAATGAGTCAGTGTTTTGGTACTTTAGAAGTTGTTTAGCCTTTATTACAACTAGGACTCTAGTTATCTCTGATTAAGGATAGGGTTCCTACCATGGCACAAATAGGTGCACCATGGGGTAGCTCTTGTTGAGTAGACATGCCTGGAGATTGTATCATGTCTCCTCATGGGGTCAGCTCCTAGGGTTCGTCCATGTAGTATTCATTTCCTAGGGTTTATGTAGGTTCTATGGATCTTCCAGATCCCAAGAGACTCCGGGAGCTTCTTCTCAATGTCTGTTGAGTTTTAGGATGCTCTAGATTGTGTTGAGGATTTGCTTCGAGCTCATGATGGCATGTAGGAGCTCTAGAGAGCTTCTAGAGGTGTTCCAAGTCCCTCAAGGTAACTAGGCAATTAGGTTCTGTTCCACGTGGTTAGGTTCTAATGAGAATTTTACCCTCTGAATATATAGTTTTTTTTCTGTTCCACTGAATAAGTTACTTGAAAATAAATCAAGCAGCTACTCAAAATCTTAATAGCTCTCTTTCTCTCTCTTTCCTGAAGGGTAATTATTCAAATCACCATCTAAGCAATGAGGAGCATGAAGGTGAGGTGCCTAAACTGGGCATCTCTTTTACTTTCCAATCTGGGAGTGGAGGGGGAACCAGAGCTGGGCTCTTTAGAACACCAATTTCTGGTGGGGTGCAGAGTGCAACATCAGCTCATGGGCTACCTCGACCAGCAAAAGCTGTCCGCAATCTCATGGAGCAGGTAATGCAGTAATCTAAGCCATTCACAAGCTTCCTCAAGTACAAGAGTTTTTCCCCCCTCTTTTCGTTATATATGTATTTCTCTACTTTTTTAAGATTCTAAATTCACATTTCTATGTTATGAAGGCCAGATTTGCTCATTTATGCACTGTAATGTCTCGCATGCACCATCGACGAGAAGGATACCCGTTTGGTTCGCTGGTAGATTTTGCTCCTGACTCAATGGGACGTAAGTCATTCAATTTTCATTTCACTTGAACACATATATATTTAACTTTGGTTTTCTTCTTATAGGAAATACTTGGACCGTCTTATCTACTTGTTAATTACGCTTCATTTGTTTGTTTAGAAATTTCGAGAGACTATTGCATATTATGTATATCCAATGGTTTCTGTCCTGTCATGATAAAATATCCTCATGTATTATCTTTTATACAAAAAAAGCTTGTTCTCTGGTAGTTTGGTCATGAATGTTCGAGAGGTCGTTAAATAATAATTGATGATTTCTCAATTTTCTTATGTTTAGATCCTATATTTTCATTTTCACCACTTGCCATCCACACGAGGAACTTGTTAGCTGACCCAAGGTGCACCCTAGTCGTACAGGTTAGTCTATTATTCATTTTTCTGTTAATATTTCTAGATTTGTTGCTCTTATTTTGTGGATCATATTAGAGGTTGGTTTTATAGATACCTGGATGGAGTGGCTTGTCTAATGCAAGGGTCACGATATTTGGTGATGTCTATCCACTTCCAGAGCATCAACAGGTATTTTCTTTTTTCAAATGTTAACTCCTGCAAACATGTTATACTATACTTGATAATATTTTTGAAATTCATGCTTTTCCACCTTTGGCTGTGTAGAACATGGAATGGAACATGAATTTTTAATCTTTAGCTCAGTCTCTTTCTGGGATGTTTCATATCAATCAATATATTTAGATTTGCATTAAGCTTGGCAGATTATGTTTAAATCTCTTTCTCATATGTATTTCTCCATTTAAATTGTCATGAATTTGGCTGTTAATAATAAGAAAGTTTCATTTTCTTTTGCCAAAATGATGGCACTCTTAGTTTTCACTTCATTTTTGGCCTAAATTCTTAACTGGTTGGATGAATTGCGTTTTGGGATGGTACTATGAATCTGGTTGATGTAAAACAGGAGAGAGAGAGAGAGGAGAAAGGGGTGATAGAATAGATGAATTGAGGTTAGGGATTTAGACGAATAAGAAAGTAGATAAACAAACGGATAAATGGGGAAAAATTAATATTGTAATTCAATTTATTCCAAGTGTAATTTGAAAATATACTGATATGTCCTATTTATAGGACCTACATATAAACTAGATAATGATAAAATAACTAACAGTAATTCAAAATAATAATCTAAAAACTAATGATAAATCTAAATTATAAATATGAAATTTAATAGAAAACTAAATAATATTGATGTGGATCGCGAAAGAAATAGAATTGAGGAAGGAGAGAGGATAAAAATTAGGTGGTTAGGGATTGAAGAATTGAAATTTAAAGAAGAACTGAGAAATTAGGAGAGAGAATATAAGAGAGGGGATAATATAGGGAGAATCAATGTATTAATTCATATTCATTGTCTGCCAATAAATGTATAATCATAGGTCCTATTTATAAGATTTTCTGATAACAACATTAATTCTAAATCTAATTGAAACTTAAATGCTTAATTATTAGATAAATTAAATCCTAAAATTATTTCAAATATTCAAATGCTAATAATATGTAAATTATTATAAATGTCCTAATTATTTAATTACTTGTAATTATCTTATTATTTCATTCTTGATTCCCATAGAAATTTTTTTGACTCCTAGTAAATGGTAGAGCTATAAAACAGCAAGCGATATTTCAAGAACTTTAATCTCTATTGTTGTTGCATGAGGAACAACAAACATTATGATAACTATATATCATCCTGCAAATTTTCAGCAACAAAAAAGAAGGCACTTACATGCCTTAGTTAGGAATCAAACAATCCCATATGAAATTTGCATGCAAAGTCATATGAGTACAAAATTTTGATAAGTATGCATTAGACTCAACAGATGGGTTGTCAAAAGGTTCACAATATGAGCTTGGTCTTTAGATAATGATTTGGTAAAATCTCTAACAAGATTTTCAGGGGTGATAACAAGTAGAGGTCTATCAGATGGTTTTGGTTCAAGTAAGACGCATGATTATTTGGATGGAATGGGTGGGTGGGTGGGTGGGTGGGGTCTTCTTGGATAGGTTGATGTGGGGGAGGGCCGAGAACATTTGGTCAAGGAAGAGGATGAGCAATTGGTCTAGAAGGTTGTTTAGGGGTTTGCTCAAGTGTTTTTGATGGAAAAGCTCCCATAATACCTTTTGAAATATAAACATTAATGATCTTATGGATGGTTGCAAGTTCCGGTTGTAGGGATGGTTTGATTTATGTATCTAACTTGTCAATTTGATCTTCTAGCTTGTTAGTTGCTTATCTAAACAATTTTTCAATTCATGTGCATTTGATTTAACCATTTTACTTAAAGAATCATATATTTGGTCCAATTTAGGTTGTATTTATTTAACTCTTCACAAATATGAGCTCTAAAAATTGTAAGAGGTACATATTCACGTTGAAATGGTCTAGACTTGGGCTTAGGTGGGTAATAACGGGTTCGTTACCGTAATAGTACGTTAGTTTTTAATTTTTTGTTCCCTTTTAACCCTTATGACTAATTCGTACCTTAGTGATACATACAATTTTAAAAAGTTACCAATATTGTGCAAAATTGAAATTCAACTCGAGAATTTTGACTTATGCACATGTGACGTTTTGAAAGGGTATTTTCGACTTTTAATATTTTCTTTCATCTTCTCTCTTCCTTAACGTGTATTTGCCTCAAATACCCTCTCTCTGTTTCTCTCTTCTCTCTACTTATCTTCTCTCTCCTTGTCGCTTTGTGTTTTCTTATCTCTCTCCACTTCAAGATCTATATAAAAAAATTTTGGCATATGCACATGTGATATTTTTGAAAGGGTATTTTTGACTTTTAATAATTTTCTCTACTCTTTCTTCCTCAACCTCTATTTGTCTCAAAACTCTTCTCTTTGTCTCACTCTTCTCTCTTCCTCTCAATTTATGTTCTCTCTTAACTCTTTCCACTTAAGATCAAGCTTGTATTAAAGATGGAAGAGTTTCTCTTTCATATAAGCTGTTTTTATATGTGTTGCGGTTCATTTATTCAATTTAGATATTTGGACATTATATAATAATTGTTACTTTTGCATCTTGAATTATATCCTCTGTTGTAAAAAATTATTGGATTTCAATTTCTTCATAGTAGGTTGGCAGTAAGGGTAAAAAAAGATACCAAAAATAGAATTAGGGTATTACTGAGGTAACAAACTTGGTAATGACGATAAGAGAAAACATAATGATATCGAGGCTAGCTATTGTAGTCGCAATGATCAATAAAATTATGAGATGACTCATATGAAACCATTTTTTTTGTTTATAAATAATTTTGGCTAAAAGAAAACATAAATGGATTTTTATTTTTATTGTTTTTTAATCAAAAAGCAAATGTAATTTTTTTAAATTTTTACTATAATATAACTATGCAATAGAAATTCAAAAGAAAAGTTTAGAAATCAAATTAGACTTTGAAGATGCTCTGTCTGTTGTTATAAATGAAAGAAATTGGGCTAAATCAATCAAAACCTGGTCTAAATTTGACTGACACGGAATTTTATGTTGATAACTTGATCTTCGTGAATTGGTTTGGATTGAATGTTATTGGACTAAATTGAACATTTTTATTTTTTTAATAAGGCTAGATTTATTTCGTTTAATAAAATGAAATTGGTTTGTCTCTAATACCAAATTGATGTAGATTGTGAAAGAAATAGAATTGGTGAAGGAGAGTTAGAGTAGGAATTAGAGTTATGGATTGAAGAATTGAAATTTAGAGAGGAACCAAGAAATTAGGAGAGAGAATATAAGAGAAGAGAGAATACAAGAAGAAATTAATATATTTATTCATATCCGTAGTCTGCCAATAAACTTTCATAGTTCCTATTTATAGGATTTTTCTAATAACAAAAATAATCTTAAATCTAATTTAAAATTTAATTGAAATTTAAATACATAATTACTTCGTAATCAAATCCTAAAATTATTTCAAATATTACAATACTAACAATATGTAAATTATAAGAAATATCCTAATTATTTAATAACTTGTAATTATTCTTATTATTTCATTCTTGATTCTCATCAAATATCCTATGGGTTAATAATCCCAATCTAGATAAAGAAACTTGTTTAAATAATTAATTATTTTATTTATTTTATATAATTCTCCTTGGGTGACAAAGACTCGACTCCTAACGAGTTAGAACCATAGAATAAAAGGCAAAAATTTAAATATAATGGCAATCCATCCTTGTAGATCTTAGAATAAAAGAACGAAGGTGTTGAAATAGAATATCGATAATGAAGTACCCGATCGTAATTCCAGAGGTTTTGAAAGCCATTGATAATGAAATAAGATATTGTTGCTTCCAAGACTTGGAAAATGTTATAACATCTAGGCAACCATATGTGAAAATTTATACGTATAAAGGAACCCTATGTAATTTAAAAACATGTCTTCTATGGTCTATGCAAAGCAATTGTCTTCCCTTTTCGAATGTTGGGGCTTATTTGCTTGCAACTAAGGATGATTATTTTGCAATTCGACCATAACTTGTTCTTTTGGTTGCTTCATTCTGGCTAGTGTTTTACAAAAATGCGATTAATTTCTACCTAAACTTTTTTCGCAAATTTGTCCACAAACTTGTTCACAAATTATTGCATCTCGGCCAAAACTTCCTGTATGTCATGATCATGTTGTTGGGAATCCACAAAAAAGTTGACCTTCATGATAAGTTTGCTTTAAAGTATCACTAATAATAATGATTTGCATTTTTTCCTTTGTAACAAGTTTGCTCACTATATTGATATACTAATTTGTACTATTTATGGCATAACTTTTATGATAATTATCGTAACGGGGATATGAAGGTTGGTATCGATCATGATAAGGAAAATATAGAGATGATAATGATGTTGCGTCGGATTGCATTTGAAACACTTCACCAAAATCTATCAGAAAACAAAACGTTTGTAGAACTAGACCAAATAAAACAAAATCGAGGTACAAGTGATATGAACTTGGTGAGGTGATGTTTGGTTGGGGGAGGCTGTTCACCAGGATGGAGCTGTCAGATCTACACAACAATGATGGGGTCGGGCCGGCGACATCCTTGTGGCTTGGTTGGTGGTGTTGGTTGGGGAATCTGAGGGGACGGTGATTGCAATAGTGGAGGCGGTTGTGGTGATATGGTGGCTGAAAGACGAGTGTGTCAATTTTTGGATTTGTTTTTAAGATCTATTTTTTAATCAGATTAGATTTTTTTTTTGGAAGATATAAGGATATGATTTTGTTTAAGAAAACAAAATCTGCGCTCTGATACCAAATTAATGTAAAATAGGAGAGAGACAAAATGGGTGAGATAATAGACAAATTGAGGTTAGGGATTTTTAGGAATAAGAAACGAGTTAAACAAACAGTTAATTGGGGGGTCTAATGAAGCCAACATCTAGGAATTCATCGAGTTGCTTTCGTAGTTCTGCCAACTTTGAGTTTGCCATCCGATAAGGGCTCATTGCTAGTGGTCTTGTGCTGGGCTCTAGCTCGATTTCATGATCCACCTCCCTCCTTGGAGGTAACCGTTTAGGCAATGCCTCATGCATTACTTCATGGAACTCATCCAAGACAACATGAACATGGGACAAGGAAAGTTCTAATCTGGTCCAAGAACTCCATGCCGAATACCATCGAGAAATCATCCATGGGTGCCACCGATAAGTCCATTTGGCCAGTACAAGCACCAAGACTGACCTTAACTCTACGAGCAACTCCTTGGAGAGGTAGTGCTATCGAGTTAATTGCTTTGAGAGAGCCTCATCCATTGGCAACCTTGAGATAGTCCCTTGACTTCCTCTAGTGAAACAAAGTTGAGAGATGCACCTATGTCGACCAAGGCTTTGGCGACCTTCCCATTGATGCTTGCATCCATGAACATCAAGCCCTTGGGGGTCGTCGGGGCACTCTGCAATGCACCAAGTAGCCGCAAAGAACCCATCTTTGCACCTTCAACCGTCAAACCTCCGTCTTGGTCATGCGTAGAGGCAACTAAGGCGCTCAATGCCTTCCTTTTTGGACATTCATGTGCCCAATGCGGTCCATCTCATATGAAGCACGTCACATAAGGCTTTGAGGCACACGATCCTCCTTTTCCTTCCCCTTATCTCGTTGTTTGAACGAGTTGCCTTCTTTGTGATTTTTGTGGCCCTGACTTTTGGCATGGCCTCTCCCACTCTTTCCTCCACCAAACTTTCTATCTGTAGCCTTCGAGCCCTATTTGTTTGTGGAGTAGTTAATAAGGCTCTTAGCAACCGCAATGGCCGAAAATAAGTCTTGGATATCACGTCGCTTGAGTTCAAGGTTAGCCCACGATTGGAGACCATCCATGAACAAGAATAGCACATTCTTGTATGATGTGTTAGTGACTTCTAACAGCAAGGTTGTGAACTCCTTCACATAGTCCCTTATGCTACTTGTCTGCTTCAACCATCGCAGTCGGCCCCTTGCCTCTTCTTCAGCATTCACGGGAAAGAATTGACTTTTGAACTCCCTTTTGAAGTTGTCAAAGGTGTCAATTGTGCATACCCCTCGTTGCACATCTCCATGCCTCTGTTTCCACCATAGCATAGCAGTGTCGGACATATCCATGGCAGCGGTCCAGATCTTGCTGGCATGGTCCGTTATGCCAGTAGCCACAAAGTATTGTTCAAGCCCCCATAGGAAGTTCTGCACTTTCCTAGCATTCCTAGCACCATTGAAAGTGTTTGGTTTGGGAACTTCCACCTTCTTGGCCTCAATGATGGTGGTTGTGTTAGTTCCCGAGGCCATAGCCCGTTTGCAAAGTGCTAGGTCACCACCCATATTCTCAACTCTAAGTAACACAATAGTAATTTCTCTTTGGACAAGATCACGTGCCTTGGAAAGTTCATCCTTTAACCCATTGATCTTTTGCCTTAACCCATTATCTAGCTCATTGAGGGACATCTTGACTGCTGTATGGATCTTCGCATCCTCGGCCTCCAAGACGATGCAACGTTCCTCCAAGTTGTCCACCCGGTCGAACAACTCCCCAAACTGTCTTGAGCACTCCCAACACGTGCTTCCAAGCTAGAGATCATGTCTTTCGACTTGGCTCGAGACTCCTTAGTTGATGGTTTCCGAACTTTGTCACACCCACGTTTCGTTGGTGGAACATCCACACTTGGTATAGCTGGGCCACTAGTCTTCATTATGCCAAGGATAGTAAAGCTTCAACCGAAAGCTTTGATACCAACTGTCACGACCTTAGATTTCAACTAGCAATCGTGGGGCACTTAGCACGGTCCGTTGCACTAAGCCTGCCTTCCAACCCGAACAAAACACTTTAAAGAGACTAGAAAAAGACTTAGAGATTTAGAGGATTCAAGAGGAAAGGAAGAATAAAAGAGAGTTTGTGATGTATGCTTTGTATTACTCTAGAGAGATTATCTTTCAACTTCACAATGATAAGTACAAATGAAGACCAAGAGGTCTATTTATAGTGTAGTACTAAGCTTAAGGTTATGCCACAAGTTTTTAGATCCTACCATATCTAGAATGTACAAGAGTATCTACATTGTTCTAGTTTTGTCTACAGCATGTCACAACGTTCTAGGATCTTCTAGTCAAGTCTATCCAACTCTAGAGTCTTCTAGGATTGTCTAGTTCTTTCATGCAAGTTCTAGGATGTTCTGGAAGCTTTTAGAGACTTCTATAAATCCTTTTTAAAAGCTGTCTTATTTTTACCTCATGCACAATGAAAGTCTATCAAAAAAGTTTCAATTATTTTAAGGTCATATTTCAAGGGAAATACGGGTTTGAAAAAAGGATTCAAAACTGTCCAGTGAAATTTGAGCGGTGAACACTTCTTGTTCAAAAATAGATTAAACATTATATTGATGTCTTAAATCACGATATTTGTAGGAAATAAAAATCATGTTGTAAAACTTGTGTACTTTTGATTTTTATAACACATTCAAATTCTGCATTTTCTTTGTTTCATAACCGACTCAGACTCGAACTTCAGTAGAAAATTTGTAACTTTGGAAAGCTATAAAAAATTCAATACTACGTCTTTTATAGTGGTTCAAAATCCAAAATAATATTAATTGAGTCTAGCTGTATACATAAAATAATAAGGTCAAAATTATACTCAGAAGATACATAAAAATATCAGAGAATACATGTTCTGAAATTGATAGAATTAGAGTAAGAATTTTAAAAACTCATAAAAAATTCAATATACGGGTATTTTGGAAAGCTAGAATCCAAAAGAATTGCCTAGTTGTATAGTTTAACACAAAATAATGTAATGAGTAAAAGATTAATCGAAGACTTCATAATCAGCTCGAAATTATCAATACTTCAGAATTTCTAACATCAGAATGTTAATTTCATGATAAGATAATCTCATGTCTGATGATAAAATCCAGGAACTTAATTATAAAATATATTATAAGAAAACCCAAAGAAATATATTTAACTCTCCAAACTGTATCCCTAAAAATTTAAATTCTAATTCATAAAGTGAGAGAAGAAGGAAAATAGGCTTGCCTAGTTTATGCATCAAAGTCTCTTTGTAACTTTAAACAATTATGCTAGCCTTTACATTATATCTTCTAGTCTGTAGGGTGGCTAGGGTGGCTTGAACAATAGAGAAAGGGTAGAATTGGGGGGTGAGTTTTGTTTTACAAATAGGGTTTTCTAATATTAACTCCATTTTATTTAAGAGTTATTTAACCCTTTTTTATTTACCGAAGAAAATATTGAGAGATGTGGAGAAAAATTGAGTAGTTTTATTTTCATTTGTTCTTTTCAAATGTATATACAACAATATAAATAAGACTAGGAGTTAGACAAATAGACCACTAATCTAGGAACAATACAATTAGTATCAACAACTAAATTATAGCCTGTTCTATAACTAAATCATGACCTCTACAACCACTAATACAACCTAATTAAAGATATTTTCTCAGAAATTTTACACTCACTCTCAAGTTGGGTGATAGATTTTAATCATTCCCAACTTGCAACTCAGTTATTCAAAAATTGTTCGAGGTAATGCTTTGGTAAAGATATCTGCAATTTGATGACGAGTAGATGTATATAAGAGGTCCACGATTTTTCATCTAATTTCTCTTGAATGAAATTACGATCAATTTCTACATGTTTGGTTCGGTCATTATGAACTGGGTGTTTTGCAATTCTTATTGTAGCTTGATTGTCACAATACATGCTGATAGGTTTAGTAGTTGTGAAGTCTAATTCATTGAGTAGTCTTCTTAACCATATTCCTTAACAAATCCTATCGGCCATAACTCTGTATTCAGCTTCTGCACTCTTTCGAGTGACTACTGACTGTTTTTACTTCGCCAAGTTGCAAGATTTCCCCACACGAATGTACAATACCCAGTGGTAGATTTGCGATCCACTATAGAGCCTACCCAGTCAACATCTTCAAAGACTTCAATTTTCCTGGTGGGATTCTTACTGAAGTACAATCCTTTTCCTAGTGTCATCTTGAGATACCTGAGTATACAATATACTGCCTCCATGTGTTCTTTAGTGGGACTGTTCATAAATTGACTTACAACACTCACTGAAAAACCATTATCTGGTCTAGTGTAGGATAGTTAAATGAGTTTTTTCACTAATCTTTGATAACGGCCTTTGTCCACAGGTGCATTATTTTCTTTGATTCCGAGTTTTACTGTAGTGTCCATTGAAGTTTCTGTCGGTTTACATCCCATCATTTCAGTTTCTTTAAGAAGATCAAGTACATATTTCCTTTGAGATATAGATATGCCTTTCTTTGTTCGGGTTACTTCCATTCCTAGGAAATATTTGAGATTGCTTAGATCTTTGATCTCAAATTCCTTGGTTAGGAACTCCTTGAGTTTATTCATCTCAATTGTAGAATTACCTGTTAGAACAATATCATCTACGTACACAATTAGGATAACTATTCTGTCATTAGAGAAATGTTTGACAAAGAGTGTGTGATCCGATTGGCATTGATTGTACCCATATCTCTTCAGAACTTTAGAAAACCTATCGAACTAGGCACGTAGAGACTGTTTCAATCCATATAAGGATTTCTTAAGTTTGTAGACTCTATTGGTTGGAGCAAGAGATTCAATTCTAGGAGGAATGTTTATGTAGACTTTTTCTTCGAGATCACCATTGAGATTCCATTCTTGACATCTAATTGGTAGAGAGGCCAATCCAAGTTAGATGTCAGGGAGAGAAGAACACAAACAATGTTGAGCTTTGCTACATGTGCAAAAGTTTCCTAATAGTCAATCTCATATGCTTGAGAGAATCCCTTAGCCACAAGGCGAGCCTTGAATCTTTCTACACTGTCGTCTGCTTTGTGTTTGACTATAAAGATCCACTTACACCCAACAACTCGTTTTTTCGGTGGTAGTTCTGTGAATTCCCTAGTTTTGTTTTTCTCTAAGGCATTGAGTTCTTCAAGTATAGTTGTCTTCTATTTAAGTACCTGAAAGGCTTTATGAATAGAATTTGGAACCTGTATCTGATCAAGGTTGCTGATAAATGCCTTGTAACCTGGTGAAAGACTTTTATAGGAAACAAAGTTATAGATGGGATGGTTTGTACAAGATCTTACACCTTTTCTTACAGTAATTTGCAAATTCAAATCATTAGGAGGTAGCTCAATAATAAGAGGTTCAGTGATGTTATCTTGTGAATTGTTAGAGTGGCCTGTACTCGGGTTGGACTCTTGGACTGGCTCAAGATATGTTCGGTTCTCCGTTCTCTCTTGAGTTCTTCTCCTAGAGTAGACAAGAAGATCACTATTTAGGACAAGGAAGTTTGGATCTATTGGCAGAGGAGTTGAGGGAGCATTTGTTTGAGACACTGATTCACTCTGTAATTTGTGGGATATGATTTGAGACAGAATTTGTGGGAGACTGAGTGGTAATGTATTTCAAAGTTGGTATTCATTGCCTATGTTCTCTCCCTAAATGGTAGGTTTGGGATAGTACGGATATTGTTCAAAGAAGGTGACATTCATTGTATTATTGAACCGTTTTGTGATAGGAGAGAAGCATTTGTATCTTTTCTAGTATGATGAATACCCTAAGAATATGCATTTGATGGCTCTGGAATCAAGTTTACCTCTATGATGTACATGGACATATGCGGAACATCCGAATATTTTAAAGGGAATGTTGGACACGATTCTGGTGCGTGGGTATGACTCAAGCAGAGTGTCGATAGGTGTTTTGAAAGTGAGGACACGAGAGGGCATTCTATTGATAAGATAGATAGCTGTAAGGATAGCTTCTCCCCAGAAATGTTTAGGGATATGAGTTGTGAACATGAGAGATCTAGCTACTTCGAGTAGATATCTATTCTTCCTTTTAACCACCCTTTTTTGTTTAGGTGTGTCAACACAAGAGCTTAGATAGATAATCCCTTGACTTAACAGATAATCACTAAGAATTGAAGCGAAGTATTCCTTAATATGGTATTGAAATTTTTAAAGATCTGACTTGCTTAAGATTTTTCTTTCATGAGAAATAACCAAGTGATTCGAGTATGATCATCTACAAATAAAATGATTCAATGTTACCCTGTTATGTTTTTGATTAGAGGAGGTCTCCAAATATCAGTGTGAATTAATGAGAAAGGATATGACTTTTTATGTGGAAGATTAAGATATGAATTTTTTAACATGTTTTGAAAATTGACATACTTCACATTGAAAATCCTTTGAATTTTTATTTCTAAAGGATGAAGGGAATTTTTTTTTCAAATACAAGAAATTTAGCAAAGCTTTATTCTGATAAGGAACCTCAGATACAACTTGGAGGGCTTGCCTCTCTGGAGGGTCTTCACTTTTGAGGAGATAGAGTCCCGAGCACTCTTTAGCACTGTCAATCATCTTTCCCGAATCCAAGTCCTGAAATTCATATAGATTATGAACAAATTTAGCCATACAATTTTTATCACGGGTGAGTTTAGTAATTGATATGAGATTACAATCAAGGGTGGGAACAAGGATAGAATCTAGAATAAAGGAATTTGAAATTTTTGCTGAACCAATACCTATTTCTTTGGATACTGATCCATCGACAATTATGATAATGTGTCTTTTTTTGGTAGGTTTTAAGATTCATGAGAAGAGAAGTATCACCCGTCATGTGGTTTGAAACACCTGAATCAACAATCCATTGTCTCGTAACCTGTTTCACACTAAGAGCATTGATGGGGTTACCTGATTGAGCTATAGTGGTAGATGATGTTGGCAAGGATTGTTCAAATATTTTCTGGAGGAGATCAATCTGTTCCTTGCTAAATAGAGTAGATTCAGGTGAAGTAGTTCAATGGGTTATGGAGGCAGTATTTCCATGGCTTTTTTTGTTGGTGTGTCGTGCAGTGGGTGACATCCAATTAGCTGGTTTTTGATGAATTTTCCAGCAGGTTTCCTTAGTATGACTAAGTCTACGACAATGGTCACACCAAGGTCTCCCTTTTCGGGAGCGGTTGTTTGCATTCTGAGATTGCTGGTGTCCTTTAATAGCAAGTGCAGACCTTTCTCCAGTCATTGAAATGGCAGATTGAGGACCCATTATCACCTTTTTTTTACGAATGCTTGGTAAAGGCTTTGTTCCTAGAATTTTGCCTCGCACATCATCAAGATCTTTGTTGAGTCCCATCAAAAATTTGAAAACTTGTTTCTTTTCAACAATTTGTTTGTATAAGATTTGGTTTGATGAACACTTTTATTCGTGAACTTCAAAGAGGTCTAATTGTTGCCAATATCAAGTGAGAGAGTTAAAGTATTGGGTAATTAAAGACTCCTTTTGACGAAAATCATGGAGGATGCTTTCGGTCTCAAATAGTTTGGACATATTATTAGAATTGGAATAAGTATCTTTGACGGCGTCCCATATTCCTTTGCCAGTATCGTAGAGAAGAAAGTTCTCTACAATTTCGTTCATCATGGAATTTATCAACCAAGACATCACCATATTGTTCTTGGATTTTCATGTTTTGTATTTTGAATTGTCCTTGTTGGGGGTTGTTGCATCTCCCGTGAGGTAATCGTCTTTCATCTTTTTGCATATAAACATCATGACGGATTGGGACCATTGAAGGTAATTGTGCTCATTTAATTTGTGACTAGTGATGCAAAAAATATTGTTTTCGGTGGAACCGATCATGACAGGCTTTTCTGTGGCCATTGATGGTCAGTCTATCGTGAAATTGATGTTATTTTAATTTGTGTTTATTTGATATGTGGGTTGATTAGGCCTATCAGTGACTGGGCAATTTGGGTTGATTGGCAGATTGGGATTATTAGTTGATGGTGCCAGTTGACTCAAAGTTGGGCAGATTTGGGCTGAATGTTGGATGATTGGAGGGTAACGGCGAAGTGGAACATGAAGCGTCGAAGTGGAAGATGACGATAATTGGGTGCCAGGTGTTGCTTGGGTTATGAATAGCGGTGGAAGTCGTTCATGATTGTGATTGAAGTTGCGTGAGACTTAATGATTGAGATCTCATGAAACTGATGGCTAAGATCGCGCGAGATGAAGGGACTAGTCAGTGACGATTGCTGGGCTTGCAGAGACGAAAGTTGGAAGATGGATGTGGTCTGAGCAGAGACGAACATAGATGTACGATGGTCAACCGTGTCTTAGACGAACGATAACATCGGCTAGAAACAGAGAGAGCAACTACTGGGTACGCCCTGGATTGACACTGGAGAATAGCGCCCGAAACAGGTTCAGTTTGAAACGGGAGATGAAGATGTTTATTCTTGGAAAAACGGCAAGGTAGGAGGCTAAATAAGATTTCAGAAAGAGCAAACTTCTTCCTCGGACAAAGTTGGTGAAAAAATTGGATTTTAAAAATGCTCTGATACCATGAAGAAAATATTGAGAGATGGTGGAGAGAAACTGAATACTAGTTTTATTTTTCTCTGATCTTTTCAAATGTATATACAATAATATAAATAGTACTATGAGTTAGATAAATATATCACTAATCTAGGAATAATATAGCTGGTATCAACAACTAATTCACAGCCTGTACAACTACTAATTCACAGCCTGTACAACTATTAATTCACAGTATGTACAATACAACCACTAATTCACAGTCTATACAACTACTAATTCACAGCATGTACAATACAACCACTAATTCACAGCCTATACAACTACTAATTCACAACTACTAATTCACAGTATGTACAATACAACCACTAATTCACAGCTTAATTAAAGATATTCTCTCAGAAATTCTACATTTATCATTTAGTTTCCTAATCCATTAGGAATTATAAGAGGTGGCTTATTTCAGACCCACCCTCTTATCTCTTCCTTTTTTAAGAGTCCACCTTGTGGTCTTTTTCTTTTTCTTATTCCATGTAAAATTATAATTATATCTTCAAACCCTTTTTTATAATTACTATTATCTCTAAAATTTTGGGACATTACAGTTTGTTAGAATAGACTCATAATACATTGATTTCAGGAATGGGCTCACAAGCAATACATATCAAAGCATCAGCAGGGACCTTCCCAACAGTGGGGTAACTTTTACTACTTCAGGATGCAGAACATAAGGTTTTTCATTTATATAATCTCGCTGTGTCACCTTGCTTTTTATTTCATTTCTTACCTTGTGTTGCTTAGCATACTCTGATGTTTGGATAGAATGGCTTTAAACAATAATTGCTTCGATGTAATTTGAGCATTCTTTTGTTTCTTTTTGGCATTTGGCATTTGCTTTTCAAATTTCTACATATTTGTAGACATTTTTAAGTAGTGGATACCTTTGAAAGTTCACTTTTATCTTTCCTTGTTACTGCCAGCGACATATATTTCATTGGTGGTTTTGGTACTGTTGCCTGGGTGAATGTCAAGGAATATGAAGCCCTTCAGCCTGATAAGATTGCAGTTGATGGAGGGGAGCAGAACTTGAAGGTAACTTTTGAAAATATTGCCTTTATACAATGGAAAGAAGTAAAGTAATAAACAGGCTTAAATTCTTGTTGCCTTTGATTAAGACTTAAGCTTATAGGCTATATTGGATTTGTTTTCCTTTACATGTTTATAATATCCCAATATTTTCCAATATTTTTATGGAAATTTTAACTAATTCAAAGTACTTAAAAATTCCATACATAGGAGCAACTACACGGAAGTCAATTGTTTCTCCGATTTTAATAGGTAACCAGGACCTAGATGAGAAGTGAAAATGCCAATCCATGGAATCTTTTCACGAGTTTTATATCAATTCGATCAAGCAGGTCTCATAACGTGAATTGGGCAATTAACACAGCAAAAGTACAAAACAACATTTTCAATTCAATACACAATTAAAACAACCTGTAGTAAGAAAGAAGAAACTGCAGTAAACACATTAGTGACGGTGTGCCTCAAAGGCTCATGTCCAGGCTAGTGGCGTGTATAAGCATAGCAAACCTCACACAACATGCAAAAGTCATACATACTAAAAAGCTATAAGGGATTTTCAATCTCTTCAAAATCTCATATGTGGGAACATATTCATTAAATGATGATTGTACTTTCACAGCATGCAATCATATATTATTATATATCAAATCATAAAACACTATACAAACTTCTTAGATCTCCTTAGAGACTCATACCCAAAATGCATGATCATAAAGCAAATCATAAAGCAAAAGTAATAATTAGAAAGCTATAGACATGCTACAAATAAAAGAAAGAAAACATGTAACTACACAAAACAAATAAGTTTTCAAATTAGAGTCTAAATTTAGTATGTTCGAACATATATGTTAGAAACTCATATTATACCATCACAATAGAAAATTATGCATATCAACAGATATAATGAAATAAACCTACATAGAACCTTCCCGTCTATGTGATAACATCCTTAGGTTGCTTGAGATAACCATTTAACAGCAAATAATCCACTAATTAATAAAATAGTTATAACTCTGATAGAAAATAAAACCACCAATATTTCTATCAGTTGGGACCTCTATTCGAACTATTTATTATTGCTCTTGCTTGTTGCTTTTGCAATGATCTGGTTCGACACATGAACTCGACTCTCCTCCAAAACCCACACCATCTAATATGGTGTGATCAGTAACTATAGATCAATAACTAGAAGTATAACAATCCCAATCTTGAAGACCACTCTCAAACTTAAATAATCTATATCTTATTGCACACAATAAGAGATATGAGAATTCAAAGTATTTAACTTGACCCACTCTCACAATGAGGTTCTCACAAATAATCAGTTACATCCAAGTAACTCTCAGCTGACATAAGACTCATATACAACCAATTCGCAAACACTGTCACGAGTACTTATCACTCACAAGCACAATTTTACTCGCACTCACGAATCACTAATGCCAAATAATACATAAGGTATTAGTGATTCGGAAACAAAAAGGCGAGATGTCAATTCGTTAGAGTTCCGCTACATCTTTTATGGATACTAAGTAAGAAGAAATGAGTGGTATTTATAGGAATTTCCCAAGCCACGATCAACCTCGCCACTACCTCACTATGGACTCATTAACCAACTCGCCAAGGGTGGTGGCGAGGTGGGTGGCGAGGTGTTAAGAAGCCCCATTTTTTGTTTTAAAAAAAGTCGAGTAATTTCCATAAATACTCATACTCAAAACGAACCAAAAGTACACTACTAAAACCAATTTTGTGGTGTATAAACATGCTCACATATAAAGTGTACCTAACTATGTGGTTATGTGAATTATTGATCTTTAGTAACTAATATTATACAGAGGAAGACAGACACACTAAGTATAAAACAGAGCTGTGTTTTGTACACGGGAAACCAACATACAGATAAGAGTACAACAGGACTTACAGTACTAATAAGAAAATGAGGTTAAATAAATATCTTCAAAAGTATCCAGATATATTTGTAAATATAGATTTTTGTTTAACATGTATTTTTTTCTTTTTATTTATGGAAATTTTGGTAAAAATTAAATTTTCATAATTTTCTTGAAAAATATAAATTATGTATTATTTGTATAGTATGTAAATTAATATTTACTTAAAGCTATTTATCTTATTTTATCTTCGCAAAATTTTAAATTTAATTTAATAGTTCATTAATTATAATTACTTTTAATTGTTTAAACTGTGCTTACTTTTATTGCAACCATGAATTAAAGAAAAAGAACAAGTAGCATTAACATCAAACAACTCAAGATTAATAATAAGACTTAATACTAATAGTTGCGATCATCCAAATGCACAATCTAGGCATTATCTATTTGGATTTGGATCTATACTAAATGCCTTTCATCCTAGGTATCATCCACATTTATTTTACAATGAATATTCATGATTTTATAAGAATTGGATTAAGTAATAATTTTCTTTACGTGGAGTCATAGTTAGGAGATATTAATAACTTGTAAATGACATGTTAATAATTAGTGGCAAAACAATCATTACACAATTACACTATGGTATAATGAGTCTATTCGTTGATGCTAATGGTTATGCAAATTCAAAAATTGAGCAACTGAAAGTCCACACTTGTACTGACAAACCAAGAGGGAGGTGAAATGGCTACCTCAACGACTTCTGTAAACTTGTTCATAGGAGAAACGGGTAACAATATAGCAAAAAATATAGACGGGAAGACAAAAAAATTACAGAAACAGATAGATATAGGAAGGTTGTAAAAATAGAAAAAAAGAAAAACTTTCCAATCAAAATCAAAACCTTCATTATGGGAACATATTTGATTATACTAACACATTATGTGATTGATCACATCACATATAACATGATAAACTCACATAGGATCCAACACTTATCCACGTGTTCCAATGGCAATCACCATAGCCAATCCACAATTCACAACTAATTAGAAATATAAATACAAATACCTCTGGAAGTTGGAGCACCATGCTCCACTGTACTTGATGTTGTCTCACGCTGTCAACATAGCAACATGATCAAGTCGATCTAGCTCATCCCTCGAGCTCCATCATAATGTGATATGGTATAATCACCAACAATTCAGTATAGTGAAAACTACCTAGGTTAGGGAAACTCCCATGCTTATAAATCTAGATACAATAACTACATCTTGGTTTTATTTTCGATTAATTAAATCCCACAAAACGAGTTTTCACAATGGTCGCCTAAGGAACTTATTGAGTCACACTCGACCAACCCTCAGCGATCATCCCAATATTTTTTTTAAAATGCGAGTATTTTTCAACAAACAAACCCAAATGACCGAAGCAAACACACAACTTAAACATGCATATTATATGCAACACCCCCACCAAAAAAAAATGATGTATGTAACATGCAAACATATAATCTGTCAATCTGTCTTAAGTATATGTGTGATATTGAACCAATTGTGGTCAATCTTACATAAGGGTTGACAAAAACACTAAGTAAAAATATAAACTTTATGTTTTACATACGACAATACCAACTCAGACCAACATGATCTTATAGCAACCTAATACATACCAAGTACTTATGTGATTTTGTAATATATGTAGCTTGCTTTGTTCCTCCCTTTTTCTTATCCTATTTTAATTTATTTTGTGATAGCCTAAGGTAAACCTAGTATCTATACCCATCTCTATGGTAGTTGGAAAATAAAATATTTAATGTTAGGTTTTCTTCTAATATGAATAGGGTTTTGTGCTAGGGCTTTAATATAATAGTGTCCCAATAAACATGATGTGTTTTCTACTACTAATCATCAAGACATGCATTACATGTGAAAATAATCACTCGTGGTTGAAATAAAAAAATTATTTTAAATGATGGAAAATTCATATATATCACATTTAGTAATTTAGCCCAATAATAGTAAAAATAAATTGGATAAACGAATAAAATGTACGTGCATTGGACATCAATTTTTTTTTTGGTGATATTCAATTACACATATATAGCTTATAAAAATAACATTATAAAAAGATAGGTAAAGAAAATATGTGATAATTAAATAAAATATTGAAAGATGGGTACGAAGAGGTTTTGAAGGTTATAACCTAAAATCATAGACGAAATTATCGATATAGATGGAAATATTATATTCCAATTTTATGGAAATATCGAAGATAATAATGATATTGACAGATAGTAAAAAAATTTACAAAAATTATGAATATTGTAAATTTTTTGAAATATTTTATAAATTTTTTTTGTAAATATTAAAATAAACAATAATACACTAGTTTAACTAATTTTATCATTTAAACGACATTTATGGGATATATAACATACATATTGTACATATAATGATAACGAAACATCAATATAATCTTTATTTAACAAATATAAATATAAGTTTTATAACACAACCCTAAATATATTAAGTTACATGCAATACAAATATACACAATTGCTAAATAAAAGTAACTTTGTCTGATTGACTCAATTCTTGTAGTTGCGGAAACATTAACATCAACAAAGGCATAATAATCATACCATAATAGTAATAATACCTCTTCTAAAACGTTTGAGAGAAACTAAATTTGCTTAGAAAGAAAATGTATCTACTACCTCGACTTCATCCCATACGGATGACGAAAGCTTGGGTTCTTCGTGTTCTTCCTCATAGTCTCATCTAAGACCTGGCGAAAGGAACTTTCCATCATAACCTTCTTCCCCGATATCACCTGAGGACATTGGTGCCTAACCATCTCTAAGTAACTTGGGAGAGCTACATAGTACCTTAGAGACTTTCCAAGAATATATATCGGCTCCACATTCCTCTCAAGTTTCTATCAATATCTTTGCATCTCGACCCCTAAGAAAATCCAACAAAAGTAAAGGAAAAGGAGAGCAACGGGCCAAGGTAAAAATTACTGATGTGCCCCATAGTTGTGTAGTCTAACTGAGGCTAAACAAAAACATTGTGTGAAAAGGATGGTTCTACCCAAGGGATAGGCTGGCGTTAGCTCGAAGTGCCTGAAGAAAAAGGCTTCTTTCTAAGGTTTTTCATGAGTCAACTTGGTATTTTTTTGAAACTTTGTTCTTTTTACTAACTTGTTCTTGTTTCATTATTTTATTTTTCAAAAATGGTGATGTTGGGATTTTTTCGACTTACAGAGAAAGAAATTAGAGAGAAGTCAGAGCAATTAATAGAATGTGTGGATCTCTTAAGGAGCCCATATATATATAGAGTTTTACATGTACATGTGTCGATTACATAAGGCATACACGTCACAACGTGTCAGAGGGGTATAAGAGTAAAGCAAAATACACTTAAAACTTGGGCTGACGTCTTATGGTTCGTGCTGACGTCTTATGGCTGGGGAAGACGTCTTAAAGCTCGTGCTGACGCCTTATGGCTCGGGTTGACGTCTCAAGGCTAGGGCTGACGTTAGGTCATTCCTTATGCCCAAACATCAGTCCCCCTACTCTTTTAACTCAGTTCTACAACTGAGGTGGTAGAGTAAAAGGCTAACATTAACGTCCTACTGACTACAAGAATAGGATTGACGTCCTTGCGCATAATATCCAACTCTTTCTCAACATCCATATATGGAAGGTGCTGGACACAATGGTTCACACTGTGTGGAGCCCTACCTTTTTGTGCTTGATGTGATCAACTCTCTTTGAAGAAGAGGGATCTGCTTTTTTTGAGCTAGAGGTGATCAACTCTCTGAGGGAGAGCGCTCTACCTTTTTTGAGCTCGAGGTGATCAACTCTTTGAGGGAGAGCGTTCTACCTTTTTTGAGCAAGAGGTGATCAACTTCAAAGAGAGCTTTACTTTTTTTGAGCTAGAGGTGATCAACTCTATGAAGGAGAGCGTTTTACCTTTTTTTGAGCTAGAGGTGATCAACTCTTTAAGGGAGGACGCTTTACCTGGTTTGAGCTCGAGGTGATCAACTCTCTTTGAAGAAGGGTGCTCTACGTTTTTTGAGCTAGAGGTGATCAACTCTCTAAGGGAGAGCGCTCTACTTGGTTTGAGCTCGAGGTGATAAACTCTCTTTGAAAAAGAGTGTTTTACCTTTTTTGAGCTAGAGGTGATGAACTCTCTGAGGGAAAGCGCTCTACCTTTTTTGAGCTCGAGGTGATCAACTCTCTAAGGGAGAGCGTTCTACCTTTTTTGAGCTAGAGGTGATCAACTCTCTAAGAGAGAGTGCTCTATCTTCTTTGAGCTCGAGGTGATCAGCTCTCTAAGAGAGAGCGTTCTACCTTCTCTGAGGATGAGCATGTATATTGGGGGAGAGCGATTACTTGCAATAAATCACCTAGTATATATATATATACAAGGATGGTACATAAAGACAGTAAAATAAGGTACATGAGAAGTGTAAGGTCTGCCTTGTCTCCAATTGGTAGATCTTGCTACTTGGGAGTGACCTCTTTCATAGTGGCATTATAATAACTTCTGACCTTTTCTTGGTCTCCCTCTATCTCTTTTATGCCCTCTTCAGTCAGGAATTTGATGACTTGGTGAAAGGTGGACAGAACGGCCTTCATCTTGTGTATCCATGGCCTACGTAGGATGGCATTGTAGTGAGCTGGGACATCAATTACAACGAAATTGGTCATCACTATAGATCCCTTAGCCATGATAGGTAGCACCACGGTTCCAATTGCATAGGCGGTGCTACTGTTGAATCCTACCAGGGGTAGCTCTCCTCTTGCAATGTCGCATTCTTTTATGCCTAGGGCCCTTGTTGACAGGAACAAAAGGTCAACTGAGCTCCCAGTGTTAATCATGATCTGACATATATCGCAGGATCATATTCTTAAAATGATTACCAAGGGGTCCTCGTGGGGAGACAAGGTCTCGTCCATCTTAGTGAAGGTGATTTCCACAAAAGACCTTTCTCCAAATTGTAAACATGTGGGGAACTGTGTAAGTCTCTGGCTTACCTTTTACGCTAGTTATTGGAGGTCCCATTGAGCCCGGGCTCTCTATGTATGGTATGGATAGTCCTTATTGGACTCGTTGTAAGGGTTTATCCTGCTATCTGATGTAGCGGGTAGCTTCAAAATTTCACGTCCACGTTGTTGCCCTCTTTTACTATTGCTTTCTACGAGGTCTTTTAAATATTCTGTAGCCAACAGGTCTTCCATTTCTTTTTTCAGATGCTTGCAGTCTCTCATCTCATGGCTTACATCTTTGTGAAAGGCACACCATTTAGATGTATTCCTAAAGGAAGTTCTCATTGTTTGAGGCCATCTAACATTCGACTCCTCCATTCTCAACACTGTCTGAGCTAGACTTACTCTTAAGGGTGGACCCCTGAAGAGAGATATTGATCTCCCCTAAGGCCCCCTATTTTCGAACCATTGGCTACTCTCCCTATGATTTGCTGTGAAGTGCTTGTTTTTGTTGATCTTGTCATCTTGGTTTGCCCTATCTGGGCTCATCCTTCTTTTCCCTTTTTCTAGCGTAGCCTCCACATTTTCCTTGTTGCTCTTAACCAGACCTAGCTCTCTTTCCAGATTGACAAATTTTCTCTCCTCTCCATAAGCTTCCTCCAAAGTTTGTGGGACCGTCTTGTTTCATTCTGCAAACAAATCAGAATCCCTTAGGAGACCTCACCTGAAGGCCTCTATAGCAACAAAACTTGGACAATCTGATATCTCTAGCCTTTCTTCTCTAAACCTTCTCATATATTCTTCAGTAGACTCACCACTACCCTGGGTGATTGAGAAGAGGTGGTACGACTCCTTTCTCAATGGCTTGTTGCATGCATAATTGGTGATAAATAGCTTGGTAAATTGTGAAGAGGTTATGGTATGGAGTGCCAAGTTATTCAACCATTTTTGTGCACCATCACATAGGGTGGCAGCAAGCAGCAAACAACTTACACATCATGGCGTCTCTCTTGTCCTGAGTGAGGCTCACAGGGGCCATAGCCATCTTGAAGTGTCGTACGTGAGTTACTGGATCTTTGGTCCTTTCATAATCTAGGCATTTGGGAGTAATGAACTTGGGTGGTGGCTCGTCGTGTTCTATTTCATCAGAAAAGGGGGAGGCACATAGTTGCTCACATCCCTTATCCACATCATAAGGGGCCTTGTCTTTTTCATGCCCTTCATTGGCCAATTTTAAGGCCTGATCTTGTTTTTTGTTGGCTTCTTCCAATGCCTGAAATCGCACCTCTTAGCTTTTTCTCTCCTGCAACCACTGCTCATTATCTATTTATCTATTTAGGCAATTACATGATTAATTTACTTTAACCTAGGATGTATTATTCTCTCAAGTAAACTATACACCATATAGTAATTAATCTAATCATTCATGTCAATTAAATTGCATATTATTTATTAAGTTCATTAATTATGCATTACGTACATAAGAATCATACATCTCTGTATGGAAGTTATGCATGTTATTTAATTAAGATAAATAATTAAATAATTTTCTCAAATCTATTTAATTGCCTAAATAGATAAATTGTTGGTTAAACAATTAATATCATAAAAATTAGATTAAATAATATAATTAAATTGAAATCATAGTTAGGGTAAAATATTGGATTATCACATATAAAATATTGGATTATCACATATAAAAAATTGGATTTATAAGATTCGTATATTAATAAATTAGTTAGATATGATTCTTTCGTAAAACTCATATTTTTCATAAATATAAGACAAATCGATAAAGAAGGGAGAAGTATAAATACAATCAATTTTTTGAATTGTAATACTAATTTCCTCTTGAATCTCTCTAAAATTATATCTCCTTTTGAATTTTTCTGTATTTTTCTCTCTTCTTGGCACCAAAACCTTATTAAAAATTGGTAATTTTTGGCTCATTAAGATTTTTGGGACAATCAGGAGTTAAATTAGAATCATATGAAATCTGGACCGTCATATCAACTACAGATCAAGAATTAAGTGGTCAATGTGTGCTGAGTCAGTGCTCGTGGCGCATTGTGATTCACTGATATGGATTGCGTGGCGCCTCGAAGAAATTAACAGACGAATCACGTGACGCGTGGCACACTCGTTGACCATTCATCAAAACTTGGAAAGAATGTTGTGTCGACACGTGATACATCACTTGGTACACATAGTGCGCTTCGATTGGCTCTCTTTGCCTGCGTGGCATCCATGTGGCAACGATTGATCAGCTCCCTTTCTTGCGTGGCTTCCAAGTGTCTTCTTTTTTATTGGTCCTACATAAAAAATTCATTAAAATTCTAAAAACTTTTAGAAAATTCTCAAAATATATTTCCATCATTTTTCACTATAAAGTTCATATTTTAATGTTCTAAACCCTAAAAGTACTACTTATTGAATAAAACAAACAAATAGTAAGCAAAAAAGTGTATTGATGACTCTACTAATGTATACACCATTGTGTATAGCTCGGTTCTCAGGGTATATATCGTCTTCCTCTTCCTCGTCCAATCTATGGGCTTTTCTCTCCTATTGGGCAGTTGCTGCTTCCGCTCTAATTTCATGTTCTTGTAACTCTCTTTGGAGTTTCTAGTTTTCTCTCCTAACCTTACCTATCACCCCTCTCATCTCTTTTAATTGTTTTGCTATTGTGGGCAAGATGTTGTGTCCATCCAGTCTCACATCCTCTACCAAAGGTGACGAAGGATGTTATTTGGTTGTTTGAATTGCTTTGCCAGCCTAGCTTGCTACTTTTTGGTTTACCATGTGACCTAATGTAACTGTTTAAGAGACGTATTTGTACGAGATCTCTTTACTTGGTTGATCCAAGTTAGTAAGAGCTTACTGAACTTTATATTATAAACCCCATGATGGACACCAATTGTTTGTTTGGATAACTGAGCTAAAGTGATGCAATAAATTTGAGATGAATAATGACTGTCTCGTGGACAATACCCTTTTTATTGTATATATAGAAGGTCAACATGGTATATTGTCATTACATTATAGGATACAAACATAACAAGAAGTTAAAAGATACATCTTGGTTTTGTACTTGTGTCCACATGGTTGTGTGTAGCGTGTTGAACCTATCTTTCTGTATAGTAGGTATCAAGCTAATGTTCAAACAAACACATGCATTCCTCAAATGAAACCCACTTTGAAGCGTTTTATAGAATTTTCATATTCAAAGGGTCGCTAGGTAAGGGATATTATTCAAGAAAAATGAAGTCAAAAACTTAAAAGTCAACGTTGATGTAGACTGAGCTAGATAAGTAGAGGACCGACGATCTACTATTGGTTATTGTACCTTTGTTTTTGGAAATTTAGTGACATAGAGAAGTAAGAAACAAAATATCGTAGCTAGAAGTTGTGTTGAAATAGAATTCAGAGTAACCTCACAAGGAATTTGTGAGGCATTGTGGTTAAGTCTTGACAGAACTTTAAATTTCAATAGAACTTTCAAGCAAATTATACTGTGACAATAAAGTAGCCATCAATATCTCTCTTAATTGGGTTCAGCATGATAGAACTAAAAATGTGAAAGGTAGACCGACACTTAATAAAGTTGAAGATGAAACAATTTGCATGACTTATGTTCTAACATAAGAAAAAACTCTTATCTTCACTAAAGAATTTTCCTGACAGAATTTCGATTATTTTATTTGTAAGTTGGATATGATTAATACTTACGATCCAACTTAAAAGAGAGTGTTGAAATCTTAAGAATAAATACTAAGGATTTGATACTATTGTATATTGATTAGGAGATTAGGGACTTTCTTAGAACATTTGAACTTATTTAGGATATTTGATTCTTGTTTATTTCAGTAATTAGGAGATTTTTTTACTCTTTTTTCTTTTTTCTTTTTTTCTTCTAGGTCCACTTTCCCTATAAATTTGTAACTAAAGATGTATAGAACAGAATTCAATATGCAGAAATATATTTTACAAAACAATTTTTACTACTCCCCGCTGCTGAAATCCAATACTCTCTACAGATAATGCAATCTTTTGACTTTCTTTAAAATTTGACTTTCTTTATATTCCGCTGCTGAAATCAATACTCTCTACAGATAATGCAATCTTTTGACTTTCTTTATATTTGGATGAAGGGTTTCTACATTCTATTTAGTGAGTGTAACACTAAAATTTATGTAGGAGATATTGGAGAAAGCTAAAAGTTTAGAAAATTTCAAAAGATCACATTATGTTTTTTAGATATATAGTTGTAATATATCATATTGAAAAATAGATAAATAGTTAGACTACACCTCATCAATCATTTTGAACATGTCTTTTTTGGTGTTGGGATAGTCCTTTTACATGTGAAAGTGCAACTCATTTTTTTATAATAGTTATAAGATTTTGGTTAAGGAAGGGTTAGTAACTAATTCTCTTAAAAACTTAAACTGTTAGGAGGTGACTAACTATCATCTTATATGTTATTTCTGTCTTAATAATTTTGAATGAAAGTAACTTTGAGTATTATTTTTTCGTTTCTTATGTTCTCTATTTTCTTTGATTTCTCAACCTTGTCCATGATCACTTTGGTGGTTTTAAAGTGCTAGTCTAAAGTCTTAATAATAGTATGAGATAATCCTTGACCTTAGTCTCTCTCTCTCTCTTTTCTCCTTTTAAACATATGCACTTAGGTCTCTTAAGTTAGATAAAAGGTACATCATAAGTTCTAAAAACGGACTCCGAATGCATTAAGTTATATAAAAGGTATATCATAAGTTCTAAAAAAGGACTCCGAATGCATAGTGTACTTAACTTATGCTACTAAAGTGCACTTATTTTAAGAATAAGGACTAAAATGCACTTTTAGTCATGTAACTATTTAAATACCGTTCCCTAGTAGTATTAGCGGTATTAGTATCAATAGTTGTTCTTGTTACTAATTATGCCTTATTGCACTTCATCACATTAGGTATTCTTTGACAGAGTTCCTGTTTTTGCTGTTTATTTGTCTCGTATAGAGGATAAAATCGTTATTTCATTTCTATTTCTTCAGGAATTAAATTCAGTATTTTCAAAGCCCATAAAAGAGCTATTGTCAGCTGAGTCAGAGGTGGATGATGCTGCTCTTATATCTATTGACAGTAAGGGAATTGATATCCGAGTCCGTCAAGGTGCACAGGTATAACTAACTTCTGATTTGAAGTCCAATATAGCATGTATATATTATACTTGATTGAAATGTCTCCAAAATATCATGTTAGCTTTTGTACATATATACATATTTCGTATATGTACACTTTGTACGTAAATGAATGTATATTACGTGCAATGTGTACATATATGTATATGCTATATACAACCGTGTTATTTTGGAGTCAATTCGATTATGCACAACCTCCATGCAATTTAAGGCCCTAACTCCTAACATCTCTTCTTTATGTGTTATAATGCTTCTTTTCTCATATTTATTTACAGTTTAACATACAGAGGATTTCATTCGAAGAAGGTCATGCTATAGAAACAGTAGAAGAAGCCAAGGCTGCTCTTTGGAAACTAGTAAAGAAAGGTCAACTATATAATTTGCAGAAATAAAATTGTATATTCTACAGCGCATTCTTTCCAACCTTTTAATCAGGGGATATGTTTGACTTTTATAATAAAGGTCTACTCACCAAATTTGGCAATCAACCGCTCCACATTTTTAGTATGGTGTGTAACTTCTAATTCAGAGAGTTTTGGGTAGTGAATTCAAAATCCAGTTATTGGTTATGGATGCATCTTATAATAAAAATCTAGTTATCTGTCAGAAAGTAGTCTCGTCCCTGGTCATAATGTTACATTGCAAGAAGCCTCTTTCATTGTGCATGACGAGCTTGATTAGACGAGGCCAAGTACTAAATTTACTCAAAAATTGAACATTTTTTTCTTTGAAAAGATGAAATATCTAATTCATATTAATACCACTTTATTTTGATTTTAGATTAAGACAGTTTTATGAAGATCATTTCATCTATTGTCCAACAGCGGCTCAAATCTTGGTAAATAACTACTTGTTCAATGGCCCGTCAACATGTCATTGGTTGTAAGAATGAAAATAGACATTGTTTGAGTGTGTCCGTACCATAGGATGGTAGGTAAAGATGAGATGTAACATAGCCTATTGAGGGTCCCAATGCATATTTATAGCTTGAGGGAGCTCACTTGTCATAGCTGGTGAAAAATATTAAAGTCGAAGCAAGGCTACACCATATGACTAGGTGTGGTATGGATAGTGATGCTGGTGTCACGCCACCTGTGCTTGATATTGGTATTGCAAGGCTTGTCCTTGAGATATTAACGAGATAGTATAAAATATAGCGTTCACGATACCATTCATATTTCCCCTTTTCGATTCACGATATTGTTTTAAGTCCTAGGAATTATTATTTTAGGGCTGGATGTTGGATCATGCTATATTTACTTTGGGCTTGAGGCGAAATAAGGACCCAAAAAAAAAATTAAAGGTAAATAAAATGAAATCAACTAAATAAAATGAAACGTTTTTTGTCTGAGCCGGTTAAAACAAAAGCTAGCTGAATTTTTCAAAAATTGAGCTGATAAACTTAAACTAGCGAAATATTTGAAAAATATTGGGCAGGTTTATGAAAGACCAACAAAATTGTTTTGGACTAATTTTCATAAACTGATTAATTTTAATTTTTTTCACCAGGTTATAATAAATTGGTGAAGTAAAAGTGACTAAACAGGACAATATTATAATAGTGAACCTTCTTGAATGATATGACTTGGGTTGAATTCTCTCTAAAATTATTGTCAATTGAGTGTTGAATTTTCTCTCTAAAATTCAATGGGTTGGCTCAATAAGAGGGGAATGTCTTAATGGTGGAAAGTTAGGAAGGGAAAAAGATTAGTTTCAGGTGAGCGAAGGAGAAAAAGTTTGTTGGTTGAAATAAGATTTTCCTACCACGATAGTGGGAAGGGTAGTTCAAGTCGGTGCTTTCTTTCCCGGCGAGAAGTCTAATCCCTTCTTTTATGGTGGATAAATCGAATAGTAAGGGCTATGTGCAATCAACACAAATCGGATTCTAGAACCTTAAGTCTTTTAAGTGGTCTCTAAATCGAATTCAATTTGATATTTAACAAAATACCCTTAATTTTTGCACAAGTATTTAAATGCCTATAAAACATTTGAATTTGTATTTTATTATTTTAATTAATTCAAATAACTATTTAATCCCAACTAAATAATATTTAATTAATCCTTTGAATTAAATGTCTTTGTTAAATTATCATTTACCTTTACATATTTATTTGATATTTATAACTTTCATAAATTGTCCTTATAAATAAACATGTATTTTAATTATTTAAATAATTAGATCCAAATTAATATATTTATTTTGAAATAAATATCATGTAGTCGTTGTTATGAAGTGTATTTGAGAACTGATAGAACTATGATTTCAAGCGTAATTAAAACATTGATATATTAATTAACCCATAAATTACATATCAATCTTTATTAATCTCAGTCACTCCACCATAGACTTGAGATTGAACTCTTGAATATCATAACTGATATTTACCCAACACAATGTATATAAGTAATCTATTGATATAATCATCAAGTGTAACTTAACCCTCTACAACTAGTTCGTAATATAACCAAGGTCACTAAGTCCATTTTGCCTCCTATATTACATATTTTCTTTCAGTATCTACAATGCATACAAATAACTTTCTAAAATCATAATACAAATTATGCGTAAATATTCAAGCTCTAAATCGCTAAACAAAGGCACTATCTAAAATATAAGACTATATGGAGTGGATTTCACATCTTCTAAAATAATCTCCCAACCCACCATAAACACAAAGATATCAAGATACAAGGCATCTTATCACACCAATACAAGCATATTAGAGTAAGTCAAATACCAAGGTGGTACAACAAGACACATGTTTTTGTTGGGAGACTGGGATGTCTTTCCTTATGTGTGTGCATAATATGGGATGCAATTGTAGGATTGAATACACTTTTAATGTTTTTTGGGGGGAGATAGTTGAATCATTAAGAGTGTGTCAACTTGAAAAATAGTTGGACTCATAGTTAGCTTCTTCTTACAAATTCATTGACACATCTATGGGGCATTGGTGCTTGACCACCTGTCCTGCCAATGTTCTATAAGCACATTGCAAAGGCCTTTATGCCCTCTCACAACACGTATAGGCATGGGGCTCCATGCTATGTATTGCATTATGAAGATGTTTTATGTCTGAACTTTTCTTGGTCTGTCTGTGCTCTCAATTTATTCCTTGTTGCATGCTTTTATCTTGCTATTATCCTAGTGTTATTCTTTGTCTATTTGCATGACTACATGTGTTATTTCTTATTTTGTTTGATCTTAAAATCCTACTTGATACCAAATATTAGAGAAAGGATCTAGGCAATATTTTGTCAAAATCTAAAAGCTTTCCTAACCATCCTAATTATCATGCCATTATTGCATAGTATATTTCCATAGTCAACCCTCTTGGGCTTTATTTTACATAAGCCTTTATTGTTTCTTTTAACTACATAAACCATTCCCATTCTAAGCTTGAAAAAACATAAATTTACCATAAATTTTGAGAATACTTTAGTAAAAATTATGGATTTAAAGAGAAAGTTAGTTCAAATTAAATAATTCACATTATGTTTACTTTATTTAATCAAAGTATGAAAATAAAAGAAAGTGAAAGACGAGAATCGAAAAAGGATTAAAGTGATTGAAAACCATAAAAGGCTATGAGTATCAAGATGTTATAAAAAAATCACTCCACTTATTGAGTATAGAAACAATATTGTCATCAATATGAGCATATTTTCAAGAAAGAGCTATGGTGTGAATTCTATGGATAAATCTTTTTTATTGATCTTTCTATCAAGTATTTTCTCAGTTTGTTTTGATTTTCCATATCCATTTCTTTCTTAGCCCTCATCATGTGTCTTGTCATTACAACCCTAATTAAAGACTTTTTGATCTCTGATTTTGGTATTTGATTACATTAGTAGAGATGATTTCTAAAAATTGGACTTAAGGGGTTAAGTTTTGAGAGAATTATTATGATTTTAGTTGTTATACTTTTATCTGAATTTGCTGGTGGTTTAGAGTTAAATAAATTATTTCACACACACACACACACACTTAAAGACTTAACTTTAGGTTGAAGTAGATGTTTAACTCTTGCTCGACAAATTGTTGAAGTTTTTGATCGATTTTCCTACTATCTTCAATGTCAAAAGAGTAAGTTATTGGTAATAAAATTTAAATGGCTTAGTGAGTTATAATAGTTCTCTATTTAATCTAGTTGATATTGTCTATAGTTGTGTTTATTTTATTTTCATTTTGTTTGAGGATAAATGAAGTTCTAAGTTTGGCGGTGTTTGATGACTCGCATAATTTGGCATAATTTATTACTTCTCAACTTTATGTTTAGTCTAATTTTATTTTTTTTATTTTAGACTTCATTATTATTATTTAAATTTTATTGTAGATTTGAAGAAAATGAAGATTAAAATTTTTAGAAGCATATCATCTAAGGACTCTCAATTTTAAATGAAGATTTATTGATATCAAATTCAAAAGTAAAGCAGTGAAATTCAAAAGGGAAGCTATTAAACACAAAAAAGGGCTAAAAAAAGAAAGTTAAAAAAACACAAAAATAAAGACAAGTGATTTAAACAACCAAAAAGATAGAGAGGCATGCAGTTTTTGATTTCATATATATATAATAGAGGCATTGGAGAAGCATAGGGGAGTTAGGGTTGAAAAATTGAAATTGAATAGAGGTGAAAGCAAAACAAGAAAAAAGAAAAGGAGGCATTAATGCAGAAAAACATAGCAGAGGAAGAAAAGCAGAAGAACAAAGCAGAAAAGCAGAAGAACAAAGCAGAAAAGCATTGAAATTGGGACAGAAATGAAAACAGAAAAGAAGGTTGGACAGAGGAACACGATAGGAGATTTTTGAGCAATTCATTTTCCTTTCAATTCTTCTTAAAAAAATTATGATGAATTCGTTTATGTTAAATTTAATTTTTAGCATCAACTAAATTTTCTCTATTCTAGGAAAGCGATGTAATTTAATTCCAAACTATGCTTTCTTTTCCATGTTTATTTGAATTATTTCTCTTTATGTTTGTCTAATTTATTCTGAGTTTATTGCTTCTAATTAATTGGTCATTAATTAGGTGATTTTGATCTTGTGATTTGCTGTTGAAAGAGGAAATTATAGGATAGATTTGCAATATTTTAGCCTAGGTAAATATAGAGATCAAAAGACTTATATGAACTTGTGTAGTATTGAAATCATTAGTCTTAATGCTTTCTTGCTTTGTTAAATTTCATACTCTTGTGTAAATTGATGAACAATAATGTTTTCAATTGATTGTCAAAATTGGCTTTTGGATGTTTTCTAGAGATTGCAAACAAATAGAGAGAATTAAATTCAATTAGCTGGATGAGTAAAGCATAGAGAAGGATTAGGTAAAATAAATTTCCTAGAATTTTTCTTTCCATTAATTTGATCTTCGAACAAAATATTGATTTTTTTTTACGCATTTTCTTTAAGTTGGTTTTATTTTAAATTTCAATTACAACAACCTTAGTGACTCCTCTAGATAAAATTGAGATTAGTATAATTTTAGTATTTTTCAAAAGTAAGTTACCAATCCTTGAGAACGATACCCTTCTTATCACTTTACTATAAAACTATGTGACTGTGCACTTGTAGTTTTGCATCGATCACATGCATTTAGGGTAAGTGTTGCATGAAGTTAGAGGGAGTTGTATACTTTTCATATGATGTTTGCCTATCGTTATTCACCTATGTAGGGGTAACATGATAGTATGTAGTTTGAGTACACACTATTTCTAAATGATACTTTCATAGGGTGTGTTTTTGTATCGTGTGTGCAGGTTATAGGTGTAGATTGAAGTCACGATT
This sequence comes from Hippophae gyantsensis, assembly GCA_030763125.1. Lineage (NCBI taxonomy): Eukaryota > Viridiplantae > Streptophyta > Magnoliopsida > Rosales > Elaeagnaceae > Hippophae > Hippophae gyantsensis. Next base: position 45,704,835 of record CM061035.1, read on the forward strand.
CATTTGTGCTATGTGCAGTGGTGTTGAGACCCTCATGTTTTCAGAGTGACAGAGTGGATGAGTTGTTACATGAAGATAGATAGAGTACACGAGATGGATGCACTTGGCTTATATGTGTGTTTGTATTTGAGTGTGCGTCGATGTTTTGTTCATGAAAACAAACATCCTTAGGTCATTTTCATAATCATCTCGTGATAGATATGAGTATTTATCTAGTTGTGCAGTGTTTTTACATGGAAAGCTAAAGAGGGAGAATATAAGTCTTATTGTACTCGTTTTTGTGGCTTGGCTTCCCATTTACAAAACACGATGTCTATTTATTTTATTTAGTGTATCTATCTTTCTCGGTATAAAGTTGGTTACTGTGAATTAGTAATACACACATGCATATAGTTAGGTACACTTTATATGCTAGCATGATTACACATACCACAGGGGTTGGTTTCTAGAGTGTGCATGGCTAGATTGAGAATTGTGGTTTTTGATGATTGATCATGCAAGCAAGTTGATGTTATCGCTCATGTTTTTACTAGGTTTAGAGTTTTGGTTTTTTACGAGCGAGCATGTAAGAGAGCCAATGCCATTACTTATGTTTTTGGTTCATTTTGGGTGCAAGTATTTTGAAATTTACTCGACATTTTTTAGAACAAAAAAATGTCTTTTTAGTGCCTTATCACCACATTTGACAAACCTTGTCACCACCCTCACCGGCTGGCAAGTTGGTCTATCCAAGTTCTATAAATAACTATCTCTTCTATCATTTCTTTACCCATATTTTTAGTATCAAAACTCTACCAAAATTCATAATAAGATTTATATTTATTTTTTGAAATCATTTTGGAGAGCTTACATTTGAGTGTGGATCGTCTAGTGAGATAAGTGATAAAATCATTGTTTGTATGCATACATGGTTTGACTGTGTGTCTCCTATACACAATTTGAGATATGTGAAGGACTGTATGTCCCTTAAAGTTATTGGTTGCTACACTTGTGATACTGATCCATGGTTACAAGTTACACCACATTGGTTGGTATTGGGTATGGAGGATAGCCCATGTTCATGTGTCAATCCAAGTTATTATGGAAGCAACAAGTAAAAGCAACAATAGGTAGTTTGGATAGTAGTCCTGAATGAGAGGTAATAATGGTTTTATTGTTTATTAAAGTTGTAACTGTTTTATTGTTTAGTAGATTATGCTGAGTAGTTGCCTTAAGCAACCCAAGAACGTTACCAAACACACACACACACACATACAAATATATATATAGTCTCTATGTGAGTTTACCTCATTATATCACTTGTTATGCATGATCTGTTATTAAGTTAGTATAATCTAAGTTTAAGGTATATATGTTACAACATACTAAAAGCTTAAACTCTAATTAGAAAGTTTTTATATTTTTGCTTGCTTTTTGTTGAATATATATATATATATATATATAATATGTTGTTAAAAGTTATCTGTTTATCTGACATTATATTATTTGTGCTTCTACTATGTTGCCTGCTTAAGTGTTTACTATTCTATTCGTTCAAGTTAGGGGCTGAGTCTTTAAAGAGTTTTTATTTTCTTACCTTGGTTGTGTATCAGATCATAGACTCTTTCAATTGTGTTTATGTGACTTAATACATTATTATTTGTTATTTAATTGTGTATTGAACTTTGACCTTTTAAGTGTGTTGGGATGTTGTTACATATTGGATTTTTATGCCTCATTTCTCATGCTAAAACATGAAAGGTCTCATGGGAATTTTGGTCATTTCACAGTTTGGATATAAATACCACTCTTAGGGTTTTTTGAAGTAGCGCATTTCATTCTCTTGTTCCTCTAGTCTCCCAAGTGTTATTTCTTTTCTTCTCCTCCTACCTTGCTCTGATCTTCTCTGAATGATATGGTTTTGTTGCGTTTATAAATGTTTGAGAGTTGTTTACTTAAGGGTTTGTTCTCTCTGATTTCATGTTTTGTTTTCAACCTCTATAATTTTCTCTGGTTTCATCTTTGTACAAACATTGTTTTATAGTGATATGAGTGTTACTCTTTCCAGTGAATTAGGTCATATAGTTTAGAGGTTGAATCGCTTTATATTGTGTGTTCTTTGGTTTCTTGAAATTTTTCAGCTCTTTATGTTTTTATCTTTGATTCAATCTTGCACTGAATCCGTTCAAATAATCTTTTTTAGTGAGTTATAATAATTGTGATATCATAACAATATCTTTACCCTTTGAAATTTCTCGATTACCATTTTAGCTCTAGTTTTAACATTGAAGTGTCTTTGGCAAAAATCATACAGAAGTGTCAAGTTTTTTGAGTTTTGTAAGATCAAACTAACACCGCACAAAAAGGTGAATACCAAAGTTGACATCATCAAGTAGTAGTGTATTATAACGTCGAGAATCCTAATACGTTTACCTATATGATAATTGCATCAACATTGCTTTGATGTAAAGGAAGAAGCATAGATCCCAAAGGATTCGATCACATATATATTCTAATAATTAATGAGAATATTACATATATAAAGCATCCACCAACACATATGTTTCAATATTTTTGAGACTGTTGGATGCTTACTTACATAATACGTATAAGTGAAACACTAGTGCATTACAAGGTCTGAAAAGGAGTAGACAACAATAACAATTTGGCATTTTTGAGAGAATTAAGATGATTCGCATGACTCACATATGCACATATAGTTATCAACACTACAATATCCATTTATAGCGTTCTCATCTTTAGTGCATTTGTCATGACATTCAGAATCGCGCCACATACATACTCCTGAAAATGTGCCACTTAAATATCTGCATGATGGGTCTACTTTCACCACTACCTGCATCTTATCTACAAAATAAGAGTATTTGCTTTTGGTCAAATACAAAAGAACAGTATTGATTGTATTAATAATTTTGAATTAATCAAATTAACTTTGTCATCCATTAAAAATATTTTTATTCCTTTCAATTATATATATATATATATGTTCATAATATATTATGCTATTGTATTATTTATAAGGAAGGGGAAAGAAAAAATTAGTACTTTAAATCTTAAGTATTAAGATATTATGTGTATTTATATATATGGATAGGATCACTTGTCATAATTTATTATATCATCTTATCTCAATAATTGATATTAAAAAGTGTAATTTTATCTCTCCTATTATTTATAAATCTCAAGTTAAGATATGATAATATAATAAGTTATATATGTTAAGATCACTTAACAAATTTATTTGTACATTTCATTAACTCTTTCACATAACTAGAAACAAATATCTCATAAAAAATCAAATATTTTAAGTCTTTTAAATTTATATGTTATTCTTATGCTAAAATATAATCATTAATACATATATTCAATTGTTTCTACTTTAAATGAGATTTAAAAAAATAAATGTTTCTCTTTTAATTTTTAATAATGGACAATTATTATAATGATAATGAGCCTTTTTATTTCTTTTTTAAATATTCACAAAGAGAGAATTTATAAATTTTAAACTTATTTATATAGAATCAATTATTTTTAGAGTGTTTAAATTTTTCCTTTTAATTCTCCTACTAAAAACTAATTAATACATATAATCAATAGATTTTTACACTAAATATAATCTAAAAAAATAAATAACTAAAATTAAATTATATTGGATTATGTTGTATGGGATAATACATTGATAAGATCTCACGAATTAAAATATGACATGTTAGTTATAAGGTTACAATGGTCAATTTCATATGAAAGTGCGAACTCACTTTGTAACAATAAATTTTTTTAAATTATAGTTGGATTATGTTATATGAGAAAATATATTACTACTTATAATATATCTTTTTTAAGTATACTAATTTAACACGTATTTTGTACAAATTTAATTTTCTCTTTTAATTTTATAATAACATAAAATTATTATAATGTTCACGAGTCTTTTCATTTTTAAGTAGTCGATTTTATTAACTATTTCATATCAAATCAAATATTCTATAAAAAAAATCAAATATTTTAGGAGTCTTTTAAATTTCTCTTTAGTTATTCCACTAAAAAATACTTATTAATACATATAATTAATTGTAATATACTAAATATAATTTACAAAATAAATTAAATTCTAATATATATTTATAAGATTTTTGATTTTCTCTTTTAATTTTAATAATTAAAAATTATTATAATGATTATGAGATTTTTAATTTTTCCTTTTGAATTTTCACTAAAGTAGAGTTTATAAATTTTAAATTTATAAATATATAATCAATTATTTTAATAGTATTTTTGTTTTTTATTTTAATTCCCCCAATAAAATATAATTAATTCATATAATTAATTATTTTTTTACATTAAATATAATTTAAAAAACAAATAAAAAATTAAATTATGAAAAAAATACATAAATATTTATTATAGATGTTACTAATTAAAAATGGGATAGGACACATCCTCTTAGATCACATTTTTAACATATATGTTATTACATTTTAAGATGATTACGTTGGTGTACAATTAAAAAGTTCATTATGTAAAATTTTATAATCATACACATGTTTATAAGTAAAAATGTATGTGTAATATATAGAGATATATACACACTAATGCACGTGCAAATTAAAGCACATGCCATTGTAACTAAAAAAACGTAAACAGTACTTGCATCAAATAATTGAAATATCATAAGTATTTAATATGACTTTTGTAATATATTTTAGATAAAATTGCCCACAAATCCCGTACTAATAACTAAGTGGGTCAGTTAGTATATTAAAAAAAAGTGATTTATTTGGTCATTTACAAAAGTCCAAAAATGATAAAACAATTATTTTTTATTAATATTTTAAATAAAATAATAATATGTTCTAAATATTTTATTTTATTAATAAATAAGTAATGACTAAAAATTACATTTTGTTATAAAATTTATGATAAAAACTATTTAAATATTATTAATAGTAAAATTTAACATAAAAATTACGAAAATAAAATGAATAGTAAAATTTGTCTTATCTCTTGTAATATATAAAAGATTAAATAATATATTTTATAATATAAAGGGAAACAAATTTTTTAATATAAAGGAGTTTACAAAGCTTCACCCTATATTTGAATATCAAACTTGTAAGTTTTTGACTAGTTGTGAAATGAAAATAATTCATACATACGATAATAATTCAAATTTAATTAAAAATTATAATAATTTAAATATAATTAAAAATGACAATAATTCGTATACATTGCTCGAAGGAAGTTTTCTAGTTGGATTATCTAATTTACATTTTAACTAGAAAATATTTAACTAATAAATTTAACTTAAAAAATTAATAAAGATAAGTGTCCCTTTTGATGTAAGTGAAGAATTTTATTCCATGAATAACATCTTAAGCTTGAAATAAAAATACTAATAATATTAGATAATAACATAAATTTTAATTTAGATAAGTTTTTAATTATTATTATTCTAAATATAATAAAATGACCGATATATATATAAAGGCATATGAAATGAGCAAGAAAATGTTATGAAACTCAAAAGCAATTTTTTTTTTTAACAAATGATAATTGAGTGTCATTAAATGAAACCATAATACGTTTTTAAAAAACACAAAGCTTTAAACATTCAATTATAGTGCCTCTGTAGAATACTAATTACCTTTTGTTTTTTCCTTCAAAGGATTTAATAATGTAGAAGCATGCTCGAAGTAAGAAAAATGACTAACGGGTTTGAGATTATTTTGATTCATTTCACGTGAAAATGTTTGTCTTCCTGCAATTATTAGTTAATTAAATAATAAAAATATTCAATAAATCATAGTCATGTGCATGGAATTAATTTTAACAAAGAAATATAAGTAGAGCAAAGCAATTAAGATTTATTTCAGACAAATTAATATACTTTGAGGGCTTGGGGTTTTCAAATTCTCTCCCACTTAGAAAAAGGAATAATTAGTACTCCAAATATAAATACTTAATTAAGATGGACCGAGAACTAACTAGTATATAAATTTATAGTATAACAAATTACAATATTCGATGAATATTGAAGGAGCAAACCATAAGATCTTGATGAAACCAAGAAGAAAAACAAGCAAAGGAATGCAATGTAAGTAGAACTATAATTCAAGTACTTAGTCATATTGATCCACAAATTATGTGTATGTGTTTTGTTCGATACATATTTTGAGACTTAGGAAGATCAAGGTCTTTATATAGAAAGTTAAATTAAAAAATATGTATCTTTTTTTATATATCTTAAATTCACGTATACGTAACCAAGACTTAGACCTCATATTTTTAACATTCTAAAAAAAAAAAAAAAAATTTGACGTCGTTAAGCTACTAAATATTTTTCATAGAATATTATTTTGATATCTTAAATTTGTGTATCAATCATAGTGATAGAATTGTATATTAGTCTGCCTATGCAATTCCGGAATTTATAATATTTAATGATTATTATACCTAATTAATTATCTTGCATCTTATCTCCTAACAAGATAAATAATTACCATTATTGGATATTCTATAATTCAACAATTTGGCACTATATTTTATTTTACTCATTTTTGTCTTTTCCAATTTTATCATCCAGCCAAATTGTAAGTGAATTATTTTTTTGAATTTGGTAGTTATTTGCAAAGTTATTGCAACAAGGTCAGGACAGGATATTTTGATTTGCAAATTGTTATTGTTTATCGATAATAACAGAGTATTTCTTTGTGTTGGCTCACGAGTTAAAACCCAAAGTTAATCTATTAAGATAAATAGTTGATCCAAATTATATACCCAATTTTTTATATTTTTTCAATGTCGGACTTGTCATACACCTAATAATTCACCCTCGATCGCGAACACATTACCTCCTTAGACTCTGACCATGCTCCAACACCAAGGACAACTCATTTAGTCGCATCTTTTAAACGGGTATCCATACTCCATCGATTTCACAAGCTTTGTAAGAAATAGCCAAATAACCTATACCAATTTAATCAAATCTACAGAATCCAACTTAGTTTTAAAAAATATCGTGCAATTCTCGTCGCGATCCAATAGGGGACACTCCATTCGTTTAGACTTGCTATGTATGCTGCCTACACGGATTCACTTTCACCTTGGATATCCACCTTATGTGCACTTACGTAATGAAAATTGGGCACTAGCTTTATTACCACTTGTTGGGCTTGGGGTTTCAACCCAAAAGATTAATCTATTAGGAGAAGTAGCATATCCCAATTATATACCTAATTTCTACTCATATTTTTTTAATGTATGATTTATTCGTACACCTAACAGTCTTCCCTCGAACGATAAAACATTACCCCTAGACTCCAACCATGCCCCAATATTAAAGACCAATCATTTAATTGTATCCTTTTAACGGGCATTCATACTTCATCGAGTTCACACACGTGGAAAGAAATATCCAAAAATCTCATGCCAACTTAATCAAACCTTAGGAGTCCAAATGTATCTAGAATAATATCGTGTAATTCTCATTACGATCCAAGGGACCCACCATTCGTTTAGCCTTGAGCCATTTGCGCCACATATATCCAGTTTCATCTTAAGGATCTACTTTGTGTACACCCATGCAATGCAAACTGGGCTCAACACCACTTCTTAGGTTGGGGTTCCAACCTAAACATGTGATATAATCATTCAATTCAAATATTTTAGTTTCAACTTTTATAAATTTAACAAATTTAGTCAACTTTTTAAATTTTATCAAATTAGTTTAACACCATTACATGTAACTATTGCGTGATTAAAAGATTGATAATCAATATATAAATTTTTTCATAGGTTAGTGTTGGAAATATATTGAGAATGGAAAGTGCAAATTATTGGAATACATTATCAAGGGATGGTGACTGATGAGTACTTAAAAAAACTAAATATTATGTGATTTATTTGCACTTTAAAATAAAAAATAGATTTATATTTACAAAATTTTAACATTATTTTAGTAAATTAATTTTTCGAAATCACAGATAATCTTTGTTGTTTTCAAGTATTTTTGGCTTTAAAATGATTGAAATTAAAAACACTTGAATAATTGTATTTGAAAGCACTCAATTGTAACTAAGAAGAATAAAAGAATAATATATGTAAGCCTTATATATGTACCAACCAAATGTAAAAGAATGAAATACAAAAAAAAATGGAGACAATCAGAACAACACGTGCCCTAGCGGTGGAATTTGAGTGGCGTGGTGCAAGCTTTTCGGATCAAAATTTCACGTATACCAAAATCAACACATGTTGTAGTGGTGAGAAAAGAGTGTCATGGCACGCGACTTCACGATACACTTTTCTCAGCATTTTCTAACCTATAAAAGGTCCCTCACCTCTTTTGTAAAAATCATCCCAACATAACTGATTCTTTAGTTAGTTTTCTTTTCTTTAGTATTTGTTTTCTTTAAAGTTCTTCTCTCAATTTTGAGAGTTGAATGAATTTTATTTTATGTCTAATATGTACACAATTTAGATTATGTTATAATAAATAAGTGGCAGTAAAAGGGAGTTATTCCAAAGATGATATGAAATAGTTGCTATAATCTAGGAAATACTTTGAAGATTAATATCTTTTCTATAAAGCAGGACACATTTATCTATATAACTTTTGGATATAAATTTGATTTGTATTCTTATTTCTTTTCAGTATATAATATCGTATTTTTTGAATTTGTTATAAATAGTTTACAATATCGTATTTTTAGTTATGTTAATATGTTTTCGCAACGTTATAAGTGAATATTTTCAATCATTATTAAATATAAATTAATTTTTATTCAAGATTTTTACAAAATTTATTATTAAAAAATATATTTACATTATATTTTTCATAATAAATTTAAAAAATAAAAATAAGATTTCAAATAAATGAATCTAGATCTAATTTAGAATTATATTTTATTTCAAAAATTTTACAAGATTTATTATTGAAAAATATTTTGTTAATATATTTTTTGTAATAGGTTTAAAATCTGAAAGATAGGTTTTAAATACATAAATCTAAAATCATATTTAGATAGCTTGAATAGAAGTTTAAATTATTGATTTGATCAAAGGTGGTAAGTTAAATAGCTTGACAAATTTTTAAAAAATAAACATAATTTAATTAAAGTAATTGATAATTCAATGGAAAGTATTAAGTGATTTAATTAATAAAGAATAACGGTTTGACCAATGATGTTATTTATATATATTAAAAAGAATTAATAATCTAAAAAATTTAATATCTTAAAAAAATGATTTTAATTTATTTTAACTAATTGTTATTTTATTTAGTTAACTTAGTTATTATTGTGTTTTAAATTTAATTTTTATTTTGACTTTATTTTCTTTTATTTATTTACCAACTTTAATTTATATTATTTTATTATTATTTCTTTATTTTTACCTTCATTTTGTTAACCATTTTTAATATGTTTATGTAATAACTTAACTCTTGTATAATATATTTTATTATTTTTATAATTATTTATTTAACTTGTATTATTGTATAATGAGTTGTTTGTAAAACAATGATTTTAATTTATTTTAACTAACTTTTTTTTATTTATTTAACTTAGTAATTAATTTATTGATTAACTTGATTTGTTTTGGAATTTTATTTTCTGTATTTTGTATACTAACTTTAATTTTTTTTTTGTATTTATTTTAGTTTCCTTTATTTTTATTTTCTTTTTGTTAACCATTTTTAGTATTTTTGTTTACTAACTTAAATCTTGTATAATATATTTTATTAACTTCTAGAATTGTTTATTTAACTTGTATTATTTTATAATAAGTTATTTGTACCATATAAATTGTATTTAGGATATTTATAGTATGTTTATTCCTATTGGTTTATTTTATTTTTATTTCTTTTATTTTTATTATTTATTTATTTTTATTTTTTATTTTTGTTATTTATTTTATTTTTTATTTCTATAAGTCTGTTGTACTTCTGTTTGGGTGTTGGCTTTCCATGTACAAAACACGATGTCTGTTTCATTTTTCTTTATGTATGTTTCTTCCTTTGTGTAAGGTTTGTTACTGTGGATTAGTAGTTTACACACGGACATAATTAGGTATACTTTATATGCAAGCATGTTTACACATACCATGCAGTTGGTTTTCATAGTGTGCATGCTGGGTTGCTTGCTCGTCGACGTTTTTACTTGTGGTTTTTGGCGTCTTTCAGGTATGGGTATTTATGGATACTACTAGGAATTTTTGGAAATAAAAAATGAAAATTTTAAGCACCTTATCACCAAACTCTCCACAACATTTTCCCCCATCCTTGGCGAGGTAGTTAGCGTGGTGTGCATTCGAAGCCCTATAAATACCCCATTTCATTTCTTTTCTCTTTACACTCATGTTTTTTAAGTGTAAAAAATCTGCCAAAATTCATACTAAGATTTATATCTTTTCTAGAAATCATTTTGGTGGAATTATATTTGAGAGTGGGTTGTTCAACAAGGTTAGTGATCAAATCGTTATTTGTGTGAGTACGTGATTGGAGTCTGTGTCCCTTGAGAGGTAATAGTGATTTTATTATCTATAAGTGTCATAACTTATTTATTATTTAGTGAATTTCTTGTTGTTGAGTGGTTGCCTTAAGTAACTTGAGCATGTTACCATATTGATACCGTCCCTATATGGGTTCACCTTGTTATATATAGTGTTATGCATGATTACATGTTGAGCTAGTATAATATGAGGTTGTCATGTTTATGTCTCAACATATTAAAGCATAAAATCTAATTAGAAAGCATCCGTGTTTACTTTTTCTATATGATTTGATATATAATATCTATTATTCAAGTTATCTACTTTTTGATATTATATTATTTGTGATTCTATTGTATGATTTGTATAAGTGTTTTATATTATTATTTGTGTGAGTTAGGGTCAAGTCCTTTAAGAGTCTATATCTCCTTACCCTAGTAGTATATTGGGTTGTGGATGTTTTCAATTGGTATCAAAGTGGGTGCACCCTTTTGGACTTAACTGCTTCGTGTTGTTTTTGTTAACTCACTTTCTCACAAACACATATTCTCTCTGATGGAGTCAAGAGAATGAGGTAATAGGTACACCTATACTTTTCAATGGGCTAAACTATGCCCATTGGAAATCAAAAATGAAGGATTTTTTGTGCTCCCAAGGATATCGGGTGTGGTTCCTTATTGAGAATGACTGGATGTTTCCTACCAAAACCCTACCTGATAACATTGTGATTCCTAAACCCATGATTGAATAGACTAAAGATGAGAGTAAGGAATCTAAATGGAATTGTAAGGGCCATTATGCAATCATCAGGGTTGTTTCACCATATGAATATCGAAGAATTCAGAGTTGTACTTCTTTAAAATAAGAATAGACATCTAGGAGAATGCTCATGAAGTTACTTTAGTAGTAAAAGGATCCAGAATTTTGAAGTTGAACATATATTTTGAACTTTGTATCATGCAAGATGATGAGAACTTTGACAAATTCTATGCACGCTTTTCTAACATTGTCAATTGTTCCTATAACTTAGGTAAACCTATTAGCGAGGAAAAGTAAATTGAGAAAATCATTGCTAGCCTACACTATCAGTTTGACTCCAAATTTACTATGCTTGAGTCCATAAGCCAGCTAAACTTATTGCTAATGAGTTACTTGGTAACTTGCAAGTCTTCAAACGGTGTCACATTTTACCAAGCAAGAGTGTATTGCGTCCGGAAAGGGAAAAATATTAGCCCTTAAGACTACTAAGGGAAGTGAACCAATCAAATATATGTGTATCATAGATTGTGATAATGATGATTCTAACCATAATGAGGAGGAAATGACATTCCTTTCTTAGAGATTTACCAGGTTCTTTATGAAGAAGAAACCTTTTTTTGGGACTACTAGGAGAGATACTTTTAGTTCCAAAACCTCAAGATCTACTAGAGATGATGAAGACTCAGAGAATGGTTCTAAAAAACTAAATAAAATAACATGCTTTGAATGTGGAAAGCAAGACATATTTTGCTCAGGGCTTTTAGAAACTAAAATGCAAAATCAAACGTGTAATGAAAGCTAAGGTTAATATTTTGGACTGTAGCAATAGTGATAATGAGAATGATGTTGAATTTTGGCTTTCATTGCTTCTAGTAGTATTATTGATCCTCTGACAACTACCTCATATATTCAAGAGGAGACTGCCAAAGAAAATTAAGTCAAAAATGAAAAAAAGATGAATTTTTTGATTCTTACAATGCTTTATTGTTGGAACATATTCTATTTAAAAAGCATAAGAGAAAGGCTATGAAGATCCTTGATAAAAAAGAATGTGTGATCAACACATTGAAGAAAACTATGGAGGAAAGGAAGTGCTCTACTAATGGACAACAACATGATCTCACAAATAAGTGTGAGGACATTGAAAAAGATATGACAATTTACTGGAAAAATTTAATCAAATCATGAGCAAGTAAATCAACTTGAGGAACATTTGAAGGTTCCAATTTGTTTTTCCTAATTCCTCTACTGACCAACGTGTTAAGATCAAAATATTGAAGAAGCAGATTATAGTTCTTGAGAGTGCACAAGAATATCTAGCTTACTCTTTTAAAGAGAAAGGAAGCTAAGGTTGAACAACCAAATGAGAAAGTTAAGGCTCTAAATAATTTGGAGCATAACTTGAATACTTCTTTAATGAAAATGAAGAGTTGATTAAAGCTTTGAAAGACATGCTAAGTGTCAGTGAGAAGGATCAAGCTTATTCTACCTCCAGTATCAACAAGATGATGACTGGGTCAAAGAATTTAAATGATATCCTCAGTAGCACAAAAACTTTTGGAGACAGACGTGGCATTGTTTATGATGAAGGGATTTTTACTTCAATAGGGGGTACTATAAGTTTGTAAAATCAACCAATCAAGAGTAAAAATTGAAGTATGCTTCCATAGACCCAAAAAGTAAGTCATTTTGGTCATTTCAACATGTTTCTTCAAGCAAAGTAAACCTTTCATCTAAGGCTAACACTTCTTATCACTCCAATGGTGGTCCATTACCTTTACCTACTGTCACTCCTACTTGTTACCACTATGGTGAACTTGGGTATTTGATACCACACTATAGTACATATATTTCTCATCCTCGTCAGAAAGTCAATATGAGTACACTTTCCCCTTCCTTTTGAGCTTTGACTTGTGTTGAGTCCATTCTTGTCTTCTCACTTGTTAGTCTTTCTTCTGTGTTTTGTGAGACTAATAGCTCTTCTTTTTACTACTATTGCTGCATGTAAAATGAAATTTAGAGGGATCAGGTTGATATATGTTTGGCATGCTTTTGATTTGAATTGAAGTATGGTTGTTTTGAAATATGTATTTCGTGAGAGCATATATGCTAAATTTTCCTTATTTTTCTTATATCAAATGAAATTTTCTTCTGCACATGCTATATCTTTATGAATTTGTATGGTTATTTTGAGAAGCTTGTGTGAATCTCCTACTTTGATGATATTTATTTCTCTAAGAAGCTTTAGAATCCACTTTTAGTTTATCTCAAAGAAACATTCTAGGTGCTGCTTGGTTAGAAAAATGATTTAGACCATTCTTGAATCATTTGTTCCTTTCTTGCCACCATTGTTCTAATATCCTTAGTCTCCCCACTTTGAGACTTTGTGGTATCCCTTTATTTCCTTGCTACTAAATACTAGCATAGCCTAAAGGTTTATTCTCACTTACTTTATCCACCTTTTTGGTTAGCTTGTATGTTCTAGGTTCGTCAATTTACCCTCTTTTGCCTATAAAAAAGGAAAGGAGAATGAAAAAGAAAGAAGGGTGCTAATGACATATTGAGTATATATATAAATGGGAAAAATGGAGAAAATAAAAAGGAAATAAAAAGTGAAAAGATGATAAGATAATGTTGCTTAAACATCTATTTTTTTATTTAATTTTCTTTCAACTTCATTGGTTGAAGCTTGAGAAGTAAAGAGAAAAGAACCCATGTTTGAGGGTGTAAGTGTTATGGGTTTGGACTTACCTATTTGATGGGATCAACAAAGGTGTATTTAAGCCTAAATATCTTCTCTCTTCTACCCATACCTTGACCTGTAATTACAAACCTATTGATTTCTTCTAGGTTGGCATTTACATTAATAGAGAGATAGGCTAATTGTGGACATATGAAGCTTTGTTCAACTTGAGTCAATATTTTGATTTTCTTGGTTTGCATAAGCATATCATGATGGCATATAGAGTAAACAAAATTTTCACATCACATATAATGCATGTCATTAAAACTTTAGTCATAGCCTCACATGAATGCATTATGCATTTATGGCATTATGGATTTTTGTATTGAATTTAATTTTTATCCTCTATGGACCCTCTAATTTGTTTAATATATTTTATTTGCTTCCTTCATTTGGTATTTCGTGTTGACTATTGTGTGCAGATTCCTTTGTGTTAGAGGGTTTGCAAGTAGAATGCATAACTCGTTTGTTATATGACGTGCATAATTTTAAGGAGAAAGGTGTATGTCTTGTGTATGCTATCGAAGGAAGTGATGTGTTTGTTTTACTTCTTTTTGTTTGTCCTATTTATGAGTTTTTGTTATGCTACACATTCATATGGTTCTTCTTTCTCTACGAAGTATCATAATATGAACCAAGCAAAAATAGGATTGTTAGTATGACATGTTGCATGCATTGTATGCAATCTCTAGTTTCAATCTTACCCGTTGCATTGCATTAGTGTTAGGATAATGAAAAATTTGTACACCTTTTCTCCCTCATATAGGGGTGTTCCTTTGACTTTCTATGCGAAAAGGGGGAGAAGTTTCTGTGCACAATTATATGTTTGTTTCCATGCTATATGTTGCATGGGTTATGAGTGTAGGATTGCACTACATATTGTTGTCTAACTTGCACGCATCTAGGGGCAATGTTGCATGGAGTAAGGGGAAGTTATGCATGTTTACTTTTATTCATGCCTATCGTTGTGTACCTTTGTAGGAGTAACATGATAGTATGTTGTTTGACTACATGATATTTCTGCATGATATGTTTCATAGGGTATATGTTTGTTTCGTGCGTGCAAGTTACAGGTGTAAAGTGAAGCCTTTGACCTTCAGATGTTTTATGTGTAGTGGTGCTGAGACCATCTTATTTTAGTGGGGGAAAATGGATGAGTTGATACATGAAGATGGATGGAGCACACAAGATGGATACATTTGGTATAGGTGTGCCTTTTGGGTTTTAGTATGTGTTGTTACGTTGTTCATGGGAATGAACAACTTTAGGAAATCTTCATCATTATCTCCTGTTTGATGACTGTCTACACCTAGTTGTGCAGTATTTGATAGGAAAGCCAAAGAGGGATAATGTAGGCCTTGTTGTACTTGTGTTTGTGTGTTGGCTTCGCATGTACAAAATATGGTATCTATTTCATTTTTCTTAGTATATTTGTCTTCCTCTATGTAAGGTCAGTTATTGTTGATTAATAATTCACACATATACATAGTTGGGTATATTTTGTATGCAATCATGTTGACATACACCATAGGGTTGGTTTTGGTAATGTGCATGCTAAGTAGAGTGTTGGTTTTCAACGAGTGAGTTTACTGGTGATTTTTGGTGTGTTTCAGTTTATGGATAGTACTCAATATTTTTGGAAACAAAATAAATACAACTTTTTAGAAGCTCATCACCACCCTTTGTGAGGTGGTTGGCGAGGTGATTCTAAGGTTTATTAATACCCCACTCATTACTCTTTTCTTTACTCATATTTTGAAGTGTTAAAACGCTGCTAAAATTCATACTAAGATTTATATCTTTTCTAGAAATCCTTATGGTGTGATTATATTTGAGGGTGGGTTGTTAAACGAGATTGGTGATCAAATCATTGTCTATATGAGTACGTGATTTGGTTATGTGCCTACCGTACGCGATTTGATATTAGTGTTATACTGTGTGTCCCTTGAGAGTTTGAGTTGTTCACTTCTAGTTACTTGAACTAAGTCGTTGTGGGAGTAGGAAGTGAATAGAAACAGTAGGCAGTTTGGATGAAGGTGAGCTAACAAAGGTAATAGTGATTTTACTGTCTATTAGTGTTGTAACTTGCAAACTATTTAGTGAATTTTTTGCTACTAATTGGTTTCCTTAAAAAACCCGAGGATGTTAACATATAGATACAATCTCTATATAAGTTTACCTCATTATATCAAGTGTTATGCATGATCACATGTTAAACCAGTATAATCTAAGTTTGTTGTGTATATGTTTCAACATATTGAAGCAAAAACTTTGATTAGAAAAAAATTGTGTGTACTTTTTTCTACTTTCATATATAATATCATTTATTCAAGTTATATGCTTTTTGATATTGTACTATTTATAATTCTACTGTGTGATTTGTATAAGTGTTTATATTTTTATTTTTGTGAGTTAGGGCCAAGTCCTTTCATGACTTTTTTAGTTTCTTTTTATTTGTTATTTATTGTATTTTTATTTAATATTTTTGTTTAATTTCTTAAAAAAATTTCTAAACCATGACATGGCTTTTGTGCTAGGAGCAGCATGAGGCTCTTGAGATACAATTGGGTTGAAGGAAAACATATATACACACTGGTCCCTATTTTGGATATGCTAGGTTTTATTTTTGTTGCAATGAGTTTTTAAACTAAGAATACTAGAATACACATTTCAAATCAAGCCTTACAAGTTTTCTCTTCTTCTTTCTCAACCCTAATTTTATCTTGCCTCAAATACTATTTGATTTGAAAAAGAACTAGACAACATGAAGAATTGAGCTCCAACTTTTTTTTTGGCTTTATTTTAGAATTAATATATTTTATTTTATTTTGTTATTTTATGTAATATATTTTAGTTTATTTTATTTCTTTTTTGTGATCCTATGTTTGTTTTATTTAGAATTGTTATATTTATAACTGTTTGTTGAGATATGATGTATAAGAAGTGCACAATAATCTGTCTGTGTGGTTAAAATTGTATGAGATGATAGATGCATCACACCACTTAGGTAATCACATTGAGCAAAAGTAAATGGATAAGTTTTCTCTTCCTTATCTTTCTCTTTCATTTATATTTGTTACATTAAGGGAAATGTAGATTCTAGGTTAGGAGTAGAGGAAACATTGCAAATTTGGGCAATTTTCAATTTTTATTAAACATGTATTTACATTTCCATTTATTTTTATTTGTTTGCTTTTATTTTATTTGTTTGAGGATAGTTAGATTCATTTTAAAATTCTTTCTCGTAAAATTATCATGCTTTTAGTGAATTTTGAGCAAGTGATTGAGTCTTTGTACAATTAGGTTAATATTTTGAATATATCATGAAGTAATGTGATAATAAATTGTTTTTGTCATAATATATGGTTCATGATAAAATATTGAAATTAAGATAAACTCGAAATTGGTGTTTAGGAATCAAATAGTAGAGAATACCTTGTGAAAATATTTTAAGACTATTATCATTCCATTATGAGAAATAATATTATTTTTCTACTCCTTTAAACACATTTCTTAATATTTCAAATTATTAGATGTTCTTTATAGGTTTTTCATTATATGTTAGCATTTTTAACATCTAATGAAGAATTATATATTTATTTCTATTTCTTAGATTGAATTATTTGAGTAAAATTGAAAGTGTATGCCTATTTCATTTATGCATGACTTCCAAAAAAGAGATATATCTAGGGTTTCCTAAAGCTAATACAAAAATAGCCAAATCAACTACTCACCAAATCATACAAATATGTACAAAATGTACACGAGTCTATTCTCTAAAAAAGAAAAAGAAAAAGGAAGAAATAATATATATAAAAAAAAGAGAGTATAAAAAAATGAATTGTATAAACTAAATACTATGACCCGAAAGTCTTTAAAGTTGTGAGAATGACTATTACAAAAAAGAATAGAAAAATAAATCCCCTTGAAGTCATTGCATTTTCATTCATATCTAAAGGCATATATACTTGATATTTGCACTTGATGATTTTAGTTGATGCATGAGAATAGTATGAGACTTCTTTATAAATCCTATCATTTGATTCATTTCATGAGATCAAATGTAACATAATATTTTGAGCCTTTTTTCCTTTAAACATATACGAACCTATTAATTCATTTATTTACATAAATTTTATTCACATATAACTTTGATTGAGTGATTGAACCAATAGAATCAATATAATATTAGGAGTATGACTTGTCTGGATTTGAGTCAAAGAAAATTCGGATTCCTAATACTCAAATTGGGTAAATAAATATAGATACATTTTTGATATGAAATATGAATTTATGATTTTCAAGTAATTGTTACAGTAAACTA
Source organism: Hippophae gyantsensis (assembly GCA_030763125.1). NCBI lineage: Eukaryota > Viridiplantae > Streptophyta > Magnoliopsida > Rosales > Elaeagnaceae > Hippophae > Hippophae gyantsensis. The sequence goes on from CM061035.1 coordinate 45,723,149, forward strand.
TGATTCTTTGGGATGTTAATCTAGCTTATGCTTTGAATTTTAATTATGAACTTAAAAGAGACTAAAGCATGAGAAGTTTTGCCATTTTTCATTTTATTTTGTTATTTTTAGTTTGAAATTTTTACTTTATTAATTTTAGTTCTTATTTCAATATTTGTTATTTGTTTATTTTTGTATTAAGTTTAATATTTGTGGGTATCATCATTGAAATCACTCATGAGACTTAAACTTCTCCACTAGGGAAACTTAGGGGTTTAAAAGCTTGTTGCATATGCTGAATGCAACCTTGTCAATCTACAAAAATGATTTAGGATAGTTTATTTTTGTTTTCATTTTTAGTTTTTATCGTTTTCTTTGTTAGAGACTAGCAAGAAGTCAGTTGGGGGTTATGATGAGTGCTTAAAAATCACTTAATATTACATGATTTATTTACACTTTAAGTTAAAAATAGATTTGTATTTGTATAATTTTATCAATATTTCAAAATCACAGATATACTTTGTTGTTTTTAGGTATTTTTGGTTTCAAAATGATTCAAATTAAATATACTTGAAGAATTATACTTGAAAGCACTTAATTGCAACTAAGAAGAATAAAAATAATAACATATATAAGCCTTACATATGTACCAACCAAATGTAAGGGGGTGAAATACAAAGAAATTTGGAGACAATAAGAACAACGTGGGCCACATTGGTGGAATTTTAGTGTCCCTATCCGAGCTTCTCGGATTAGAATTTCATGCAAACGAAAATCAACGCATGCTACAATGATGGAAAAAGTATGCCATAGTACTTGACCTTATGATCCCATGTTCTCTCATTTTCTCATTGTTTTCTCACCTATTAAAAACCCCTCACACCTTTTGTAAAAATCATCCCAAACATTTGATTCTTTAACTAGTTTTCTTTTCTTCAGTAGTTGTTTTCTTTCAAGGTTATCTCTCAAATTTGAGAGTTAAATTTTTTTATTTTATGTCTAGTTTATACACAATTTAGATTAAGTTATCACGAATAAGAGGTAACAGTTTAGGAAATATTGTGAAGATTAATAGGTGTAGAGCAGGATATACCTCTCTATCTATCTTTTGGGTATAAATCTGATATCTATTCTTATGTCTTTTCAAGAAACAATATTATATTTGTTGAATTTATTATAAATAGTTTACTGATAGTTCATTATTTTTAACATGTCTAACCGATTACGATAATGAAATTTTATTTATGTTGATATGTTTGTGTAACATTATTTAGGTGAATATGTTTAATCATTATTAAATATAGATTTTTTTATTCATGATTTTTATGAAATTTATTATTAAAAAATATATTAACGATATATTTTTCATAATAAATTTAAAATATAAAAATTAAATTTTTGATAAATGATTCTAGATCTAATTTAGAATTATATTCTATTTTAAAGATTTTTGTAAGATTTATTGTTGAAAAATATCTTGAGAACATATTTTTCTAATTTGGTTTAAAATTTGAAATTTAAGTTTCAGATATATGAAGATAAAATATAATTTAGATAACTTGAATATAAGTTTAAATTATGCCTGACATAAATTGGCAAGTTAATGGTTTAATAATTTGTTAGAAAAGAATCAATAATATATGTTTATAATTTATTAAACTAATTAATTTTACTAAACATAATCAACTAGTTAAATATCCTATTAATTCTCCATGATTTATTAATTATATATATGCCTGTAATTGGTGTGAAGTAATCTATCTTCCATCTTTTTATTATTTTTGTCATTTACTTTAATATTTTTCAAAATCCAAATATTATGACAAAATGTTTTGGTTTATTTTTCGTTTATAAGAGTTTTGTTGAATTATTTAAGACCACGTGGTTTCTCTTTAGATTGTCCTTAAAAATATACTTGTCGTTATTTACAAAGTGATTGTACATTTGCGAGCTATTTATAAATATACAAAATTTGTGCATGAGTGACCCTTATATTTTATAGGGTAAACAAAAAAATATGCAACCAAGAAAGTTGCAAATATGTCACCTAATTTTATCGTCTTATAATTACAGTAATGAATTATTGTAAGTGTCAAAAATATCATCCCAGTGCAATTTGTTATATTTTTATAGTTATTTGTAAAACGATAAAATTAAAAAAATGTCATCTAAATTATACGGATTCTACTTTTGTAATATCTATGACACTTTAGTGCTATATTTGTCTAGGGGAAGTTATATTGTATGTTTGTAATTTTCATGATATTTTAATAGTATATTTATTAGTTCAATCTATACTATATATAGTTGATACATATACACACATGTTTAACAAGAGTGAGTTAATGTAAGACCGTACAAGACAATTTAAAATGCGGTTCTTATTTCAGCTCATGAGCCCATGTATACATGTTTAGCTCGGGCTCACCTGGTAAAATAATAATCTCCTTTTTACGTGATCTTCATGATGGCAAGGTGACTCTTGCAATAATATCCCAACTATAAGAAGAAATCCTAGAGGCCAAGGCCTTGGCCATTTTATGAGCTTTTGGTTATGAAAATGATACAATTATATTTTAGAGAGGTTAGGGAAGAAGAAGAATAGTAAGAGGAGCTAAAATTTGTATAATATTTCTTATCCCTATTCTTGAAATAACTATGGCTATATATAGCCTTACAAGAAAATTAAAGAAAGCAAAAGGATTGTGTGAAAGAAATGGGTGAGTGCATGAAGGAAATCATAAGCATCTCTCCCTAGCATCCTAGTGCTCCCCCTTCCCACTATGTAACCACCCCTGCGCCAAGCCACTCAAATTAGCAAATAAAATTTCTCCTTCCCTTTAGAATCCTTGTCTTCAAGGATAAAGTGGGGGTATGTTTTGAAAAAAAAAAACAAGCAATATCACTTATCATCTTATCAATCATATTCTCAACAACAGCTCTGAGACCATCCATCCAACTATCACCCCTAACTCTACCACTGAATTGTTCCTTCTTGTTCTTCCTCTTGAACTTCCGAGCAAGGTGGTTCGCCATTCTGTTATTAAAATCTTTACCTCTGAGATCAGAAATCAAAATATTATTTTCTCCAACATTAGTAGCTTTCTTGTCCAAACTACAAGCAATGACAATAATGATTGTCTTATTTAAGATACGCTTGCTGTTAAGACCAGCAATTACACTAGCCTCCTTGATTAGTTGACACTAGAAATCATTAAGATATACAGGAATAGTGACAATGAAATTTGTTATCGTAACACCAATTTAAGCCTATACAATCTTATGCATCTTACTGAGAACCAGGGAAGAGATCTCTTCCGCAGTAATTTGCTTTTCTTCACCCTTGTAGTTAACTACAATTATATATTTTTCAACCCCAGGTCTACTATAACTCCTAGCGCTCAAGTTTTCAAGACCAGTAATCATGTCTATATGGTCGTTGGTATCATCATCCTTCTCCAACTGGATTGGTTTCATCTTGAAGCCAAGTGGGAACCCTTCCTAGCAAAGCTCTAACTTTATGATCAACTTCTAAATTATCTTTGCATCATCAGAAGATGCAATCATGAGATTAGTAGCCTTCTTATCTGTCACAATTTTGACATCTTTTTTGGGTTGGAATTATGGGATCATCACTCTGTCCAAAGCTTCAGCTAATTTTTTTGGTTTTTTAACCCAATCAGGAATTGAAATCCCAATTGTCTCTGACCAGGGTCAGCAAGTAAGAACTACAAAGGTTGAGGGAATCATTTAGGAGTAGACCATAATGGTGCCCTAGTAATAGTAACAATACCTTCAGGAAAATTATAGATCAATTACTTCATCCAGTTAGCAAAGTATTTGATGAGTGCTCAAAAAGCACTAAAATTACCATGATTTTATGCACATTAATTGATTAAAAAAATATATATTTATATGTTTTATCATATATTTATATAAATTTGTCTTTTTTGGAATCACGGGTGTTTTTATTATTTTTCAGGTATTTTCACTTAAAAACGTAACTTAAAGACTCAAAGAGGAATACTGAAGCAATACATCACAAATATATTAATAAATAAATGGGGAAAGGTCAATAAATATGGAAAAATTGGACAAAATGGGTCAAAAATGTCAAAAAGGAGAACATCGCGCCACCCAGCCGTGCCGAGCCCCGCGGGCAGACCGCCCCATATCCGCGCGCATCGGGCCGCGCCAATCCTTCCGCACGCGCCGCTGCGTCTCTGCTCACGTGCGCGCGCACAGGCGCACTCTTCCTTCGCGGCCGCTGCCATTTCGCCCCATGACATCATCAATGACATCAGCAATTACACTCCGTGTTTTCACAATTTTTTAACATTTTTTCCCCTACTTTTTCTCTCCATCCTCACCTATAAATACCCCCCCTTCTCTTCACTTCTAAAGACGCCTCAAAACATATCTTCTCTTCTCTTTCTTTCTCTCATTTCTTAGTTTTTTTAGTTTTTCTTAGTTTTTAGCTTTTCTTAGTTAGTTCTTCTTAGTTTTTAAGTTCTTCTCTTTTTGAGAAGAACTAGTTATGTTTTTGTAATTTATTAGCTTTTTGATTCAATAAATGGGAGTGCAAATTCCGCTTGGAGGTTTTCCAGCAATGAGAATAGCATCGAAGTTCTGTAAGGATTTTATTTTCTTTACAATTATTTTTTATGCTTTATTCTTACATGTTATATTTAATTTGTTTGTGATTAAATTTAACTCTGCTGGCTGTTTATAAACATGATGTAATAATAACGTTGTTATGCTTGCAAAATATTAAATAGGTAAAAATCTCTAAAATGAATTGATTTTATTTTTATTCAAGATTTTATATTAAGAATGTTAGAGAGAAATATATTATTTTTCATTACAAACTTAAATCTGAAAATTAGATTTTAAGGTTTAGTTATCCGGTCTAATTTAGAGTAGTGCTCTTTTATTTGTTGGTACAATCGCCCGGTAGTTAGAGTGAAGCTCTATTTCAAAAGTTTTTATAAGAATTATTATCTGAAAATGTATTGACAACATGTTTTCAATTGTGGTTTTAAAACTTGAAAGTTAGTACTCGGATAACTAAATTCTTAGGTTTAATTTGGACACCTTGAATAAAGTTTAAACTGTCTAACCCTACCAAAGGTGGCATTTAAATGGTTTATTTTCAATCTCTTAGAAAAAGGAATTAATTTAATTAACCAAATTAGTTATCAACCCCACCCATAGGTGTTAATTGATTTGTTTAGTTAATAAAGAATATCTAACCCCACCAAAGGTGGTATTCATACAAAAAAGAGAGAATCAATAAATATCAATTCATATCTTTAATAACCTAAATAATATGAGCAAGGATAATTAACTTAATTATTATATCCATAAATACTCCACCATTATAAATGATAAAATTTGCATAAATTTTTATTGAATCTATGTTTATTTTTATGTCAGTAGATTAAAAACACAAAACCCAAAATATCGTGACAGGATGTTTAGGATTTAATTTCATTTTTAAAAGTTTGAATAATAAATTAAAAACCACATACATTTCTTGCTTAGATCGACCTTGGGAGTATACTTATCATTTTCTACGAAATGATTCGTGCACTTGCGAGAGTTTTATAAATAGATAAAACCAAAGTATCGGCAGGATCGGCGATGTCGGTTCTGCCCGATCAGTATTCTCCCAAACTTAGGCGAGCCTAGGTAATGAAATCTTGAATTGTTTCACAATTTTTTTGTGTCAAGGCACTCAAGCACATGTCCTAATTTACCTGTTGCTTATGTATCACCATCATTTCTTATTCCATTGGTATATTCAACTAGATTAAAAAGGTATGCATTCACTTCAGTAGGAGTCTTCTCAAGAAAAGCTCCAAACTTGGACCGGGCCCTTGTCAAACAAGGGTCATTATTTTGTGGAAAGGAATGCACAATGCACATAGGTGCTTGTTTCTTAGGTGGGTCTCTAGAGGTTCCATAGTTTTCTGTAAGGTGGGGAATGATCATTTGAGTGTTACAATTGGCACCAAGAGTTCCCGACTCCAAAAGTGGTTTTTGAAAATATAGACATCTTTGACAAACAAAATTCCTAACATTATCATGGTCGAGTGCATTGGCAATGACACTCAATTTCTCCCAAAAATCATCATCAAAGACATGCTCAATCTATGGGCCAAGTCTATTTTGTAGGGCTTCAATATTGAAATGAGGATTAATTGATGCAACAACGGAAACAACAACTGTTGATTTGGCCTACCCAATGTTCCCATCACGGAATAAGAATTGTTTATTGAGGTTACTCTTCCCCATCACATCATTATCTAGCCTTCCATCTCCTAAACTCTCATTAATGCTACTAGCAATAGTTATAAGTTTCTGAGCATGCTCTTCATCCATACCATCAGTTATGAACTTGGTTTCAACATCACAGAACACTGATCCAAAAAAGCCTCTAACCACAATTTTGATGAAGGAAACAAGAGGTTGATGGTTATGACAATATTCATTGTATTCAATGGCTTTTTCAAGAATGATGTTAGTGAATACAACCACCTTGAATTTAGGAAGTTATTCCTTGGTCAATTTTGTCCTTGAGGTATGTTCCAAAATCGCATAGTTGAGTTCTTACATATTTTGAACAAAAGCAAGAGCTCTGTTCTTACCAACATCATTCTTAGCAAAAACAAAGTTACTTGACAAATCCCGGAGCTCTACTGTGCCCTCATTACTTAGCGTCACAGGCTTAATGCCAGTAAGGATTGGGTTTTTTGCTATCTTAGGACCAAACCCCTGCATTTTTTTAGTGATAAGTACATGCTTAAGAGAATCATACCTTCCAAAGTACAAACCATGGTTCACAATGATTCTAACACAAGAATTGTTGAATCCACGATAAGGGCCAGTAATACCCTCAATATTTTGAGTCTTTCTGTAGACACCAACTAAACCATTGTATTATTTTTCTCTTCCTTTATTTGCAAGCTTTGAATCATTATCCAAGCAGGTTCTAACATAGTCCAAGGAGTAAAAAAAGGAAAAGGAGGAGGCACTCGTAACACCCCTAGAACCCAAGCTTTCAGCAACCCATTTCGAGTAACCATTTTTGTCTTCATCTCCTCACCCAAGCTTTCAGCAACCCATATGCTCAGGTTGAAATGGAAGAACTTGTGCATGGATATTTATTTGTCACAAGAAAGGCCCTGAGTATATAACCTAAGGATGGAGGAGATGAAGAGCAACCTGAGCATATGTTTCACACAAGATGACATGTGAAGGATAAGGTATGTACATTGATTATTGATAATGGAAGTTGTTCTAATATTGCTAGTAATTTTTTGTTTGAAAAGTTTAATTTGAAGTGGCAGAAGCATCCCAAATGGTATATGCTATGATGGCTGAATAACTGTGGAGAAGTGAAGGTCAACAAATAAGTTCAGTTTCCTTTTTTGATTGGCAAGTATGAGAATGAAGTTCTTTGTGATATGGAACTAATGTATGCTAGTCAAATATTGCTTGGCCTATCATGGTAATTTGATAGGAGGTTATCACCTAATGAATATAAAAATCGTTATTTTTTTGTATTGAAAAACCAAATATTTGTATTAGGCCCTCTCAAACCTTTGAGGAGCATGTTAAGATAGCAAGAGAGTACAAGATGAGTGAGAAACAAAAAGTGTGAGCAAGAGGAAAAGAAAAGGAGAGCAAGTGAGGTCGAGAGGAAAAATAGAGAGAAAAGTGAACAAAAAGGAGAGAAAAGTGAGCAAATAGGAGAAGAGAATAAAAGAATGAGTGTAACTGTTGAAACACATGAGATTAAGAGTGTAATGATGGCAAGGAAACAATACTTGTACTTATGTATAAGGATTTTTATCTTTCTACTAACGATCTTAACTCATTTTTGTCTAGTGTTGTTATGTCCTTATTACACGACTTTGATAACCTATTTCCTAAAGAGATTCCCCTAAATTACCTCCTTTGAGAGGTATTGAGCATCAAATAGACTTCATACTCGAATACGTAATAGAAAATTGACCTGCTTATAAAGCTAATCCCAAGGAAATGAAGGACATATAAAGGCAAGTGGATGAGTTATTACAAAATGGATTTGTAAGGGAGAGTCTCAGCCCATGTTTGGTTCCTCTCATCTTAGTCCGAAAGAAAGATGGAACGAGGTACATATGTGTGTATTGCTGATATATTAACATTATAACAGTAAAGTATAGACATGCTATTCCCAGATTAGATGATATGCTTGATGAATTGCATGGTTCTCATTTGTTTTCTAAAAATGATATAAATAATGGCTTTTATTAGACTCGCACGAAAGAAGGAGGTGAATGGAAAACTACATTTAAGACTAAATATGGATTGTATGAGTAGTTAGTAATGCCTTTTGGTTTAACTAATACACCTAGTACATTCATGAGGTTAATGAACCATGTCTTACGTGCTTTCATGGGAAAATTTGTGGTAGTTTACTTTGATGATATTTTAGTTTGTAACAAAACATTGGATGAACATATGGAACACTTGCATGCTGTTTTTAGTTTGTTGAAAGAGAACTAATTGTATGTTAATCTTAAGAAGTCCACGTTTTGTATGGAATCTATAGTGTTTCTTAGATTTGTTATTAGTTTATAGGGTATTAGTGTTGATGAAGAAAATGTAAAGGCAATAAGGGATTGGCCTATACCTAAGAATGCGAATGAGGTAAGACATGGTTTAGTAATTTTTTATCAAAGGTTTGTAAATGATTTTAGTTCCATTGTTACTCTTGTGAATGAACTTGTTAAAAAGATTGTTGTTTTTAAGTGGGATGATGTGCATGATCAAGCTTTAAAAAATTTAAAAGATAAGCTAACAAATGCTCCTTTGTTGTGTTTGCCTAACTTTGATAAAGCTTTGGAGATAGAATGTGATGCATCGCTTATTTTAGCAAAAAAATAAGTGGGACAATGTTGAATTATCCTACTTACGACAAGAAGCTTTCTACATTAGTGACAACTCTTCAAACATGGCAGCAGTACTTGTGGCCAAGGGAATTCATCATTCATTTAGATCATGAGAGTTTGAAGTTCCTAAAGACCCAAGGTAAGCTTAATAAATGACATGCTAAATGGTTGGAGTTCATAAAAAAATTTCCTTATGTAATCAAGTGCAAGCATGGGAAGGAAAACGTTGTGGCTAATGCATTGGCTAAGAGGTACGTATTACTTACTTCAATGCAAACTAAATTACTTGGTTTTGAATTGCTTCATGATTTGTATGCCAATGATTCTAATTTCACCCAAGTATGGAATGCATGTAATAAATGTGCATTTGGCGATTATGCTGCCCAAGCCAATAAGGGGCGTTTGAAGGTTATTTTCCAACCTAGAGATTGGGTTTGGGTGCACATGCATAACGATATGTTTCCCACACAAAGAAAATCAAAATTGCAATTTTGAGGTGATGGACCTTTTCAAGTATTGAAATTGATCAATGATAACGCATACAAGCTAGATTTTCCAAGCGACTATGGTAATGTTAGTGTAACTTTTAATATTGCTAATTTATCTTTGTTTGATGCAAGTGATCCAAAGAAGAATTTTTTCGAAAAGGAGGGGAATAATGGAGATTGAGGTGCTAACCAAGTTGATATTCCCAAATATTGTCAAGATCCTTTGGAAGGAATTGGTGGTCGAATGACTATGGTAAGGTCAAAGAGGATGAAAAAAGCTTTGCAAGGCTTCATCATAGAAGTGAAATACAAAGAGGTTGTGTTAGAAGAATGTAAAAGTAAATTCAAGGTTTCCAAAGCTTTACCAAGGATGGTCTATTATCTTTTTATGCTAGGCATAGATTTGGAAGATCAAATTGAATGCAAAGATTAATTTAGGAAGCAATTTTTGTTTTAGTTAATTTTGGGCCTTTTATGTTTTATTTATTATAAGTCTAATCTGATCATATTGAACTCGTTCCTAGCAAATCGATTGTTCGTATTTGATAACTGTATTTTATATAGTTATTTTCATCTATTTTATTAATTATAATTGCTATGTTCTTGACATTTTTGTGTAATATTAGTGAAATAAATTAATATTTACCTTTTATGTGTTAAGAAATACATTTTTAATAAAATTAAATAATTTGTATCGAAAATGTACTTAATTTCAAATTTATGTCCACAAATATAATTTCAAATAATAGAGTTCTTAATTACAATTTATAAAAGTCGAAAATATAATTTAAATTAAATTTGGGCTTAATTTTAATTATTAAAAGTTTAAAAATTTAATTTAAAATTAGCAAAGGGCTTAACTATAATTAAAGAAAGTTTAAAATGTAATTTGAATTAAATTTGTGGGTCAAAATCCAATTAATTAAAGTTTAATTTTTGCGCAGGAGAGAAGAATCCACGCGTCATCATCCACGCGTACAACGTGGACCGTCCGATCAACGCATAAACGGTTAGGATGCACGCGTGTTCTTCATACCTGACCAAAGAGAGTGGGTGTAGAGTTTCTTCTATCACGCGGCTCGGTGCACCGAGTGGGGCCCACCTGTCGTGCAGGCCGGCGTGCAAGTGGGACCCACCTATCTGACGCGTCGCAGCCGCTTTCCCCCACCTTCGGGCATCCTTTTTCCCGTGCGGTCGATCCACGTGCGCCCGATTATTCCACGAACTAGAATCTGCCACGTGTCCCACTTTATCTATCACCTAATCATTTTCTGACACGTGGCATGTTACAATGAGCGTGAAAGTGCAGGATCACGCCCGCGTTGCAGCCGTTGTCTCCCACGTTCGTCGTGCCATTTTCTCGTGCGCCGTGCCTGCGTGCAGCCGGTTTGTTCACCCAATGAAATGCGGCCACCTGTCTCTATTAATTCTTCATCCAATCAGAGATTGACACGTGGCACGCAGATTGAGTTAAAAACAATCACGCACGATGCCCTTTGTTTCTTCCGTCCACGCGTAAAAAAATTTAATATTCTCTTTCGTACACGTGGATGCGAAATTTAAGGAAATTGTCGGGTTTTATTTTCGATACAAATATTTTACGCGTGTTTAAAAAATGTATTATTTTGGATGTATTTTTTTAGCTATAAATAGGAGATATTATGATAGAGTTAAAGAGTTTTGGAAAGTTTTTGGAGAGTTTTTAGAGTTTAGAATTTTTGTATTGTTCGGATATGGACTGTGGAACACTCAGAAGCCATTTTTGGCTTCTGTTGTGTTCTGCATGTGCCAAATATTAATGATACAAGATGTTTTAATTTTATTTCTTCTTCATCTAATTTTTCTGTATGTGATGTAATTTTTATTTTTAATTTATGAAGTAATTTAATTTTTCTAGGGTTGCATTTGATCTAAATTTATGAAGCTTTGATTTTAATTATTTTTGATAGATTTATAAGACGTTCGATTTTTTCATTCTATTTTGTACTTAATGCTTTTTGATTATTTACGAATTTTATCAAATTGATCCGTGGCACATAAATAAAATTGGAAGAGGTATTTGTGTGTATATTGCTCGTAGATAGAATGACATGTATGATGAAGGATAGGAATATACCCTAATTGTATGTGTGGCCATTTGAAAACTTAGAACATAATGAATGTTGGTGAATTTAATTCTCATAGAGATATAGTGAATTAATTTAACGAGGTGTGTTTATACGGAGCTCGGAAGAGATGTATGGATAAAATTAGAAGTTTTCGGTTGACAAATTAAATGTACTAAAAAATATAAATCAAAAGAAAATAACATGATTAGAGTGGATTAGTTTGGTGAAAAATTGCAATCCTAGATTTCTTTTATTTTCTTATTACTTTTTTCTAAATCAACGATTGTTTTGGATAAAATTAGAGAGAAATAATTTTAGTACTCAACAAACTATAGTAACAAATCTCCGTGGGAACGATACTTTACTTATCAAATTTTATTACTTGTGACCGTGTATACTTGCACGTTTTATGTTCTCCAAAAGAGACAACAGTATTCCTTTGAGTTCATGGGTTCCTAGGGTTGTTTTCCTGGAGGATCCCATCACTATCACCATTGGTTCTTGGGCTATAATATCTATAGAGTCTAGGTGCTACTACCAATCTAAATATTAGATTTTTGGGATCATTTTCAGTTTATTGTTAGATCTTTGGCTATTTTCCTTGAGTTCTCAAACACTTTGTGTTTGTTGTTTTCAAGGTTCGAGTTCGCATCATTTGGCATCAAAGCCTTTTGTTTTAATTTTAGATTCTTATCCTTGTTTATTTTTGTTCTTTATTTTTTTTCTTGAGTTTCTCATTTTTCTACCATTGTTCAAATATGTTTGTGTTGCTATTTTTTATTTGTGTCGTTGTTTTTTCTTTTCTAGTCAAATTATCATTTTTTTATTGTCAATGTTAATTAAAAAAGAGAGATCTAATTAAAAAAATGAGATCAAATCAAAGAAATAAAGGAAAAAAATGTAGAGAACAAATCAAAAGGAAATAAAAAATGAAAACCTAATTTAAAAAAAAAAGATTTAACTCAAAAAAATTGATAAAAAGAAAAAAGAAAAAAGTCAGAATTTTGCTCCAAGATTTCAAATTTTTTATTTGTTTCCTTATTTCCTTAATTCTGGTGCAATTAAAACAAATTGTATATTGCTATCCATTCTGGTGTAAAAACAAAATCTTGACTGTTTTAGTTTTAGGACTCTAATCCCTGTGATCCAATTCCGTACAAAAATCGTTCCTTAGTGCCTTTACTTATTTGGTTATTTTGGACTACCATTGGTGATGGTTGAATTCTATATTGTTTGGAATTTTTAATCAAGGTTTTGGCTTGCTTAGGAGCTAAAGAAGCATGAGTAATTATCTTGAATGCTACACAAGGAAGAGAAGATACAACATTCATATTGTAGGCCATGCAATAGTCTTTTGAGAGGATGATTGAAATGATGGAAAATATAAATGAGAGGATGGAAAGATAGGATGCCAGAATAGCAACCTTGTAACAAGGAGCACCATAAGGTGTTCCCAATGATAGGGGCCAGAGGGACAAGCCCATGTAGAGGAATATCTTGAAGATCTTAATTGAGAGGATGTTCAAGACTTTGAGGAGAAGGAATATATGATACCTGTTGGAAAGGGATATGGAAATAGAGAAGGAAGAAATGAAAGGGAAATTTTTTTGGGACCACCAACTAGGGTATTTGATGGGGTTGATCAAAACTTGGCAAGCATCAAAATGAAGGTGCCACCCTCCAAGGGAAGAATGACCTTGAATTGTATATAAAATGGGAGAAAAATATGGAACACATCTTCGAGAACCACAACTATGACAAAGAATAATAGGTAAAACTCGATGTTATTGAATTTACTAATCATGCACTCAATTGGGGGGATCTATTAGTGATTGAAGAGGAGGGGGAATTAAGAGAGGCCAATTGACAATTGGGAAGAGATGAAGACTATCATGAGGAAGTGGTTCGTTACTAACTATTACTATAGGGAGTTGCACCAAAAGTTAAAAAGGCTTTATCAAGGATTCAAAATAGTATACGATTACTATAAAGAAATAGAGGTGGCTAAGATAAAGGCTAATGTAGATGAGGATAGGGATGCCACCATGGCTCGATTTCTATATAGGTTGAATAAAGATATTGCCAACGTAGTGGAGCATCATAATTATGTAAAGTTAGAGGACATGGTTCATATGGCAATCAAAGTAGAGTGATAACTTAGAAAGAGGGTGATGTGGACCCTCTAGGAAAATAATCCTTGGAACCTACGATCTCAAAGAAATAGAAACAATCAATTTGCTAGTAACTTGTTAAAAAAGATCGGATTAGATCCTAAGGAAATAAATTTCTTAAAACCATAACCTTAAGACACCACAAAGCTTGATCATTTCTCTTGATAAGTCGAATTCAAGCAGTCAATCAAGAACACAAGAAAGGAAAGCAAAAAGCTTTACGAAATAAACTTGATAAATGGTCAAAAGGTTATCCAAAAATTACATGGCTGTCGCTTTTTATAAGCAACAAATCCTAAAAGAAAAAAATCATAAATGAAATGAGTGTAATTAGTTATGAACTTGGCCTAATCATCCTTAAAAAATAAAAAAATTAAATACTTATGATAAATAAAATATTAAAGGTCCACAATTAACTAAAACAAAAATTTCTTCCTAAAGTAATCCTTGCATCCAACTTGATAATCCAAATCTATCCCTTTCATAAAAATATAATAGACCATCCTTGGTGAAGCTTTGGAATCTTCAAACTTAGTTTTAGAATCTTCTAGCATATCCTCTTTTTATTGCACTTCCATGATCAAGTGATGACTGGTAAAAGGAAAGAGAAACCACCATTGAGAAAAAGCTAAAATAGTGTGAAACACGAATGATAACAATCTGATTTGAGAAGAAACTTGTGAGGAAAAATACCTTTTATTTCATTTTATTTTATAGGTTGAAAACATGACTAAGGAATGAGGAGAACCATAAGAGGTCGACATGAAATTCTTCATCATGGTTGTTAATGATAAATTTAAGAGACTGAATGCGAGGTTAAATGATTTAAAATTCTCTTTCAATTGTAAATCACATAGTAGAAGACATGAGTTTGACAAATAAGAAGAAGTTGAATCCAAAGTGGATGAGAGAAAAAGTTGTAAACGGGACAAGAAGATTCACTCCAAAGGAGATAGCAATATAGGCAGTATAAAGATGACAATTCTGACTATTCAAGGAAAGAATGATCCTGAGCTATATTAGGAGTGGGAAATAATGGTTAAGCACATATTTGATTATCATAATTACTCTAAGGAGAAAAAATTAAAGCTAGTAGTCGTGGAGTTTACAAATTATGTAGGATTATGGTCGGATCATGATGTGGACCCTCTAGGAAAACAAACCTAAGAACCCACAAAGTCAAAGGAAAAGGAACAATCAATTTCCTATGAATGTATAGAAGATGAATGGATTATAACCCTAAGGAAACAAAGTCCTTAAAACCCTAACCTTCAAATGTCGTAAAAGATGAACACTCCCTGTGATAAGTTGAATTCAATCATTCAATCAAGAACTCAATAAGGCAAAGCAAGAAGCTTTCCAAAATAACTTTTTTATTAATGATATATGGTCTGCCTCAAAATTACATAGTTGCTCTTTTATAAGCAATAAATCCTAAAAGAAAAAACCCAATAAAAAATGGACCTAATAGACCTATTTAGTTATAGGTTTGGCCTAATCCATTCTTAAAAAATAAAAGACTGAAAAAAACCTTATGATAAATAAAACATAAAAGACCCACAATTAACTAAAGCAAAAATTGCTTTGTAATTAATCCTTGAACCTAATTTGATCTTCCATATTTATCCCTAGTTATTGGATCTTGAGAATATTTGTAGGATCTTGAGAATCTTGAGAATATTTCTAGGATCTTGAGGGTCTGGAGAATATTTGTAGGATCTGAAGGATCTTGAAAATATTTTTATGATCATGAGGATCTTGAGAATATTTGTAAACATCAACTTGATTAGCACCTCGATCTACATTACCAATTTAAGTTACTCAATATGAGGTTGAATGAATTAGAATCGTCTTTTGGTTTTGATCAAAAGAAGAAGAATAAGATTCCAAAGTGGAAGATATAAAAATTTATTAATGGAACAAGAAAGTTCACCCAGAAGGATTTAGCAATATATGCAGTGTAAAGATAAAAATTCCAACTTTTCAAGGAAAGAATGATGCTGAGCAGTACATGGGGTGGGAAATAAAGTTTGAGCACATATTTTTATTGTCATAATTACTCCTAGAAAAAATATAGCAAAGCTAGTAGCCGTGGAGTTTACAGATTATACAAGTATATGGTGAGATCAATTGGTGGTCAATAGACGATGGGATGGTGAGAGGCCTATTCGGTCATGGAAAGAGATGAAATTAAGTTGGTGATGCATAAAATATTTATACCTAACCATTATGAGAGGGATTTATATAGAAAGTTGCAAGGGTTGGTTCAAGGTTCCATGTTTGTAAAGTATTATTACAAGGAGATGGAAATCGCCATGATTAGAGAAAATATAGAGGAAGATAGAGAAGCAAAAATGGCTAGATTCATTGCCAGATTGAACAAGGAGATTACTGACGTGGTTAAGTTGCAACATTACATAGAGATGAAGGAACTACTACAGAAGGCCATTAAAGTGGAGAAGCAAATCTAGTCCAAGAAGTTTATATCTGTTCCATCCTCTAGTCCTCCATAGAGAACATACTGGAAAGATAATAAAGCTACCTTCAGAACAAAAGATGAGGTAAAGTCAAAGAATTCAATTTTTGTTCCTAAAGGTAAACATAAAACTAAAAATCTTACTAAGTCTTGTGATATTATGTGTTATAGGTGCCAAGGATTTGGACATATTGCTTTTGAATGCCTAAAAAAAAGGTTATGGTTGAACGGGTAAATGGGGAAATTGAAAGTGCTAATTCAAGTGAAGATGAAATGATGCGGACCCTTTAAGCAAAATATCCTAGGAACCCATGAACTCAGAGGAATATGAGAAATCAATTTTCTTGTAACGTGTTGAAAATGATTGGATTGGATCCCTAAGGAAACAAAATGTTGAAGACCCTAACATTTGGTATGGTCACATTAGAACCCTAAGGAAACCAAGTCCTTAAAATCCTACCCTTTGGTACTATCGAATTATAACCCTTAGGAAACAATGTCCTTGAAACCCTAACCTTGAGATGCCACAAAGGATGCTAACTCCCTTTGATAAGTCCTACATTCCATCAAGGAAACAAGAATGAAAAGTAATAAACTTTCTAAAATAAAATTTTTATTAATGACATATGGACTACCTTAAATTACATAACTACTCTTTTTTATAAGTAAGAAACCCAAAAAGAAAAAAACCCTTGATGAATTGGCCCTAATGGATCTATTTAGCTGTGAATTGGGCCTAATCCATTCTTAAAAATATAACACTAAAAATACTTATGATATATAAAACATAAATGAGCCATAATTGACTAAAATGAAAATAACTTCCTAAATTAATCCTTGCACCTAACTTGATCTTCCAAATCTATCCATTGCATATGATCTTTTGAATATTTATAGGATCTTGAGGATCTCAAAAACATTTAAAAACATCAACTTGGTTAGCATTTTGATCTCCATTTTCCCTTACTCTTTGAAAACATTCGTCCTTAAATCTTTGTTAAACCGAAAGGCATAAATATATGTCATGTTCCATCTTTATTACATATAATTTATGTCTATAAAATATCTCCAATAAAAGGTGTTATTCCTCGCACACTCCCTACCATGTTTTCTCTCTAATAAGATATTTATCACTCATGTTTCACACTTTTCTTGTCTTTTTTTAATCTCTCTTGCCTTTTACCACTCAAAGCTCAAGCCATGCCCCTTTTGTATTCTTAACAAAATCAAAGAATTCAACTAATTTCAAGAAGAAATCGGTCTATTTAATATCAAAAATCAAAATTTTAAAAACTTAATTGATATAAAGAAAGTGAAAGAGAACTCTAAAGAACCAAGAAAGAATATAAGAATATAAGGGAAAAAAGAAGAAAGGAAACTAAAGAGAAGATGAAATGAAGTAAGTAACCAATTTAGGAAAGTTCAAATAGGAAAGAAATAGTCTTGAGCTTGAAATATTTTCAAGATATTTCTTTTCTTTTCTTGATTAACCAAAATAATGGAAAACTAGAACAAAATAAAAGAAAATTAATTTCAAAAAGAGCAAGAAGCTGAAGCAAGAAAACAAGAATTAGAGTCTTGAATAACCTACTACTTTGTTCTCTTTTTTATTTTTTTTGTGCTTTTTTTTTCTTATCCTTTTCTTACTACTACAGTGAACATAAAATTCCCAAAAAATAAATTCACAACCCTAATGAACAAAAACTAAAAACGGCGCAAAACGATGCAACAAAACTTTAACCCTTCAGTATGTGATGTAAATGATAGAATTTGGGGTCAAAAAATGTAGGTAGAGAAGTAAAAGATAATTTTAGCTTATAGGAATTGAAACGAGCTTAGATTTGATTTATTATAATAGTGATTTATTATAATAGTCATTTTGTTACTCGAGTCAAAAGTTATGGCCATTTAAAGTTAGAATGCCAATTTATCAAATATTTTGTAACTATGAGCTACAACAACCTCACTTTTTTTAAGAACAATGATGGATTGAGTACAGAAATAAAGAACAACAAAAATATAGAAAGAACTCAAAGAGAACTATACAAAATTAAATACAAATATGAAAAACAACGAAAATGCAATTGAAAGACAATAAAGAAACCAAACGAAGTATTGTTTTGGCCACAAAACCCTATGTAGATAATTCATCCAAACAAGAAGATCACAAATAAAAATCCAAAAAAGAGTATTTTTGTTCCACAAAGATAAGGAAAGAAAAAAAATAAAATTTGGAACAATCGATTTGCTAGGATGGTGTTGAAGATGATTGGATTAGAACCATAAGGAAACAGAGTCCTTCAAATCCTAACCTTTGGTATGATCAAATGAGAACCCAAAGGAAACAAATTCCTTAAAACCCTAACCTTCAAATGTCGAAAAAGATAATCACTCCCTTTGATAAGTAGAATTCAAGCATTCAATCAAGAAAACAACAACGAAAAGCAAGAAGTTTTTTAAATAAACATTTTATTAATGATATATAGTTTCCTCCAAATTACATAGTTGCTCTTTTTTATAAGCAAGAAACCTTAAAATAAAAAACCTAAGATAAAATGGGCCTAATGGGCTTATTTAGTTATGGATTGGGCCTAATCCATCCTTAAAAAACTAAAAGACTAAAAGACTTATAATAAATAAAACATAAAAGGAACACAATAATTAAAACAAAAATTGCTTCCTAAATTAATCTTTTCATCCAACTGGGTCTTCCAAATTTATCCCTTGCATAGGATGTTGAGAGTATTTGTAGGATCTTGAGAATCTTGAGAATATTTGTCGGATCTTGAGGGTCTTGAGAATATTTGTATGATCTTGAGGATCTTGAGAATGTTTGTAGGATCTTGAGGATGTTGAGAATATTTGTAGGATCATAAGGATCTTGAGAATATTTGTAAAAATCAACTTGGTTTGTACCTCAATATCCATTACCAATTTAAGTTACTAAATGCAAGGTTGAATGAATAAGAATCCTCTTCTAGTTTTGAATCATATAGAAAGTTTGACAAAGAAGAAGAAGAAAATGATTCCAAAGTGGAAGAGATAAAAATTTATTAATGGGACAAGAAAGTTCACCCCGAAGGACATAGCAATATAGGTAGTGTAAAGATAACAATTATAGTTTTTGAAGGAAAGAATGATCCTGAGCAGTACATGGAGTGGGAAAAAAATGTTGAGCACATATTTTTATTTTCATAATTACTCCTTGGAGAAGATAGTAAAGTTAGTAGTCGTGGAGTTATAGATTATACAAGTATATGGTGAGATCAATTGGTGGTAAATAGGCGAAGGGACGGTGAGAGGCTGATTTGGTCATGGAAGAGATGAAGTTAGTGATGCATAAGATATTTATACCTAGCCATTACGAGAGGGATTTATATAGAGAGTTTCAAGGGTTGGTTCAAGGTTCCATGTTTGTGAAGGATTATTACAAGGAGATGGAAATCACCATGATTAGAGAAAACATAGAGGATGATAGAGAAGCAACATTGGCGAGATTCATTGCCAGATTGAACAAGGAGATTAATAACGTAGTTGAGTTACAACATTACATAGAGATGAAGGAACTACTACAAAAAGGCCATTAAAATGGAGAATAAAATATAGTTCAAGAAGTTTAGATTTGTTTTGTCGTCTAGCACTCTGTGGAGAACACATTGGAAGGATAATAAAGCTACCTTAGGAACAAAAGATGAAGCAAAGTCAAAGAATTCAATTTCTATTCCTAAAGGTAAATGTAAAACTAAAACTCATAGTAAGTCACGTGATGTTAAATGTTTTAGGTGACAAGGATTTGGACATATTGCTTCTGAATGCCAAAAGACCCACATGGTTGTACGGGAAAATAGGAAAATTGAAAGTGGTAGTTCAGTGAAGATGAGATGATGCAGACCCATTAGGAAAACAACTCTAGGAACCCACAAACTAAAAGGAATACGAGGAATCGATTTTCTTGGAACGTGTTGAAAATGATTGGATTGGATCCCTAAACAAACAAAGTGCTTAAGACCCTAACCTTTGGTATGATTAGATTAGAACCCTAAGAAAACCAAGTCCTTAAAATCCTATCCATGATAAGATTGAATTATAACCCTTAGGAAACAATGTCCTGGAAACCCTAATCTTGATATGCCACAAAGAATGATAACTCCCTTTGATAAGTCAATTTCCTTCATTCCATCAAGGACACAAGAATGAAAAGCAAGAAGCTTTCTAAAATAATTTTTTTATTAATGACATATGGTCTACCTTAAATTACATAACAACTCCTTTTTATAATTAAGAAACCCTAAAATAAAAACCCTAGATGAATTGGGCCTTATGGGTCTATTTAGTTGTGGATTGGGCCTAATCCATTCTTAAAAAAATAAGAGTGAAAGTACTTATGATATATAAAACATAAATGGCCCACAATTAACTAAAATGAAAATTTCTTCTTAAATTAATCCTTGTACCCAACTTGATCTTCCAAATCTAACCCTTGAATATGATATTAAGGACTCTAAAGAATCAAGAAAGAATATAAGGAAATAAAGAAGAAAGGAAACTAAAGAGAAGATGAAATAAAGTAACCAATTTTGGAAAGTTCAAATAGGAAAGAAAGTCTTGAGCTTGAAATCTTTTCAAGACTTTTTTTCTTATCTTGATTAACCAAAATAACATAAAACTAGAACAAAATAAAGGAAAACTAATTTCAAAAAGAACAAGAAGCTAAAGCAAGAAAACAAGAATTGGAGTTCTGAATAATTTGCTACTTTGTTCCTTTTTTTCTTTTTTTTGTGCTTTTTTTCTTATCTTTTTCTCACTGCTACAATGAACCTAGAATGCACAAGAAATAAATTCATAACCCTAATGAAATAAAATTGAAAATAGCAGAAAAAAATGTGACAAAACTTTAACCCCTCAGTACGTGATGAAATTGATGGAAACAAAATCCTTAAAACCCTAACCTTGAGACGCCACAATAGATGATCACTCCCTTTGATTAGTTGATTTCATGCATTCCATTAAGAACACACGAAGGCAAAGAAAAAACTTTCTGAAATAAACTTTTTATTAATGATATATGGTATCCTTAAAATTACATAAATGCCCTTTTTATAAGCAACAAACCCTAGAAGAAAAAATCCTTGATGAAATGGGCCTAATCCATCCTCAAAAAATTAAAAGACAAAAAAGACTTATGATAAATAAATCATAAAAGGCTCATAATTATCGAAAACAAAAATTGCTTCCTAATATATTCCTTGCACCCAACTTGATCTTCCAAATCTATCCTTTTCATAGGATATTGAGAATATTTGTAGAATCATAAGGATCTTGAGAATATTTGTAGAATCTTGAGAATATTTGTAAACATCAACTTGTTCAGCACCTCAATCTCTATTATAAGATTCCACTAATGGAGGATTGTTCTCATTTTAATATGGAAGGACCCGTGTATAGAGATGTACTCGTCATAAGGACAGCCCTAAGTATACAACCTAAGGATGAAGGAGATATGGAGCAACGTGAATATACTTTTCACCCAAGATGCGAAGTGATGGATAAGTTATGTATGTTGATTATTGATAGTGGTAGCTATACTGATGTTACTAGTACGTTGTTGGAAGAAAAGTTTAATTTGAAGTGGCAGAAGCATCACAAACCATACAAGCTACAATGGTTGAATGATTATGGAGAAGTGAAGGTCATTAAATAATTTTGGTTTCCTTTTTGGATTAGCAAGTATGACGATGAAGTTCTATGTGATGTGGCACTGATGTATAGTAGTCATATATTGCTTCTCCAACTGTGGCAGTTTGGTAGCCCCTTTCAAACTTTTGCAAAGCCCCTTTCAAATAAAAGCTCCTCTCAATCGTGCCAAAGTTATCAAAAATAGAAGCTCCAAAGATTCCAAATAAAATCCCAAAAGCATATGAGTTTTCAAAGACTAAAAGTACCTGAGTTACCAAAACTACCAAAGCTAGATGTACTAAAAGTACCTGAGTTGCCAAAACCTGAAGCTCCAAAGATATCAAATGAAGTTCCAAAGCCTGAAACTCCTATGGTAGCTAAAGTTCCAAAAGCTCCTGAATTTCCTAACCTTAAAGCCCTCAAACTACCAGAAATGACAAAGCTAGATAAACCAAAATTACCTGAGCTTTCTAAGCTTGAAGCTCCAAAGATACCAACTAAATTTCCAAAGCTTGAAAATCCCAAGGTACTTGAACTACCAAAACATGAAATTCATAAGGTACCTGAAGTCCCAAAAGTACCTAAATTGTCAAATCATAAAGCTCCAGAGATTCAAGATGAATTCCTAAAGCATGAAGTTCCTAAGCTACCTAAAGTACCAAATGCACAGGAATTACCAAAACTTAAAGCTCCTAAGCTACCTGAATTATAAAATTTAGTTGTCTCAAAAGTCCAAGATGTGCCAAAACTTAAAGTTCCAAAGTTACCTGAAATCCCTAAAGTATTAGAATTTTCGACACTTGAAGTCCCTAAATTACCCAAGTTACCAAAAGTTGATGTCCCAAAAATACCTGAATTACCTAAACCTAAACTTCCTAAATTTCCTAAACCAACAATGCCTAACATACCAAGTCAACCAAAAGAATCAACCTCTAGCCCTTAAATCTCTATGATAAATGATATATACATGTTGATTCATGTGTTACTGGTTTTAAGACTTCATTTCAATGTTATTTCTTCTTTAATTTATGTGAATTTATGAAGTGTTTCCAAGGATATATATGTTATGATAGTTATTAATTATGATTTTAAGGACTTTTATTCCTTAAGGTTCTAATCTGATCATCTTTAACACGTTCTTAGAAAATATATTGTTCCTATTCATTTGAGTTTGTTGGTTCCTAGAGTTGTTTTCTTGGAGGATTTGCATCAATTAGTGTTTGCTATGTATGTTTGATTACATGCTGTGAAATTACAATCATTATATACCGAATATTTTTCCACATTCGAGGTCCTAAAGTGATTGGAAATCCTTTTAGTTTTTTGTATGTATGCATTTATCACAAGTTGGGTATTGTTTTCCATGTATAGATGTTGCTAGTCAAGAGCCATGAGGCACACTATCACTTATATGTATTCTATAGATTGTTATTGTTGCATCTACTATTTTTTTTTTGTTTAGTGTTGAATTGAGCAATTTTTTTTGTACCTTCACTATGTTAATTGCTTAACTCACATTGTAAGGCCTACTTAGATGAATTGATATAGAGCTCGCAAAAATTCAATGGGTTGGCATTTTCATACACCATCTAGGTTTTGGTTATCTATTTGAGTCGAAAGAACAATTATCCATAAGGTAAATTCAATGGGTTGGTGTTTCCAGTCCTTATTTAGGTTTTCAATATCTATTTGAGTTGGAAGACCAATTTTCCTTCATGTAATTGTTCCTATGTATGAGAATCTTCACTCTAGAAACACAAAAATGGAGTCTCTACCTTTCTTTGTTCAAGCCAATCCTAAAATAAATATGGATATCTACCTGAGGTTTACTAGGTATGGGTAAAGGTGCATATAGCTCGTGCAGTGAGGCCTTAGACTTGGCTTGTCTATAGGTAATGCTTTTAGAACGTAGTCTTCCTATATCCTATTTCATTTTAGGCCAAAATAAATGTTCATATAGAGTTTCTAAGGTCACTTTGACACCAAAATATCCCATTAAACCTCCCCCTTATGCCTCCTTAATGACCAGTTGTTACATAGAACAATTAGGAATACACAATTGCTTCATTTTAAATAAGTAAACATCTAACTTATAAAACCTAACAAAGGAAGCTTTGTCACATCCATTTTAAACAGCAGAAAAGTCATCATCATTAACATAATACTCCTTAATGTATTCAAGTCATAGCAACCTAGTGTTTAATGTGGAAATTAACACATATATCCTAGATAATTAATTAGCTACAATATTTTTCTTACACTTTTTATATTGAATCACATAAGGAAAGGTCTCAATGAACTCCATCCACTTGGCATGTCTTCTATTCAACATACCATGGCTCTTCAAGTGGTTTAAGGACTCAAGGTCTGTAGGGATGATAAAATCCTTAGGTCAAAGATATTGTTGCCAAGTCTCAAGTGCCCTCAACAAAGCATAGAGATCCTTGTAATATGTGGGGTAGTTAAGGGCTACTCCATTAAGTTTTGACAACTGATATGAATAGAAAATACACAAAACAAATTTGCAATCCTAATAAACAAAAATCGAAAACACAACAAAAAAAATGCGACAAACTTTAAACCCTTGGTAAGTGGTATAAACAATAGTGTTTGTGATTGTAAAAAGGGAGGAATGGATCAAAACAACCAAAATATAATTACAAGAAAATAAGGGAACCAAGCAAAGATAAGGAAAGAAAACAATCAAATTTGGAATCAAGACAAATTTTGTAAATAGAAAAAAAAGATAGGAAGAAAAACCAGAAGTATGAAGGATGGAATTTTTTTAAATCAAGAGTTCAAACAAAGATAGATGTCAATAGATAACCTATTTTCAAAAACCAAAGCTCTGATACCAAATGGTGCAAAATCTCTAGGTGAAAAACCATAAGAACCCATGAACTCAAAGGAATAGGAACAATCGATTTTCTAGGAACGTATTGAAAATGATTGGATTAAAACCCAAAGGAAACCAAGCCATTAAAACCCTAAACTTGAGATGCACAAAGGATGATCACTCCCTCTGATAAGTTGAATTCAAACATTTAATCAATAAGACAAGATGGCTAAGGAAGAAACCTTAAAAGAAAAAACCCTAGACGAAAAGGGCCTAATGGGCATGTTTAGTTATGGATTTGGCCTAATCCATCTTTAAAAAATAAAATACTAAAAAAAAGACTTATGATAAATAAAACATAAAAGGCACACAATTAACTAAAATAAAAATTTCTTCCTAATCTAATCCTCGCACCCAACTGGATCATCCAAATTTATCCCAAGTCATTAGACCACCAATTAATTCCAAATATATCCCTTGCATATGATCTTGATAATATTTGTAGGATCTTGAGAATATTCGTAGGATCTTGGGGATGTTGAGAATATTTGTAGGATTTTAAGGATCTTGTGAATATTTGTAAACATCAACTTGGTCAGCACCTCAATCTTCATTACAAATTTAAGGCTAAATGTAAGGTTGAATGAATTAGAATTCTATTCCGATTCTAAATAACATGGAAGATATGAGTTTGACGAAGAAGATGAAGAAGTTAATTCCAAAGTGGAGGAGAGAACAAGTTATAAACGAGACAAGAAGGTTCACTCCAATGGAAATAGAAATATAGGCAATATAAAGATGAAAATTTTGACTTTTGAAAGAAAGAATTTCCCTTAGCTATACTTGTAGTGGAAAAAAAGGTTGAGTACATATTTGATTGTCATAATTATTCCAAAAAGAAGAAAGTAAAACTGGTAGCCATGGAGTTTATCAATTATGTAGATATATGGTGGGATGAATTGGTGGTCAATAGGAAAAGGAATGGTGAGAGGCCTATTCAGTCATGGGAAGAGATGAAGTTGGTGATGCGTAAGAGATTTATACCTAATAATGATTTATATAGAAAGTTGTAAGGGCCCGTTCAAGGTTCCATGAGTGTAGAGGATTATATAAGGTAATGGAAATCACCATGATTAGAACAAACATAGAGGAAGATAAAGAAGCAACAATGGCTAGATTCATTGCCAGATTGAACAAGGAGATTACAGATGTTGTTGAGTTATAACATTACATAGAAATGGAGGAACTACTGTACAAGGCCATTAAAGTGGAGAAGCAAATCATGTCCAACATGTTCAAATTTGGTTCATCGTTTAGCTCTCTATAGAGATCAAAGTAGAAGGACAACAAATTTGACTTCATAATAAAAGGTGAAGCAAAATCAAAGAATTCAATTGTTGTTCTTAAAGGTAAGCCCTAAACTAAAACTCTTACTAAGTCACATGATATTACGTGTTTTAGGTGCCAAGGATTTGGAAAAATTTCTTCTAAATGCCCAAACAAAATGGTCATGGTTGTTTGGGTAAAAGGACAAATCGAAAGAGCTGGTAGAAGTGATGATTAGGTGATGCAAACCCTCGAGATTAACAACCCTAGGAACACATAAACTATTAAAGGAATAGGAAAAGTCAATTTTCTCAGAAGACGTTGAAAATGAATGGATTAGAACCCTAAGGAAACAAAGTCCTTAAAACCCTAACCTTTGGGATGATCATATTAGAACTCTTAGAAAAGAAAGTCCTTAAAATGCTAACCCTTGGTATGATTGGATTAGATCCCTAAGGAAACAAAGTCCTTAAAACCCTAACATTGAGATACCAAAGAGGATGATCACTCCCTTTGATAAGTCAAATTCAAGCATTCCATCAAGAACACAAGAAGGCAAACCAAGAAGCTTTCTCAAATAAACTTTTTATTAATGATATATAATCTACCTCCAAAGTACATAATTGCTCTTTTTTATAAGCAAGAAACCCTATGAGAGAAAACCCTAGACAAAATGGGTCTAATGGAAAATTTTAGTTATGGATTGGGCCTAATCCATCCTTAAAAAACTTAAAGACTAAAAAAACTTATGATAAATAAAACATAAAGATCTAGAATTAACTAAAACAAAATTTTCTACCTAAATTAATCCTTTAACCCAACTTGATCTTTCAAATCTATTCCTTGCATAAGATCTTGAGAATATTTGTAGGATTTTAAGGATCTTGAGAATATTTGTAGGATCTTGAAGATCTGGAGAAAATTTGTAAACATCAACTTGGTCAGCACCTTGATCTCCATTATTCCCTTCCTCTTCGAAAATATTCATTCAAGAATATTAGTTAAAATGAAAGGCACACATATACGCCATGGTCCATCTTTCTTACTCATGTTTTCAACTTGTAAAATAAAACAAAATTAAAGGTATTATTCCTCACACACTCCTTCATGTGGTTACACTCAAATCGAATTGTTATCACTTATGCTTCACACTTTTTTTAGCTTTTTTATCTCTCTTGCCTTTTACCACTTAAAGCTCAAGCCAACACTCTTTTTTGTTCTTAACAAAATCGAAGCAATCGGTTTGTTGGTGACAATCTCAAAAATTAGAATTTTAAAAACTTAGTTGATAGAAAGAAATTCAAATAGGACTCTAAATAACCAAGAAAGAATATAAGAATATAAGTAAAGAAATAAGAAAGGATACTAAAGAGGATATGGAAAGAAGTAAATAACTAATTTAGGAAAGTTAAAATAGGAAAGAAATAATCTTGACTTGGAAATATTTTCAAGATCTTTCTTTTATTATCTTGCTTAACCAAAATAACGGAAAACTAGAACAAAATAAAGAAAAATTAATTTAAACAAGAACAAGAAATTGAGGAAAGAAAACAAGCATTGGAGTCTTGAACAATGTGCTATTTTTTTTCTCCTTTTTCTCTTTTTTTTCTTTCCTTTTATTTGACTACTGCTATGAATAGAAAACACACAAAAAGATGCGACAAAACTTTAACCCCTCAGTAAGTTGTGCAAAGGATGGAATTTAGGATCGAAAAAAGTTGTTAACGAAGGTGAAGCCCATAAAATATTATAGGAATCAAAGTGAGCTTTGATTTGATATATTATAATAGATGTTTCAGTACTTAAGTTAAAATTTATGGCAGTTTAAATTTGCAACGTCAATTTATCAAAAACAAATTTAAACTGTGAACCGTAACAACCTCTCTTTTTTTCTTTTTTTCTTTTTTTAAAGAAAAAAGATGGATGGAACACATACACAAAGAACAAGAAAAAGATATAAGGAATTCAATGTGAAATATTACACGAAATCCAATGACAAAAATACAAAAAAATGGAATTGAAAGAAAATAAGGAAACCAAACGAAGTTTTGTTTTGGCCACAAAACCCTAGGTAGGTGCTTCGGCCAAACAAGAGGATCACAAATCAAAATCCCAAAAATATTATTTTTCATTCCACAAAGATAAGGAAAGAAAACAATCAAATTGGGAGTCAAGATAGATTTTTTCTTTAAAACATAGAAAAATGATGAATTTTTTTATTAAATCAAGAACTCAAATGAAGATAGATGGAGATAGATAACTTGCTTCTAGCAACCAAAGCTATGATACCAAATGATGTGGACCCTCTAGGCAAACAACTCTAGGAACCCACAAACTCAAAGGAATAGGAACAATCGATTTGCTAGCAATATGTTGAAGATGATTGGATTAGAACCATAAGGAAAAAAGTCCTTACAACTCTAACCTTGAGGTGCCACAACGATTGATCACTCCCTTTGATAATTCGTATTCAAGCATTCAACCAAGAACACAAGAAGGTAAAGCGAGAAGGTTTCTAAAATAAAATTTTTATTAATGATATATGGTTTGCCTTCAAATTACACAATTTATCTTTTTAATAAACAACAAACCCTAAAATAAAAACCCTAGACAAAATGGGCCAAATGGGCCTATTTAGTTATAGATTGGGCCTAATTCATTCTTAAATAAATAAATGATTGACTTATGATAAAGAAAACATAAAATTCCAACAATTAATTAAAACAAAATTTCTTCCTAAATTAATCCTTGCACCAAACTTGATCTTCCAAATTTATCCATTGCATAGGATCTTGAGAATATTTGTAGGATCTTAAGCATCTTGAGAATATTTGTAAACATCAATTTGGTTAGTACCTCGATCTCTATTATGAGATGCCACCATTGGAGGATTTTTCTAATGTTGAATTGGAAGAATATGGGCATGGAGATTTACTTGTCTCGAGGAAAGCCCTGAATATATAGCATAATGATGAAGGGGATGTGGACCAACGTGAGCATATTTTTCAAACAAGATGTCATGTGAAGAATAAGGTATATATGCTAATTATTGATAGTATGAGCTTCACTAATGTTGCTAGTACTTTATTGGTACAAAAGTTGAATTTGAAGTGGCTGAAGCATCCCAAATCGTAAGAGCTACAATGGCTAAATGAATGTCGAGAAGTAAGGGTCAAAAAACAAGTTCGGCTTATTTTTTGATTGGTAAATATGAGGATGAGGTTCTTTGTGATGTGGCACCAATGTATGTAGGTAATATATTACTTGGTCGACCATGGAAGTTTGGTAGAATGGTGTGGCATGATAGGTACAAAAACTATAATTTCTTTTCTAATAAACAATTGAAAAGTTGAATTAGCTCCTCTTAAACCTTTGCAAGCTTTTGACAACTAGATTAGGATAACAAGAGTGTATAAGATAAGAGATAAACAAAAGTGTGAGCAAGAGGAAAATAAAAGGAGAGCAAGTGAGGTCAAGAGGATAAATGTAGAGAAAAGTGAGTTAATAGTAGAAGAAAATAAAATAATGAGTGTAATGGTGGCAAGGAAAAAAGTATTTGTAATTATGTACAAGGATAATTATCTATCTACTAATGATCTTAACTCATATTCGCCTAGTGTTGTTGTGTCCTTGTTGTAGAACTTTGAGGACCTATTTCCTAAAGAGAATTCCCATGGATTACCTTCTTTTGAAAGGAATTGAGCATCAAATAGACTTCACATCTGGATCTGCAATACCAAATAGACCTACTTACAGTGCTAATCTCAAGGAAATGAAAGAGATACAAAGGAAAGTGGATAAGTTTCTACAAAAGCGATTTATAAGGGAGAGTCGCAGCCTCTGATTGGTTATTATCATCATAGTCCCAAAGAAAGATGAAACATGGTACATATGTGTGAATTACCGAGCTAATAACAAGATAATGATACAGTATAGACATCCTATACCTAGATTAGATGATATACTTGATGAATCTCTTGGTTCTCATTTGTTTCTAAAATTGATTTAAAGAATGGCTATTATCATATTCGTATGAAAGAGGAAAATGAATGGAAAACTGTATATAGGAGTATATATGGATTGTATGGGTGGTTAGTAATGCCTTTCGGTTTAATCAGTGCACCTAGTACATTCATGAGGTTAATGAACCATGTCTTGCATGCTTTCAAGGGAAAATTTGTGGTAGTTTACTTTGATGATATTTTAGTTTATAGAAAAAATTTGGACAAACATGTTGAACACTTGCATACTGTTATTAGTGTGTTAAGAAAGAACAAATTGTATGCTAACCTTTCGAAGTGCAAGTTTTGCATGAAATCTTTAGTTTTTCTTGAATATTTTGTTAGTTCACAAGGAATTAGAGTTGATGAAAAAAAGGTAAAGGCAATAAGGGATAGGCTTACACCTAAGAATGTGAAGAAGCTAAGAAGGTTTTTTAAAGATTTTAGTTTTATTGCTGCACCTTTGAATGAACTTGTTAAAAAGAATGATGTTTTAAAGTGGGATGATGTGCATGATCGAGCTTTTAAAAATTTAAAAGATAAGCTAACTAATACATCTTTTGTGTTTGTCTAACTTTTGAGATAGAATGTGATGCATCTGGGATTGGCATAGGAATGGTTTTGATGAAGGATTCCAAACCAATTGCTTATCTTATCAAAAAGCTAAGTTGGGTAGTGTTGAATTATCCTACTTATGACAAGGATCTTTATGAATGAATGAGAAATATTCATACATGGCAGCAGTACTTATGGTTGAGGGAAGTTATCATTAATTCCGATCATAAGAGTTTGAAGTTCTTGAAGACCCAAGGTAAGCTTAAGAAAAGACATTACATGTGGTTCGAGTTCATAGATACAAGAATGGAAAGGAAAATGTTATGGCTAATGCATTGTCTAGGAGGTACGTATTACTTACTTCAATTTAAACTAAATTACTTGGTTTCGAATTGCTTAAGGATTTATATGCCAATGATTCTAATGATATCCAAGTATGGAATGCATGTGATAAGTGTACGTTTAGTGATATTTATAGGCATGAAGGATTTCTATTCAAGAAAAATAAATTATGTGTGCCTATTTTTTCTGTTCGTGAGTTGCTTCTTAGGGAAAGTCATATGGGAGGTTTGATTGGTTACTTTGGGGTTCTACAAACTTTAGATATTTTACATGAGCAATTTTATTGGTCTTATATGAAGCATGATATGCAATCTATTTGTGATAAGTTCATTACATGTCGGCAAGAAAATATAATGTTAAACCGCATGTCTTGTATACCCCTTTACCTATGCCTAATCAACCTTGGATTGATATGTCTATGGATTTTGTTTTAGGATAACCCAAGAGTGAAAGTGGTAAGGATAACATACTTGGTTTTTTGATAGGTTTAGTAAAATGGTTCATTTTATTGGAAAATGATTTAACACATATTGTTAATTTGTTCTTTAAAGAAGTGGTTCATTTATGTGGGTTTCCTAAGACAATTGTTAGTGATAGAGATGTTAAGTTCCTAAGTTATTTTTGACACACTTTATCAAATAAATTAGGAACTAAATTATTATTTTCTACTATTGTGCATCCTCAAATGGATGGTCAAACTAAAGTAGTTAATAGGACAATCACTACTATGATGAGTTGTATCTTTTAAAAGAATTTAAGGTAGTGGGAGAAGTGTTTTCCACATATTGAGTTTGCATATAATACGAATGTTCATTCTACTTCTTCATTTTCTCCTTATGAATTTGATTATGGATTTAATCCTTTAACACTTTTGGATATTTTACATTTGCCTACTAATGAGCATGCTACTCTTGATGAAAAAAAGGCAGATGTAGTGAAGGATTTACATGTTAGAGCTCGGGCCAACATTGAAAGAAAAAATGAGCTATATGCTAACAAGATAATAAGAGGCGTTTGAAGGTTATTTTGAAAATTGGAGATTAGGTTTGGGTGCACATGTGATAGAAAAGTTTTCACATACAATAGAAATCAAAATTGCATCCTCAAGGAGAAGGACCTTTTCAAGTCTTATAAAGGATCGATGATAAAGCCAATAAGCTAGATTTTCCAAACCTGATCATCTTTAACACATTCCTAGTAAATCGAATGTTCCTATTCCTTTGAGTTTGTGGGTTCCTAGGTTTGTTCACGTAGAGGATCTGCATCAATTTGGGTTTTTTATATATGTTTGATTGCATGTTGTGAAAGTAAAATCATTATTTATAGGTTATTTTTCATATAGGAGGTCCTAAAGTGATTGGAAATCCTTTTAGCTTTTTCGTATGTATAAATGTATCATGAGCTAGGTATTCTTCGTGATAAGAACCACACCAAATTGTGACAAAACCTGTAATAAAAGTTAGTTTCTAGGATCATTCTACTACAGACTTGGATGGAAACAGCTACCCAACAACTATAAAGAGATGTGAACCTTGGTATATGGAAGATGCCATAATCAAGGAATGGAGACTTGATGGATAAGTCGAGGTATGAATGCAATAGACAAATCTAATAAGTTCAAAAAGTTCTTCAATGAGCCATAGAGAAATTTTACTCTCAAATTTTTTATATGAAATATTCTACTTTTCATTGAATTGAAAAGGCCTCTTTATAGGCTATTATATGCCTAATATCCTCATATAAGAAAGGGAAACTACCAAAAATATAAAAATGAAACATGAAACTAAAGGAAATGTCTAGGTTCTTTCCTCTTTAAGCTACATGCCCATAATGGTAAAGAATACAACCATATTTCTTTCCTTTCCAAATCACACGGCCAAGATCAGAAAAAGGAAACTAAACTAAACAGTACATGCCTTATTTGTGTGATGTACAAATTAAAAACAATCCCACATATTATTCAAATTTAATCCACTAATTATTTCAAATTTCCTTGTTGGATTATTCTAGAATTTATAGCATGTTGACACATCTTTTATAAACATGTGCACCTTCCTCCATAAGCTTACACGAATTTGCTTAAGCCCATACTTCTTGGATCAGCCCATTCAAAGCATCCTTGAATTACTTTGCCCGTTCTCTTGTAATTAGACTAAGTGGTACTTCAAGAAAGTCCACACTCCATTTGGTAGCCATATTTCCATCATTCCCCTTCTCTTGAAAAGGATTTGTCCTTAAATCTTCACCTACATTAAAAGGACTCATATCAGAAATGTTAAAAGTAGCATTGATAGTACACTCACTAGGCAAGTCTAGCTTATAGGCATTGTCATTGATCCTTTCGATGACTTGAAAGTAGCAACATTTATTTTCTTTGTTCTAGAAAAAAGCTATTTTCTCATATGCATCCACTTAATCTCTCGGTTCAAATATTAGCTTATGATGCCTTTTGGTTGGCTTGTTTGGTGTATTGTTTAGTCCTCCTCTCAATGTTGAGCTTTGCTTTCTCATGAATCTACTTAACAAAATCTACTTTCTTTTTGCCATCTAAATTAACATGCTTAGTAATAGGTAGTGGTGATAAATCCAATGGAGCTAAAGGATTAAATCCATAAACAATTTCAAAAGGTGAAAATTTAGTAGTATAATGAACAGAACGATTATATGAAAACTCAACATGTGGTAAACAATATTCCTATGTTTTGATGTTCTTTTTTATGATAGTGCTCCCTTAACAATGTAGACAAAGTCCTATTCACTACTTTGGTTTGACCATCAGTTTGCAGGTGACAAGTAGTAGAAAACAATAACTTAGTTCCTAAATTATACCCCAATTTCTTCCAAAAGTAACTCAAGAGCTTGGCCTATTTATCTGAAAAAAAAATTCTAGACATTGCATGTATTCTCACAATCTCCCAAAAGAAAAAATAAACAACATTGGAAGCATCATTTGTTTTGTGACGTAGAATAAAGTGTGCCATCTTAAAAAATCTATCGACAACCAAAATCACACTATCCCTACCACATTTAGTCCTATACAAATCTAACACAAAATCCATTGAAATATCATTCCAAGGTGCACTAGGAATGGGTAGTGGTGTATAAAGCCCATCGGGTTACACTCGAGATTTAGCTTTCCTAGAGACGACACATCTACCATAAAGTCTATCAACATCTTTTTTCATATGTGGCCAATAAAAGTGCTCTTACAAAACAACTAAAGTTTTAACTACCCCAAAATGACCCATCAGTCCTCCACCATAAGACTCACTCACTAACAAATCCTAAATTGAAAAATTTGGAATGCATAGTTTATTTTCTCTAAACAAGAACCTATCAAGCCTAAAGAACTTTCCATTGGCTACTTTTTACATGATGTATACTCTTCACTAAAATCTTGGTCTAAAGGATATAATTCTTTAGTATGTTCAAAACCAAGTAATTTTGCATCAATAGTAGAAACAAGTACGTATCTACGAGAAAGTGCATTGCAAACACATTCTTCATACCTTGCTTGTATCGGATGACATATCGAAATTTTTCTATGAACTCCACCTAATGTGTATATCTCTTGTTCAACTTTTGTTGACACTTCAAATGTTTCAATGATTCATGATCGGTGTGGATCACGAACTCCTTAGGCCAAAGTTAATGTTGCCACGTTTCCAAGGCCAGAACGAATTCATACAATACCTTGTCATAAGAAGGATGCTAAAGTATTAAATTTGTTGTTTTTTGAAGTTATGGGATAGAGTATATTGGTCTTTTGTAATGAACATAAGAAAAATTGTATAAGACCCTATCAACCTTTGTAATATTTTAATGACTAGATTAGGATAGCAAGAAAGTGCAAGATAAGGGAGAAACAAACGTGTGAGCTAGAGGAAAATAAAAAGAGAGCAAGTGAGGTGGAGAGAAAAAAAAGGAGAGAAAAGAGAGCAAAAAAGAAGGGAAAGTGAGCAAAAAGAAGAGGAAAATAAAAGAATGATTGTAATTGCTGAAAAATATGAAACTAAGAGTGTAATGATGCTAGGCAATAAGTACTTGTACTTATGTATAAGGATGTTTATCTTCCTACTAAAGACCTCAACTCATCTTTGCCTAGTGTTTTTGTGTCCTTATTGTTGGAACTTGAGGACCAATTTCCTGAAGACATTCCCTATGGATTACCTCATTCGAGAGGAATTGATCATTAAATAGACTTCATACCAAGATCTACAATACCAAATTGACTTGCTTATAGAGCTAATTTTGGGGAAACGAAGGAGATACAAAGGCAAGTGGATGCGTTGCTACAAAAGGGATTTGTAAGGGAGAGTCTCAGCCCTTGTTTGGTTCTTGTCATCTTAGTCCTAAAGAAAGATGCAACATGAGACATGTGTGTGGATTGCCGACCTATTACAATGGTAATGGTAAAGTATAGACGTCTTATCTAAAGATTTGATGATATGCATAATGAATTGCATGGTTATCATTTTTTTTCTAAAATTGATTTAAAGAATTTCCATTATTAGATTCGCATGAAAGAGGGAGATGAATGGAAAACTGCATTTATGACTAAATATGGATTGTATAAGTGGTTAGTAATGCCTTTTGGTTTAACCAATGCATCTAGTACATTCATGAGTTTAATGAACCATGTCTTGCGTGCTTTCTTGAGAAATGTTATGGTAGTTTACTTTGATGATATTTTAGTTTATAGAAAAAATTAGGATGAATATATGCAACACTTGCATGTTGTTTCTAGTGTGTTGAGAGAGAAAAAATTATATGCTAATCTTAAGAAGTGCATGTTTTGCATAGAAACTATTATGTTTCTTGGATTTTTTGTACTACACCTAAGCATGCGAATAAGGTAAGAATTTTCCATGGTTTACCAAATTTTTATCGAAGGTTTGTTAAAGATTTTAGTTCTATTTCTACAACTTTGAATGAACTTGTTAAAAATAATGTTGTTTTAAGTGGGATGATGTGCATGATCGAGTTTTAAAAATTTAAAAGAGATGCTAACTAATGCCCCTTTGTTGTGATTGGATTTGATAAAGATTTTTTGATAGAATGTGATGCATCCAAAATTATCATAGGAGTTATTTTCATGCAAAATTCTAAACCAGTTGCTTATCTTTGCGAAAAGCTAAGTGGGGCAGTGTTGAATATCCAACTTACAACAAGGAGCTTTATGCATTAGTAGGAACTCTTTAAACATAGCAGCATTACTTATAGCCAAGGGAATTCATCATTGATACTTTGAAGTTCATGAAAACCCAAGGTAAGCTTAATAAAAGACATGCTAAGTGATTGGACTTCATAATAACGTTTCCTTATGTACTCAAATACAAGCATGGGAAGGAAAATGTTATGGCTGGTGCATTTTCTAGGTGGTACATATTACTTGCTTCATTGCAAACTAAATTACTTGGTTCTAACTTGCTTCAGGATTTGTTTGCCTATTAATATAATTTTAGCCAAGTATGGAATAAATGTGATAAGAGTGCATTTGGTGATTTTTATAGGCATGAAGGATTTCTATTCAAGAAAGATAAATTATGTGTGTCTATTTATTTTGTTTATGAGTTGCTTGTTAGGGAAACTCATGAGGGAGGTTTGATGGGTCACTTTATTGTTATAAAGACTTTAGATATTGTACATGAGAATTTTTATTTTCCTAATATGAAGCATAATGTGAAATTTGTTTGTGAAAAGTGCATTACATGAAGGCTTGTATACCCCTTTACTTGTGCCTAATCAACCTTGGATTGATATATCTATGGATTTTGTTTTTGGATTACGAAGTCTTAAAGTGGTAAGGATAGCATATTTGTTGTTATTTATAGGTTTAGCCAAATGGTTCATTTTATTTCATGTTCTAAGACCAATGACACAACATATACTGCTGATATGTTCTTGAAAAAAGTGGTTTGTTTACATGTGTTGCCTATGACAATTGCTAGTGATGGATATGTAGTGTTCCTAAGTCATTTATGGCACACTTTATGGAATAAATTAGGTATTAAACTATTGTTTTCAACTATTGCACATCCTCAAATGAATGGTCGAACTGAAGTAGTTAATATGACCTCACTACTTTTTTGTGTTCTATCATTCAAACGAGTTTAAGGTAGTAGCAGAAGTGTTTGCCACATATTGAGTTTGCATATAATACGAATGTTCATTCTACTTCTTCATTTTCAACATTTGAAATTGTTTATGGTTTTAATCATTTAACACCTGTGGATATTTTACCTTTGTCTACTGATGAGCAAGCTAATCTTGATGATAGGAAAAGGCATATTTTTTGAAAGGCTTACATGCCAGTGTTTGGCCAACATTGAAAGGATGAATGAGTAATAAGCTAAGCAAGCCAATAAAGGGCGTTTGAAGGTTGTTTTCGACCAAGAGATTAGGTTTGGGTGTACATGTGTAAGGAGTGGTTTCCTACACAACAAAAATCAGAATTACAACCTCGAGGAGATGGACCGTTTCAAGTCTTGGAATGGATCAAGGATAATGTGTACAAGCTATATTTTCTAGGTTACAATAGTAATGTTAGTACAACTTTTAGTGTTACTGATTTATCTTTGTATAATGTAGGTTATTCGAAGATGAATCTTTTCAAATAGGAGGGGAATAATGGAGATCAAGTTGCTGACCAAGTGGAGGCTCCCATGTATTCTCAAGATCCTTTGCAAGTAATTGGTAGTCCAATGACTAGGGAAAAAACAAAGACGATGAAAGAAGCTTTGCAAGGATTGATTATTAAAGTGCAATATAAAGATGTTGTGCATGCTAAACGATTCTAAACAAAATTTGAAGATTCCAAAGCTTCACCGAGGATGATCTATTATCTTTTTATCATAAGTCATTTTAATCTTTTTGTTGTTTTAAGGATTGAGGCCAAATCCACAACAAAGTAGGCCCATTTTGCTTAGGTTTTCTCTTTCTTGTTTGTTGCATATAAAAAAGAGAAGCTATGTAATTTTCAGCAAAACCCTTTTATCATTTGTCAAGATTATTTTAGAAAGCTTTTTTCTCTACTTCTTTTGTTCTTGATTGAATGCTTGAGTTCGATTTATCAAAGGGTGTGATAAATATTTATGGCGTCTCAAGGTTAGGGTTTTAAGGACTTTCTTTCCTTAGGGTTCTAATCTAATCATCTTCAATATGTTCTTAGCAAATCGATTATTCCTATTCCTTTCAATTCGTGGGTTCCTAGATAATTCACATACCATAATATTTTCCTTCCCATGCTTCTATTTGATTTCATAAGGAAACAATTCTATGAACTCCAAGTACACAACATGCCTTTTGTTAAGCTTACCGTAGGTTTTCAAGAACTTTCTTACTGTCATCATTATAATGAATGATAAATTCCCTCAGTCACAAGTAATGCTACCATGTTTCACGATTTCTTACAAATGCATAAAGCTCCTTGTCACAATAAGGATAATTGAACACTACCCCACTCACTTTTTCACTAAAATAAACATTTGGTTTGGAATCCTGCATCAAAATAGTTCCTATACTAATCCTGGATGCATCATATTCTATCGCAAAAGCTTTATCATGGTTAGGCAAACACAACAAAGGTGGCTTAGGTAGCTTATCTTTTAATGTTTTTAAAGCTCGATGATGCACATCATCCAACTAAACAACAACATTCTTTTTAACAAGTTCATTCAAAAGTGTAGCTGTAGAATTATAATCTTTAACAAACCTTTGATAAAATTTGCTAAACCCTAAAAACTTCTTTTCTCATTCACATTACTAGGTGTAGGCCAATCCCTTATTGCCTTTACCTTTTATTTAACAACACTAATACCCTATGAACTAACAACAAATCCATGAAACGTGATAGATTCCATGCAAAACATGCATTTCTTAAGATTAACATACAATTTGTTCTCTCTGAGAACACTAAAAATAGCTTGCAAGTGTCCCACATGTTCATCCAAATTTTTGCTATAAACTAAAATATCCTCAAAGTAAACTACCATAAATTATCCCATGAAAGCCCACAAGACATAATTCATTAACCTCATGAAGGTACTTGGTGCATTAGTTAAACCAAAAAGCTTTACTAACAACTCATAAAATCCATATTTAGCCTTAAATTTAGTTTTCCATTCATCTCCCTCTTTAATGCGAATCTAATAATAGACATTCTTTGAATCAATTTTAGGAAACAATTGAGAACCATGCAATTCATCAAGCATATCATCTAATCTAGGTATTGGATGTCTATACTTTACTAGTACCTTGTTAACAGCTCACCAATCCACGTACATGCACCAAGTTCCATGTTCCATCTTTCTTTAGGAGTAAGATGACAAGATCTGAGCATGGGCTAAAACCTTTCCTTACAAATCCCTTTTGCAGCAACTCATCCATTTGCCTTTGTATCTCCTTCATTTTCTGAGGA
Source organism: Hippophae gyantsensis (assembly GCA_030763125.1). Lineage (NCBI taxonomy): Eukaryota > Viridiplantae > Streptophyta > Magnoliopsida > Rosales > Elaeagnaceae > Hippophae > Hippophae gyantsensis. Next base: position 45,762,465 of record CM061035.1, read on the forward strand.
TTAGCTTTGTAAGCAGGTCGATTTGGAATTGTGGATCTGGGTTTGAAGTCTATTTGATGCTCAATTCCTCCCAAAGGAGCTAATCCATGGGAATCACTTTATGAAATAGTTCTTCAAAGTCCTGCATTTGTAATACCATGTTTTTCACCAATTACAATCACTCTTCTATTTTTCTCTTTTGTTTGCTCATTTTTCTCTCCTTTTTGCTTTCTTTTCTCTTCATTTTTCCTCTCGACCTCTCTTGCTCTCTTTTTATTTTTCTCTTTTGTTTGCTCATTTTTCTCTCCTTTTTGCTTTCTTTTCTCTTCATTTTTCCTCTCGACCTCTCTTGCTCTCTTTTTATTTTCCTCTTGCTCACACTTATTTTTGCTCACTTTTCTCTCCTTTTTGCTTTGTTTTCTCTTCATTTTTCCTCTCGACCTCCCTTGCTCTCTTTTTATTTTCCTCTTGCTCACACTTTTGTTTCTCCCTTATCATGAAGTCTCTTGCTATCCTAATTTGGTTCTCATAATATTGCAAAGGTTTTAGAGGGGCCAATACAACTTTTGATTTGTTCATTGTAAAATAATAATGATTTTTGTACCCATCGTGGGAACTTTCCTATCAAACTGCCACAATCGTCCAAGCAGTATATGAGTAGCATACATCGGTACCACATCACGAAGAACCTTATCCTCATACTTACCAATCAAAAAAGGAACCCGAATATGTCTACTTACCTACACTTTTCCATAATCGTTCTGCCATTATAGATCGTACGGTTTGGGATGCTTCTTCCACTTCAAATGAAACTTATCTATGAACAAAGTACTATTAGCCTTAGTGCAACTCCTACAATCAATAATAAAGGTACATACCTTATCCTTCATGTAGCATCTTGTGTGAAAAATATGCTCACTTTGTTCCTCATCTCCTTCATACTTAGGCTATATACTTAGGGCTTTCCTCATGACAAGTAAATCTCCATGCATAGGTCCTTCCCCTTCAATATCAAAACAATGCTCCATTGGTGGCTTCTCATCATCACTTGAACTAGCACTTTCTATTTCTGCATTTTCTCATACAACCATTAGCTTTTTGTTTGAGCATTCAGAAGCAATATTTCTGAATCCTTGGAACCTAAAACACTTAATATCATATGACTTAGTATGGGTTTTAGTTTCGGGTTTACCTTTAGGAATAGCAACATAATTCTTTGACTTTGCTTCATCTTTTGTTCTGAATGAGTTTTGTTGTCTTCCAATTTGATATCCATAGAGAGGTGGAGGATGAATATGATATGAACTTCTTGGACTTGATTTGCTTCTCCAATTTAATGGCCTTGTGTAGTAGTTTCTCCATCTTTATGTAATGTTGCAACTCGACCATGTCAACAATCTCCTTATTTAATCCTACAATGATTCTAGCCATTATTACTTTTTTATCTTCCTCTATGTTTGCTATAAACATGACGATTTCCATCTCCTTATATTAATCCTCTATACTCATAGAACCTTGAACCAACCCTTGAAAATTTCTATATAAATCCCTATAATAATGACTAGGTAAAAATTCTCTTACACATCACCACTAACTTTATCTCTTTCCATTACCGAATTGGCGTATCAAAATTCCTTCCCCTATTGACCACCAATCGATCCAACCATATACCTACATATTCTATAAACTTTATGGATACTGGCTTTACTTTCTTCTCCTCAGAGTAATTATGACAATCAAATACATGTTCAACATTTCTTTCCCACTCCAAGTATAGCGCAGGATCATTCTTTCCTCAAAAAACTAGAATTGTCATCGTTAAACTACCTATATTACTATCTCCTTTCGAGTCAACCTTCTTGTCCATTTTATAACTTTTTATTTCCTCCACTTTGGAATCAGCTTCTTCTTCTTCGTCGAACTCAAGTCTTCTATGTGATTCAGAACCAAAAGAGGCATCTAATTTATTCAACCTCATATGTAGCAACTTAAATTGGTCATTAACAGCCTTGATAAAGAATTTCATGTTGACTTCTTATCATTCTCCTCCTTCCTTACTCATGTTTTGAACCTATAAAATAAAATAAAATAAAAGGTATTGTTCTTCACACATTTCCTCATGTTTTTGATCTCAAATCAGATTATTATCACTCATTTTTCACACTATTTTTTGGCTTTTTTTCAATGGTGGTTTCTCTTTCCTTATACCACTCAAAGCCTAAGACAACCCCTTTTTATGTTCTTAATAAAATAAAAGAATTCAACTAATCTCAAGAAGCAGTCGGTTTTTTGGTGACAATCTCAAAAATCATAATTTTAAAAAATTAATTGAAGCAAATAGTGATAGAAATAAAGTCCAAAGATGACTTTAAAGAACCAATAAAAATAAGAAAAGTCTAAAAAAACAGCAAAAGACATGTGAAAGAAATCACTATAATTGAAACTAATTGACGAAGAAGGCAAAAGACTCAAAACAACCTTGTTATGCTTGAAACAATCATGAAAAATAATAATAAAAGGAAACTGTAATGAAATATACGTAAACTAGAACAAAAAAAAGGAAAACTAATTTTGAAAAGAATAAGAAACTCAAGCAAGAAAAGAAGAATTTGAAACTTACTTCAACAAGAATAGGAAACTTGAACAATCTACCACTTTCTTCTCCTTTTTTTTTTAATTTTTGACTATTGTTATTAATGGAAAATACACAAAAAAATTCACAAATTGAATGAAAAAAATTGGAAACAAAGCAAAAAATATGCGGCAAACTTTTAACCTTCAGTAAGCGGTGTAAACTATGGAATTTGAGGTCAAAAATGTAGGAAAGGGGTCGAAAATCTATGTAAGGAAAAAAGAAGAAAGGAAACTAAATGTATAATAGAAAGAATATATGAATAAGGAAAGGGATAAATAATCAATTTGGGAAAGATAAAATAGGAAACAAATAATCTCTAGTTGGAAATATTTCCAAGAACTTTCTTTTCTTCTCTTGCATGGCCACACTATTATTCCTTTTTCATTTTGAATTAGACTTGGATAGCATGATATGCTATAATAGTCATTTCATTACTCGAGTCACAAGTTATGGCTGTTTAAAGTTACAGTTCTAATTTATCAATTTTTTATCACTACAAATAGCAGCAATCTCTCTTCTCTTTTTTATATTAAAGAACATAGATGTATTAAACACGGAAAAAGATAGAAAGAATTCAAAGAGAACTACGAAATAAAATCTAAAATCAAAAAAATAATGAAAACGGGATTGAAAGAAAACACAAAACTATGACATAATTGTTTTTGGAATTAAGAACTCAAACAAAGATAGATATAGATAGATTACCTATTTCTAGCAACCAAGGCTCTGATACCAAATAATGCAGACCCTCTACGCAAACAACCCTAGAAACCCATAAACTTAAAAGAATAGGAACAATCGATTAGCTAGGAACGTGTTGAAGATGATTGGACTAGAACTCTAAGGAAACGAAATCCTTAAAACCCTAACCTTGAGACACCACAAAGGTTGATAACTTCCTTTGATAAGTCGAATTAAAGCATTAAATCAAGAAAACAAGAAAGCAAAGCAAAAATATTTCAAAAGTAAACTTGACAAATGATCAAAAAGGTTCCTAAAAACTACATGGTTATTGATTTTTATAAGCAACGAACCCTAAAAGAAAAACCCTAAATGAAATTGGAATTTTTAGTAGTGGATTGGGCCTAATCAATCCTTAAAAAATAAAAGACTAAAAAGAATTATGTTAAATAAAACAAAAAAGCCCAAAATTAAATAAAACAAAAATTGCTTCATAATTTAATCCTTGCATCTAACTTGATCTTCCAAATCTATACTTGCATAAAAAGATAATAGGCCATCGTTTGTGAAAGCATTGGAATCCATAAATTTTGTTTTAGATTCTTCTAGTATAGCCTCTTTGTATTACACTTCCATGATGAAGCCTTGCAAAGCTTCTTTCATCCTCTTTACCTTTGCCCTAGTCATTAGACCACCAATTCCTTGCAAAGGATCTTGAGAATATTTGGAACATTAACTTGGTCAGCACCATGATCTCCATTACCACTTGTCTTTCTAATATTCACATGAATATCTAGTTAGTGCAAGCTTCTCTAGGAAGCATGGATCAAAATATGCATAATATAAAGAAGAAATAAGAGAAATAAGAGGGGAAAAGGAATGTAAAATGCCATAATTTTATTATAAGCACATGAAGTGCCTTAAAAAGAATTTTGGACAATATATTGAATGATATGGATATATTGGAACCTCTCCACCATCACCTCGCCAACCACTCGCTGCCATCTCCCTACCATTGTTGGCGAGTTCCTTGGCAAGCTTCCTAGTGAACTACACATTTTGGCTATCAAAGGTGGCCAAACCACCCATAGTCTACTGGTTGTAACCAATAGATTTCGACACACTACATGTCTACATGTGCGTCACATGTATGATGAGAGATTTTATGTCTATGGTGCCTTATGACCGGAGTATCTGGTCATGATTATTGATCATAGATTTTTACAATTGTGAAAAATTTACAATAGCGGATTATTGTGGAGGTGGATTGATGTGGATATGGATTACGGCGGTACACGAGCCTTGGAGTTGGACCTCTTATTCTCTTTGGAGATTTCCATCTATTGGGTCATAGATTTGTTACCACGGTTTACGCATGGGCATATGTGTTTCATGCTTGCACATGAGCCTTAGAGTTGTCCTACTATATATCACATAATCAATGTTATTTCATGTATTTGAATAATTATAACCAATTGTATTTGTTAATTTTAATATTTTTATATTACTTCTTTTTTTAAATAACTAATATGATACTAATATCACGTGAGTAATGCCATGGAAAAAATGTAATAGGGAAGAAGATAACAAGTATATAATATTTTTAAAGTTTACATCAATTTAAAGGGGATCTACATTTCAATTTTTTTTTGTAACATCCGTATTTCATTTTAATACAAACAATTTCCTTTTTAGTGTTTTAATTAAGAAATTTATTAGAATTTGTTGATGAAAATGTTTGTGTTAATGGAGAAAACCTGGCATGAGTATAATGTCTTTTAGGATGACAATTTTTAACATGATACAACACCATACTAATAAAACATTTAGTCATAATTGCTTAGTAATTCTATCATGTCGATAAAAGTATTGTTATTTCTTAATATTATAAATAGACTGGTCATTACATGTATTGCATGCAAAAATTTACCCTTGTGATTAAATAGAGAAATATTATTATTTATGATAATATATTTATATTATAATATTTTAAATCATGATGGTATAACATAGGTATACAATGGATTTGTGAAAACATTCTCCCCGCTCATTATAATGATAAACATGCATGAATATTTGTTGCAAATTAAATTTATAATAGAGTATAATCTTACTAAGTTACATATAGCTCATCCCCACTTTTCCTTCTCCACCCAGCTGCGTTGTTCGAGACAATTGCGTTGAAGATAAGATGAATTTGAACAATGGATTTTGATGTTAATATGTTTGACTTAAAATCTTATTTCTTTTATTGGTTATTATAATTTACAATTATACAAGCTCAGATCACTCTAGTGAATTTTAAAATGACTTTATAAATGTATTAAATTTAAATTTATGACTTTACAATGAGGTTTTCTTTTTAAATAGAAAATCTCAAAAGGCTACTCCAAATGTTTATAAAATTGATTTTAAATGATTTATAAATTAAATTTTTCATGATTACTCAAGGAAATATCCTATAAACATAAATTTAAAATTTACCCCTTCTTATCTCATACACCTATTTTATGGGGCATGACAAGGAAAGAAAGAAGTAGAAGAAGATAGAGTTCTAAATTAAAGCATTACTAGGTAACTGATATTACAACAACTAGACTTCGTTACATATCTCTTTAAATGTCTAATTTATGATAAATTTTAATGTTTTTCATTTTGAGTTTTCTATGCAAAGTTAAACACATTTAATTGAAAGTAGTTCTGTGAAAATCATGTTGGAAACCCTCTTTAGAACCAATTTGCACTTTTGTTATTTAAAATGGTTTTATAGATTGGAATTGCATAAGTTATATCATATTTGAAATCTTGGTATATCTGCTTTTATAAACATTTTTAAGTTTGTCATTTGGAGTTTTCTAAACAAAGTTATAATGATTTAATTCAGCATATGTTCTGTGGAAGTTATTCTGAAAATCATGTTTTAAACTGAAGAGTATTGTATGTTTGTGGAAAGTTTTTATATATGATAATTGAGTGTGTAATATCTTTTTTTAAATATATAAATATCTAGTTTTGTTATCTTTTAACATAATTACGTTTGGACCTTTCTACAAAAAGTTATACCCATTTATGTGATGATTGGTCTGAATTGTTTTGAAACTATTTTTAGTGAGATGACACGATCTAAAATTTAAATTTATAAAATAGATTTAGTGATTTAAAATAAGCATATTTTAGATCTCTAGAAAGATGAAAATGTCAACTTTTTGAATGCTATGACAGATTTTAATTTCTACATTTCCACTTAAAGATGACGAAACTCTATTTGTGATTTCAAAAGATGTTTCACCAATGTTCATAATTAAAGAACTAAGTTCAAAAGATGATTTTAAAAGATTATTAAATATTTTTAGAACTTTTTTACTAGAAAATTTAATTGATTTTAGAGTTTGACCTTTTTTCCTTTGGAACTCTAAGCATAAAAATATCGAAACTCTAAGTAACAATTTGATTTCTATCAAAGTATTGAAAGGGGTATTGTGTTAATATATTAATAACCCATGTTTTTAAATTTTTATAGTATCATTCAATTTTAGATTTGTCAAGCTATCTATGGTATTATTCTTGTTTCTTAGACGATTATGATCATATAAGACGGGTTGATCCAAAAGACATTTCAATGCAACTAGAGCAATAACAGTGATATAGTACTGTGTGTGGATTTTCAATATTTTTAAAACTAGATTGTATGAGTTTACATTCTTACTTTACTATTTAGTTTCAATAGTTAGTTCATTCAAATATTTTGTAAAGTTCACAAATATGGAAATGGATTTTCAAAAGTACATATTAGTTAGTTCCAAAAGTGTTGCTTTCATGCCAAATATTTACTATTGGAGTTATTCATATTTTGTTTAAAAATACATGTTTCATGTTAATGCATTTTATATGTCTATCATCAAGCCATATTATGAAAACATATTTTCTTTTTGGCACTTGAACCAACTAGTATATAGTCAATAACATCATAATGAGAGAATTATGTTTTACAAGCTATACTTATTTTAAATGGAAGTTTGTAAAGTAAGACTAAGTTTGTTTTATTAAAGATTTCATAGCATCCTTAAGAACATCAATCACATTCAAATAAATTCTATTAGTTTTATGAGTATGTTTCTTGGGCATTAAAGTTCAAAGTAAATTCACTTAATTTAATAAGAATTTAAAGAACATGCTATAAGTTAGTTTGAATGCACTTCCAATATGAAAATAGCATGAGAATATATTTTATTATCCTAACCAGCAAGCTAAAAGTAAGATAGTTTTAAAAAAATTTCCCCTTGAGATCAAGTCATTTTATTATATATGTTATTATCCTACTCAGTATTCAAGGCATTCAATTTTATTTGGTAAGACATCATGACAAATAGATTTGGTCTAGTTCAGCTTAGTATGATGTTTACTAACTCAATATGATATCATATCAGTTCAATATGATGTTACCAAATCAGTATGATATGTATAAGTTCAGTTCAGTATCATATCAGATCAATTTACTATGATGCTAATAGATAAGTATGATATTTATCACTTCAGTTCATTGTGATGCTTATTAGTTAAGTTAAGTTTGTACACATTGAAATATGTATCAATAGAGCCAATTGAATCATTTTAATGGTTTTGTCAAGTAAGTTCTCCAAGTAAGTTCTCCATATATGTAGTTGAGAGATAACGCTAGTGCTAGATATCTCTTCCATATGTGACCAGATCCTCAAGTTCTCTTGACATAATAAAATTAAAGTACATTTCTTATACTTATATTTTTTATTTTCATTTGATCATCCATATGTGTAGTTAAGAACTATCACCAGTGCTAGATATTTCCTCTGCATGTGACCAAATCCCTAAGTCCTTATGGCATAACAATTTCAAATTACATATCATGTGGTTATACTTTTTATTTGCATACTTATAATAGCATGTTATTTCATGGTAACTCATAGATAATACATTGTTATATTTTAAAGATTTGATAGAAATCATTTTCATCTGAATGTTATTTCTAAGTAACTCATAAGATAATATGATATTATATTTTAAAGGTTAGACATAATTCATTTTTATCATAACATTATTTGCATGATAACCAATAGATATTACATCATTAAATTTTGAAGAATAGTTGGAAATCATTTTTGTCAGAGCGTTATTTCATGGTAACTCATAGATAGTATGTTATTATATTGTGAACATCATACAAGGATGACTTTTACTGGTATGTTACATTATGGTAAGTCATGATAAACATTTAAATCACAATTTTCAAGCTTGTAATTACAAATATTTATGAAAGACATTACTTCACTAAGATTTCAAGATCACCTTAATTGAAATTGAAGTGTTGACCAAGTTTATATTCCCAAATATTCTCAAGATTCTTTGCAAGGAATCAGTGGTCTAATGACTAGGGCAAAGACAAAGACGATGAAAGAAGCTTTGTAAAGCTTAATCATGAAAGTGCAATAGAAAAAGGCTATGTTAGAAGAATCTAAAACTAAATTTGAGGATTCCAAAGCTTTACTAAGGATGGTCTATTATCTTTCTATGCAAGGGAATGATTTGGAAGATCTAGCTGGATGTAAGGATTAATTTAGGAAGCTATTTTAGTTTTAGTTAATTGTGGGTCTTCTATGTTTTATTTATCATAAGTATTTTTACTCTTTTATTTTTTAAGGATTGATTGGGTCCAATCCATAACTAAATAGGCCTATTTCATTTAGAGTTTTTATTTTGGGATATGTTCCTTATAAAAATAGGTAGCCATGTAATTTTAGGGTAACCTTTTGATCATTTTATGAAGTTTATTTCAAAAAAAACTTTTGGTTTGCCTTCTTGTATTCTTGATTGAATACTTGAATTCAAATTATCAAAGGAAGTGATCAACCTTTGTGGTATGTCAAGTTTGGGGTATTAAGGACTTCATTTCTTTAGGATTCTATATTGATCATCTTCAACATGTTCCTAGCAAATAGATTGTTCCTATTCATTTGAGTTTATGGGTTCCTAGGGTTGTTCGCCTGGAGGTTTCGCATCATTTGTTATCAAAGCTTTGGTTTCTTGAAATAGGTTGTCTATCAACATTTATCTTTTTTTGAATTCTTGATTCCAAACAAAAAATAAGAAAAAGTTTGTCCTTCATAGTTCTGCATTTTCTTTCAATTTCGTTTTCAGTATTTCTTTTTCATAGGATTTCATTTTATAGTTCTCTTGGAATTCTTCCTATCCTTTTAATTTTTTTCTTGTGCTTTATTTTTTGTGCTCAATCCATCTTTGTTCTTCAAAAAAGAAGAAGAAGAGAGATTGCTACTATTCATAGTTATAGAAAAATCGATAATTTGGAGTTGCAACTTAAAATAGCAATAACTTTTTACTCGAGTAACGAAAAGACTATCATAGCATATCAAATCAAATCCCCACTCGATTCCTATAAGTTGAACAAAAGAATAGGAATTTTGCTATTGTTATTAAGAATAAGAGAATCATCAAATATGTTATCCAAGTCTGATTTTAAAAAGAAAAAGGAATAATAGTTTGGCCAAGCAAGAGAAGAAAAAAAAGATCTTGGAAATATTTCCAACTAGAGTTTATTTCTTTCCTATTTTAACTCTCCTAAATTCATTATTTTCCCCTTTCCTTATTCATATATTCTTTCCATTTTTCCTTTAGTTTCCTTTATTCTTTCTTTACTTACATAGATTTTCCACCCATTCCCTACATTTTCAACCTCAAATTTCATCATTTACACTACTTACCAAGGGTGTAAAGTTTGTCGCATATATTTTTGCTTTGTTTTTGAATTTGTTCATTTGGTTTTCAATTTGTTTTATGTATTTTATTTTTAAAATAGCAATCAAAAATATTTAAAAAAGGACAATAAAGTGGCAGATTGTTCAAGTTTCTTATTCTTATTGAAGTAAGTTTCCAATTCTTATTTTCTTGCTTGAGTTTCTTATATTTCTTGAAATTATTTTTCCTTTATTTTGTTCAAGTTTCCTTTTATTTTGTTAGCGTGATTGTTTCAAGCATAAGAAGGTTGTCTTGAGTCTTTTGCCTTCTTAATCAATCAGCTTCAATTCTAATTATTGCTTTCACATGTATTTTGCTTCCTTTTAGAGTTCTTTTTTTCTTTGTTCTTTAGAATCATCTTTGTACTTTTTTTCTCTCACCATTTGCCTCAATTAAGTTTTAAAATACTAACTTTTGAGATTGTTACCAACAAATCAATTACTTGTTGAGATTAATTGAATTCTTTGATTATGTTAAGAAAATAAAAAGGTGGTTGGCTTGAGCTTTGAGTGGTAAAAGGTAAGAGAATTTACCATCAAGAAAAGGCCAAAATAGTGTGAAACATGAGTGATAATAATCTAATTTGAGAGTAGACACGTGAGAGAGCGTGTAAGGAACAACACATTTTATTTCATTTTACTTTATAAGTTTAAAACATGAGTAAGGAAGAAGGAAAACCACAAGAGGTTGACATGAAATTATTCATCAAGGCTATAAAAGACCAATTTAAGTTACAGAATACGAGGTTGAATGAATTATAATCCTCTTTCTGATGTGGCCCCTTAGGTGAATAACCTTAGGAACCTACAAACTAAAAGGAATAGGAACAATCAATTTGCTAAGAATATGTTGAAGATGATTGGATTAGAACCCTAAGCAAAAAAAGTCCTTAAAACCTTAAAATTCTGTAAGATTGGATTAGAAGCCTAAGGAAACAAAGTCCTCAAAACCCTAACCTTTGGTATGATCAAATTAGAACCCTAACAAAACAAAGTCCTTGAAACATTAACCTTGAGATGCCATAACAGATGATCACTCCCTTTGATAAGTCTAATTCAAGTATTCAATCAAGAACTCAAAAAGGAAAAGTAAAAAGTTGTCTAAAAAATCAATTTGATAAATGATATAGTCTTTTTAAGATTACATAGCTACTGTGTTTTTATAACAACTAACCCACATGAAAATTGTAGATGCAAATTTAAACCTAAAGAAAAACCATAGTCACAAATTGAAACCTAAAGAAAACCCCAGGCACAAATTCATACTCAATATTTGGAAAACACTTCTCCAACTACCTTAAATTCTTTTGAATGATAGCACGCAATAAAGTAGTGAGTGTCCTATTAACTACTTGAGTTTGACCATCCATTTGAGGATGTGAAATAGTAGAAAATAATAGTTTAGTTCCTAATTTTTTATATAAAGTGCATCAAAAATGACTTAGGAACTTAACATCTCTATCACTAACAGTTGTCTTAGGCAACCCGTGCAAACGAACCACTCCTTTAAAGATCAAATAAGCAATATGTGTTGGATCATTAGTTTTAGAACATCCAATAAAATGAGCCATTTTACTAAACCTATCAAAAACTTTCACATCATGCTTGGTAATCCTCAAACAAAATCCATAGATATATTAATCCAAGGTTGATTGGGCACACGTAAAGGGGTATATAAGCCATGTGGTTTAACTTTATATTTTTCTTGCCTACATATATTTCCCAAATAGATTGCACATCATGCTTTATATTAGGCCAATAAAAATGCTCATGTAAAACATCTGAAGTCTTTAGAACACCAAAGAAATCCATCAAACCTCCCCATAGCTTTCCCTGACAAGCAACTCACTAACAGAACAAATAAGCACACATAAGTTATCTTTCTTAAATAAAAATCCTTCATGCCTATAAAAATTACCAAACACACTCTTATCACATGCATTCCATATTTTGTTGAAATTAGAATCATTGGAAAACAAATCCTTAAGCAGTTCAAAACCAAGTAATTTAGTTTGCAATGAAGTAAGTATACGTACCTGTTAGACAATGCACCAGCCACAACATTTTCCTTCCCACGCTTGTAATTTATTACATAAGGAAAAATTTCTATGAACTTCAACCACATAGCATGTCTTTTATTAAGCTTACCTTGGGTCTTCAAGAACTTCAAACTCTCAAGATCTGAATGCATGATGAATTCCCTCAGCCACAATTAATGCTACCATGTATGAAGAGTTCTCACTAATGCATGAAGCTCCTTATCGAGAGTAAGATAATTCAACACTTTTCCACTTAGCTTTTCCCTAAAATAAGCAATTGGATTGGAATCATATATGAAAACAACTCCTATGCCAATTCCAGTTGCATCATATTCAATTTTAAATAATTTATCAAAGTTAGGAAAACACAACAAAGGTGCATTAGTTTGCCTCTCTTTTAATGTTTTTGAAGCTCGATCATGCACATCATCCCACTTAAAAATAACATCCTTTTTTAACAAGTTCCTTTAATGGTACAGTAATAGAACTAGTATCTTTAACAAACCATTGATAAAAACTTGCTAAACCATGGAAACTTCTTATCTCATTAACATTCTAAGGTGTAGGCCAATCCATTATTGCTTTTACCTTTTCTTCATCAACACTAATACCCTATAAACTAACAACAAATTCAAGAAACACGATAAATTCCATGCAAAATGTGCACTTTATAAGATTAGTATACAATTTTTTCTCTGTCAACACACTAAAAACAGCATGCAAGTGTTCCACATGTTCATCCAAATTTGTTCTATAAACTAAAATATCATCAAAGTAAACTGGCACAAATTTTCCCATGAAAGCATGCAAGACATGATTCATTAATCTCATGAATGTACTAACCACTTATACAATCCATATTTAGTCTTAAATGCAGTTTTTCATTCATCTCCCTCTTTCATGTGAATCTCATAATAATCATTCTTAAAAAAAATTTGGAAAACAAATGAAAACCAAGCAATTCATCAAACATATCATCTAATATGGGGATACGATGCCTATACTTTACCATTATCTTATTAATAGCTAGGAAATCCACACATATGTGCCATGTTCCTTTTTTTTTGGGACTAAGATGAATGGAACCAAATATGGGTTGAGACTCTCCCTTACAAATCCCTTTTGTAGCAACTCATCCATTTTCCTTTGTATCTCCTTTTATTTCCTTAGGATTAGCTCTGTAAGTAGGACGAATTGGAATTATGGATTTGGATATGGGGTCTTTTTGACTCTCAATTCCTCCCAAAGGAGGCAATCCAAGGGAAACAATTTAGGAGATAGATCCTTAAAGTCTTACAATAAAGACATCACAACACTAGGAAAATAAGAATTAAGATCGTTATTAGAAAGATAAACATTCTTGTACATAAGTACAAGTACTTGTTACCTTGCCATAATTATACTCTTAATCTTATGTTTTTTTAGCAATTACACTCATTATTTTATTTTCCTCTCAAATTCGCTCACTTTTCTCTCCATTTTTCCGATCAACCTCACTCATTTTTTATTTTTCTCTTACTCAAACTTTTGTTTTTTTCCTCATCTTGCACTCTCTTACTATCCTAATTTGGTCCTCTTAAGCTTGCAAAGATTTCATAATGGATAATACAACTTTTTAGTTGTTCATTACAGAAGAATAACAATTTTTGTACCCATCATAGGACATCCTCATATCAAACTACCATGGTTGGCCAAAACATATATGACTTGCATATATTGGTGCCATATCACAAAGTCCAAAGATGACCATAAAGAACCAATAAAAATAAGAAAACTCTAAAAGGAAACAAAAGACAAGTAAAATAAATCACTAGAATTGAAGTTAATTGGTTAATAAGCCAAAAGACTCAAACAACCTTTTTTATGCTTGAAACAATCACGAGAACAAAAATAAAGGGAAACTAGAACGAAATAAAGGAAAACTAATTTCAACAAGAATAAGAAGCTTAAGCAAGAAAATAAGAATTGAAAACTTACTTCAACAAGAATAGGAAACTTGAACAATCTACCATTTTGTTCTCTCTTTTAAAAAAAACATTTTCTTTGATTGCTACTGTTAACAAAAAATACCAAAAAAATCCACAAACTGAATGAACAAAAACTAGAAACAAACCAAAAAAGATGCGGCATACTTTAAACCCTCGGTAAGTGATGTAAACGATGAAATTTGAGGTCAAAATGCAGATAATGGATCAAAAACTATGTAAGGAAAGAAAAAGATAAAAAACTAAAGGGAAATGAAAAAATATATGAATAAGGAAATGGGTAAATATATAATTTAGGAAAGTTAAAGTAGGAAAGAAATAATCTCCAGTTGGAAATATTTCCAAGAGCTTTCTTTTCTTCTCTTTCTTGGCCAAAGTATTATTCCTTCTTTTTCTTTTTAAAACAAATTTGGATACCATATTGGAAGGTTCTCTTCTTCTTTTTTAATAATAACAACAATATTCTTTTTTTACTTTTTTTTTCGAGTTATAGGAATCAAGAGGGGCTTCGATTTGATATGCTATAATTGTTGTTATGTTTCTTGAGTCAAATGTTATGCCTATTTAAAGTTGCGATTCAAATTTATCATTTTTTCTATAACTACGAACAGCAGCAATCTCTCTTCTAATTTTTTTAATTTTTTGAAGAACTAAAATCAATTGAACTCAAAAAATAAGGCATAAGAAAAAAACATTAAACAAAATCCAAAGACAAAATAATAAAAACAAAATTGAAAGAAAGTGCATAAATATGAAGGATGATTTTTTTTTTTGGAATCAAGAACTCAAACAAAGATAGATGTAAAGAGATAACATGTTTCTAGCAACCAAGGCTCTCATACCAAATGATGTCAACCCTCTAGGAAAACAACCCTAGGACCTATGAACTCATAGGAATGGGAACAATTGATTTGCTAGGAATGTGTTGATTATGATTGGATTAGATCCCTAAGGAAATAAAGTCCTTAAAACCCTAACCTTGAGACGCCATAAAGGTTAATCACTCCCTTTAATAAGTTATATTCAAGCATTCAATTGAGAACACAAGAAGTCAAAGCAAAAAATCTTTCTAAAATAAACTTGACAAATGATCATAAATTTATGTTGAAAATTACATAGCTGCCCATTTTATAAGCAACAAACCCTAAAGAAAAAATCCTAAACGAAATGGGCCAATTTAGTTATGGGTTGGGACTAATCATTCCTCATACAATAAAATACAAAAAAAAACTTATGACAAATAAAACATAATAGGTACACAATTAAATAAAACAAAAATTTCTTTTTAAATTAATCCTTGCATCCAACTTGTTCTTCCAAATTTAACTCTTCCATAAAAAGATAATACACCATCCGTGGTGAAGCTTTGGAATCTTCAAATTTAGTTTTAGAATCTTCTAGCACAACATCTTTGTATTGCACTTTCATGATCAAGCCTTGCAAATCTTCTTTCATCTTTTTTGTCTTTGCCCTTGTCATTGGACCACCAATTCCTTGCAAAGGATCTTGAGAATATTTGGGAACATCCACTTGGTTAACACCTCAATCTCCATTATGTGGTTCCATTCATCTTAGTCCCAGAGAAAGATGGAATGTGGCACATATGTGTGGATTTATGAGCTATTAACAAGCTAAGGATAAAGTATAGACATCTTATCCCCAAATTTGATGTTATGCTTGATGAACTGCATGGTTCTCATTTTTTTTAAAATTGATTTAAATAATGGCTATTATCATATTCATATGAAAGAGGAAGATGAATGGAAAATTACACTTAAGACTAAATATGGATTGTATGAGTGGTTTGTAATGCCTTTCGATTTGATTAATGCACCTAGTACATGTATGAGGTTAATGAACCATGTCTTGCATTCTTTCATGGGAATATTTATGGTAGTTTACTTTGATGATATTTTAGTTTATAGAAAAAATTTGGATGAACATGAGTGATGCATACCTCAAGGCGAACAACCCTAGGAACCCATGAACTCATAGGAAGAGGAACAATTGATTTTCTAGGAACATGTTGAAGATGATGGAATTAGAACCCTAAGGAAAGAAAGTCCTTAAAACCCTAACCTTGAGACGCCACAAGGAGTGATCACTTCCTTTGATAAGTCGAATTTAAGAATTCAATCAAGAACACAAGAAAGAAAAGAAAAAAGCTTTCTGAAATAAGCTTGATAAATGATAATAGGTTCTGTAGAAAATTACATAACTACTTCTTTTTATAAGCAACAAACCCTAAACAAAATTGACCTATTTAGTTGTGGATTGGATCTAATCAATCAATAAAAAATAAAAGACTAAAAAGACTTATGATAAATAAAACATAAAGGCCCACAATTAACTAAAACGAAAATAGCTTCCTAAATTAATCCTTACATCCAACTTGATCTTCCAAATCAATCACTTCAATGAAAAGATAATAGACCATCCTAAGTGAAACTTTACAAACTTCAGATTTAGTTTTAGAATCTTCTAGCATAGCCTCTTTGTATTGCACTTCCATGATCAAGCCTTGCAAATATTATTTCATCCTCTTTTTCTTTTCCCTAGTCATTGGACTGTTAATTCCTTGCAAAGGATCTTGAAAATATTTGGGAACATCCACTTGGTCAACACCTTGATCTCTATTATTCCCCTCCTCTTCGAAAAGATTCTTCGTCGAATCACCTACATCAAATAAAGATAAATCAACAACATTAAAAGTTACACTAACATTTCCAAAGTCACTTAGCAAACCTAGCTTCTAAGCATTTGATGACTCTATGAAAATAGAATCATTAGCACACTTTTTACTTAAATATTTACTTGTTTTATTCAATAAATAGTATTTTGGGGCTAAAAATATTAAAATATAAGATTTTAGAGAAAAGGAGTTAAAATATAATTTTTGGAATTTTTTGGGATTTGTTTGAATTTTTATGGATTTTTAATGAATTTTCAACGCAATAGCAATCAGAAGTTTCCACATGGCCTGCCATACAAGCAGAGGAGATGATTGGGCAAGCCATATAGATTCCACACAAGTAGGGACGTGTAATCATGTGATTGCTCCCCACGATCCATAAGGGTGCCACACCATCTACATCCACGAATCACATTGCGCAACATGGCAATAACTCAGAATGCCTTGACTTAGACCGATCTCCCTAGCCACGCTTCGCTCTTTAATTTGCCTAGTGAATTCTGTGTGCCACGTGTCGTATTGTAACATGTTGATGTAGTTAATTTTACTTGTTTTGATCTTAACCCTTCATCTAAAGCTGATATGACAGTCAAGATTTCACCTGAGCTATATTTAAGCCCCTAATCACCCCATAAACCCAAAGAAGCCACCATTAACATAATTTTGATCAGTTTTTTGAGCTAAGAAGAGAGAAAAAAATAGAAAAATTCAAAAATATATACAATGTTTTTGGAGATTCAAGAGGAGATTAGCACTATAATTTAAGAGATTCATTGTATTTCTTCTCCTACTCTTTTCTTTATAAATTTTTATGTCTTTCTTTATGAAAAATATAAGCTTTATACACAAAATTATGTCTAGTTAATTTATTAATCTAGGGATCCTATGAACCCAATTTACCATCTGATGATATAATAATTTATCTCAATTATAATTTTAATTTATTTATATTATTAATTCTAATATTTATGCTATTAATTTTTTGGCCAACAATTTATCTATAGAAGCAATTACATAGATTTGAGAAAATTATTTAATTGTTTGTCTTGATTAAATAATATGCATATTTTCTAGGCAGAGATATATGATTCTTATGTATCTGATTCCTAATTGATGAACATAATGAATAGTATGCAATTTAATTGACATGAGAGTGTGATTAATTTAATTACTATGTGGTTTGTAGTTTACTTGAGAGAAGAATACATGCTAAGTTAGATTCAATTGATCATGTAATTAATTGATAATTATATTGGATGGATTTTAGTTATTCACATGTTCAGAAAATTGAGGGATTAAGTATACCTAGATATTTTCTCATATATCTTATTAGTTACCAAATCTGATTTAATTAACTATTGTTATTTACTTTTAGTTATTTTTATTTTGCTTCCTTAAAATATAAAAACACAAAAGAAAATTTTATTTTTTTATTTTTAAAAATTAGTTTCTAATAAAATAATCTATGGGAAACGATATTTTTTTATCATTATATTACTTGTTGCGATATGTATACTTGTATATTTATTGCACACACTTTTTTTGGCAATCAAGTTTTTGATGTTGTTTCCAAGCATTATAAATATTAAAAATTAATTTTTTTTCATTTTTCTTAATTTATTTTCCTTTACTTTAATTTTAAGCTTAATTTACTTATTTTTTTACTGACTTTTTTATTTGTTTATTTTAGTTAATTTCTTTTGTTTCTTTTCTTTATTTATTTTAATTTTTATTTAGTTTTTATCTAGACATATCCTTTAGTGCTAGTAGAAGCATAGTTGAGAAAATGGCTACCAATAATTATCAATGGCCAATTGACAGAATGACAACCATAAGAAGAGTAGCCGGAGTGCATAAGATAAATGATATCACAACACTTACAACTTAAGTGTCATCTTTGGTTAATTTTTTAAAGGCTCAAAACTTACCATCGAGTATAAACAAGGTCCAAGATACATGAGGGTCATATGTGTTTTGAGAAGGAGCTCATTTATTTGTTAATTGCCCAAATAATTCTGAATTTTTATGCTATTCGACTAATGGGAATCGAAATAATAATCCATACTTGAACACATATAACTTAGGATGGAGACAACATCCAAATTTTTCTTGGAGTAATAACAATAGTTAAGGTGGTAATCAATTCAACTATCAATCATTTCCACCACCTGGTTTTCAATAACTATAGTAATCACAAGCCCAAGAGAAGAAGCCACCTATTGAAGACAATTTAAATGCTTTAATGGTGATGATAAAAGACTTCATCCAATCAATAAATACAAAAGTGCCCACTCAAAAGGCTCCAATTCAAAATTTGGAAAACCAAATGCGGAAACTTACTCAAGCTAAAGGTCAAAGGCCTCAAGGTAACCTTCCAAGTGACACTATTGTAAACCCACAAAGAGAAGGTAAGGACCACTGCAAAGCCATAGCCATGAGGAGTGGTAAAAAATTAGACATGAACATAAGACAAAAAAAGAAGAGGAGAAACAAGAATTAACAAGGATGAGGAGGACCTAGTGGATAAAGAGAGCATTGAAAATGAAATAATTCAACCAAAGAAAAACAACCTTTACAAACCCACTATTTATTTCCCTCAAAGACTGCAAAAACAAAAGTTAGATACACAGTTTTCAAAATTTCCTAATGTCTTCCAAAAGCTGCACATTAATATACCATTTACAAAGACACTTGAACAAATGGCATCTTATGCCAAATTCATGAAGGATATACTATAAAAGAAAATGAGGTTTAGAGATCAGGAAATAATAACCTTGAATGAAGGTTGTAGTGCTATCCTTGATAGAAAACTACCACAAAAACTAAAAGATCTAGGTATTTTTGACATCCTTTGCACTATTGGGAACATCCATTTTCGAAAGGCACTATTTGATTTGGGTTTTAGCATTAACCTCATGCCATTTTCAATCTTCTATAGATTGGGGTTGGTAAAGCTAAACCCACTTTAGTAACATTATAGATGGCAGATAGGTCAATTAAAAGACCTTGGGGAGTGGTAGAGGATATGCTAGTAAAAGTAGACAAATTCTTCTTTGTCATAGACTTCATTATGCTATACGGGGAGGAGGATCGTGACATTGCTATCATACCTAGTTGTTCATTCTTAGCAACCAAAAGAGCACTCATTGATGTAAAAAATGTTGAACTTATTATGAGAATGCAAGTGAACAACTAATGTTTAATGTTTTTAAAGCATCTAAACCCCCGGACATTGATAGTGCTAATGCATGCTTACAAATAAATGTTACTGATTTGGGAATAACATAAAGAATATATTGAGTCACCCATACTTACGAAGTTAACACATGATGCTATAAACAAGTACATAAACTCACTACAAAATAACTCAACCTATTTTAACTTTAAAGATATGGAATCAAAGGTTGATATTATGGATTGTATGAACTTTTTGGAGTATGCGCCTCTCATGTATGCATCAAAGGAAATTATAGAGAGTTTTGAGATAGGATCTAAGCTCAAACCATCAATTGAAGGGCCACCAAGTTTAGACTCGATACTTTTACTCTCCCATCCCTAATCAAGTAGGCAAGTGAAAGAGTCTAATAGAGAGGTGAAAAATATGTTGGAAATACACAAATTGGATGACCTATGGTGGAGATCTTATAAGAATGCCAAAAAGTTCAAAAAGAAAACAAAAATATGACATGAGAAGATAATTGAGCATCGTTTTTGCAAACTAGAACATAAAGTGTTATTGAACAAATAAAGACTCAAGCTATTTCCAAACAAACTCAAAAGTAAATGGACATAAATGGATGTGCCCTAGGCCTTGATATAACCGTCTAGTCAAGGACATTAAATGAGATTATGGTTGGGAGGCAACCCAACGTTATTTTAATTATATTTTCATTATTTCTGTTTTGTATGTGAATAAATGTGGAGAGAAATGACACAATAAGAATGAGAATTTAATCGAAAAATGTGGTGTGCCAAAACTAAAGGAGTTTTCTTTCCATTTACTTTTTCATATATTTATGTGCATATTAGGGACAATGTGTAATTTATGTTTAGGGGAGGGAACTTCATTCTCTACATTAGTATTTACTAGGTATTTTAAATTTTTTTAGGGAATTTTATTTTAATTCTTAGGATGTTTTTAATCATGATTTGGGTAGAAATTGATAAATATATGGAAATTATATGCATGCCTGCTTGATATGAAACATATCACTAATACAAAACATACCTATGGTCTTGGGTTTTAACCGTGACCGTAGTTCTATGGCCACAGTAGTGAGAGAGACCATAGGTCATTACCTATGGTCTCAATTTTCTAATAACCGAGGCCATAGGGTGTATAGGTACACCCTATGGCCTCAATTTTTAATAAAGGTGGCCATAGGTAGACCCTATGACCTCGGTTTTCTAATAATTGTGGCCATAGGTATACCCTATGACCTCAGTTTTCTAATAACCAAGGCCATAGACTTGTAATCAAAATGATATCTATTGACCATTTACATCTCAATTAACTTCATTTTTAAATATAAATTAAAATAAATTGAGAAAATTAAGAGTCATTGTATTAAACTTAAGAGGGATATTACATTAATAAATAGTTTAATAAATACATTAAAACCTTAATATAACTAGCTAATTAAAGTGTTCTAAAAATATAAAAATATAAATGAAAAACATTTATTAATTAATATCAGTATGCTCATTCTAGTTCCCAAATTCCACCAAAATTTAAGATCATGTGAATTCCTATCTTCATTCATAAGTCTGCATGGATGCACGCATGCACAGATGCATTCTTTCCAGGCAAGTGAGGATGGTCTTCAATGGTCATCTATTACAAACAGAATAACAAATTACAAGCAGAATAACAAACATTTATTAAGTTTTCCTCCCACTTCTAGTAAAGGTTTTTTTAAATAAAAATGAAAATGAAAACTATCGTACTGTTTTGCGAGCATGGTCTTAACTAACATCTTGAAGTACAACTTCAGGTTGCAAAGGCATCCTTGACTACAATATAGAATTAGTATATGATTTAGCTAAGAATATATATCTCATTAAGAGCAACTTTAGTAAAAATTGACTAAACTGCGACTCACTGACCCCATCCCTAAATAAAGATTGAAAACATAAGTGAAAGAACTAAAATAGTAAATGTAAATGACCTCACATTCTTGTAACTATATTTTGCCAATTAATGATGAATCAATGGATGTTCTTGTAGAAAAGTTCAGAAAAAATGAAGATAAATAGCACCCTTGCAATACACAATTTTTCAATTTTCCATTTAAAAAATGAAGAAGGCTTATCCATGAAACATAAATGATTTTATTTTGTTAAATCTTCTCTAAGAAGTAAACTTTAGAGATTATTGGAAAGTCATTATTTGGATGAAAAATAAAACCTCGAACACTTTAAGTTGAAATATACCTAAATATGATTATCTTATCAGGTTTTCATTTCCCTAGACTCATGTAAAAGTCCAGCAGAAGCTCCCTAAAGTTTAAGAAAAATGAATATCATAGTTTAACCAGTCATGAACATCCCACATCATATACACTAATAACCCATCTAAAAAATATTGCTTGATTTCCTCTAAAACACATGCACACCCAGCAACCAATCTCTTGGGAGTGACAAATGTACTCCAGCCTGTTGTGATTAAATGTCTTTGAGGTTAACCTAATTACTCAATGTGAAATGTAAGTTTGGCGAACAAATGTAAGTATTATTCAGCTTTAGTTCTCAACATATCCAAATATCATTAATTATTAATCTAAGTAAATAGCACCGACCCTTAATAAAGAAATAGCTAACCATATCAAGAAATAAAAATCCATAATTTCAATTCTATGAATGGCTACCTCTAAATATATGTTTAAAATTCCACTCATAACCATGAAGATCTATGGTAGCCAGTTCCTAATTCGGGGTTGCCTGAGTCATGTCCTAAGAAACATATGAAGCAAAAAAATAAAGTTGTAGTCAATAACAAGAAGAGTAAACACAACAAGCAAAAGCTATCAATTGAGAGTTACTAATTTACTACCAATGGAGGCAGGCACCAAGACCTTAAAGCTAAAATTAAAGAAACTGCTGAAATTACTAATTTACTAATTTCAACAAACTACTAAAATTAAAGAAATATAAGAAAAAGAGACAAATATCATTTTTAGACAAACTGATCTTAAACTACCTATATAAATAGTAAGATAAACACAAACAAATGGATCTTAAAGCTGATTAAATAATCAAGGAAACAAAAGAGTACCTTTAGAGGCTCATTGTTTGTTCTAAAGTTGATATCAGGAACATACTTTAACCAAACAGGAAACCCACTAAACATATACAAATCAAAAAAGGGAAAAAACAAATTTGAACTATAGAATTTATTAGATCTACTAGGAAAATCATTAATTTTGTTTTTGTCTTTCCTTTTCCTTTCTAACTATTGGAAAATATTTAAAGATCAAAATCAAATGCAGAATTCACAAAACATATTACCATATTTAGTGTGGCCATATGGTAGAACAGCAACAAGTAAAGGAGCAAATGATAGCCAAATAGGGCTTTCAGGTGTGAATGGCATAATAGGGCTTTCAAGAAAATAAGGAAAAATACATTTCAATTGTTCATATCTAACATGTTGTCAGATAAACCTTGTCTTGTAACCATTGCATGTAAAGTGCACTAAGCTTGTCATAAAAAAACCCTACACCTAATTGACTCGCCTGGTGCATGGTGCTACTGCATCTAGTGCCTACATTAAAAAATCATGCACCTGGTGTTGCTATAATTTTTACCCATATTTGTAACTATGGAAATATGTGATGACCTATAATTCATTAAAATAATATTATCAGTATCAGAAAAATGTATAAATAGAGAAAATAAAGAGAACATACATTTCTCCTTATGGCCTCAACCTTATACACTACTACCAAAGACCAAGCATCAAAGACTCGCACTCCACACCCACACCCGCATTCGGCACACGACACCCGACATGAGCACCAAGATCAAAGACCAAAGACTGTGCATCAACACTAAGCGCTAATATCAGGCCAGACAAGCACAAGCACCCGCTGAATGGACTGGATTTCTGTTAATGGTTGTAGAGGTGCTGATTTTCCATCTTTTTTTCTTTCTTAATGTTGTCTTCGAGTCTAAATTTGATTCAAAATGGGACTTCAATCAATAGTTGAAAATGAATGCTAGAAATCTGGATAAAGTTTTAATTTTCTAACCCATAAGTCAGACAAAAAATAGATGAGACTGAAAAATTATACGCTGATGATGGTACTAGGATTTCAAAAACCTGAGGCTGTCAAAAAAAATTCCAACAATGTATAATTTAGGAGCCATACTATGAACTTGCATCTCGTTAAAAATATTTTGTATCATCAACCTTACCAGCCTTGAAAAGACCAACTAACAATGAAATATATATTCTTATTGAAGGCGTAACACCCTTGTTAATAATTTCCCTATAGAGGCTCAAGGCTTCTGTTATCCTCAATTTTGTTGTAATATCCCTTAATCGACACTTTGAAACTACAAGCATCAGGTTTACACCCTTTACTTTATATAGATATAAACAATTCCTTTGCTTCATCAACCCATCCATCATGGTACTATAATTAAAATAAATTAGGACTAAACATAACCCATCCATCATGGTGTTGTATGTAAATAAATTAAGACTTTCACCCTTCTTAATCATCAGTTCAAGCATATAATTTGCTTCTTTAATATTCCTTTTTTGCAAAGCACATCTATCAAGAAGTTAAAGGTTACTGCGTTAGGATGAACACCTTCATATATATATATATGTTTTTTTCCATGTGTCTATATTTATTTACCTACAAAACAATAAAAGAATAAGTGATACAAATTTATTGGGTTGCCTCACAAAAAGTGTAACGTTAACAGTCCTTGATTAGACCTTCCTAAGCTCTTCCACTTGAGTGCAGCATACGGTAGACTAAACGGCCATTTTCTCTTATACCACTTGCTCTCTTTGACCACATAAAACCCTTATTAGCTCTGTTGCTACTTCCTTGAATGGTATCTCTATTAAAAGGATGGTCCAGCACATAGAGTTCATCCTTGAAGGTTTTGTGCTCTCTATATTTTTTCTTTCAATCATCAGCATTGAAAGTTTATAAGATATAGACCTAATTAACCTAGAGAGGGTGAATACGTTATTTTTAATTTTTATCAATTTATAACTTAAAAACCTAAACAAGGCAATAGTGCATGCAATCGTGTGTAGGAATAAAGTGTGGATATAAAGTAATAACACATGAAAATCAAATGTCCAAGTACAAACTAGGTCTTATGCTATCCTTCCTAGGATACTGCCCCGTTGTACTTTACTTACGAGCACTTGTTCTGTTTTCACAGTTTTTGAAATTAGCGTGAACGGTTTCCAAACCAACATTCCATTAAGCTTCCCACCAATTAGATACGTTCCCGAATTAGTTGCAAAATATTTAGCACAAAAAACACAAGTGTTTGTGTGTGTTCTAGAATGGATTTAACAATGAATATTCCTAAGTAGATGATTCAAAACATATGTCACTTAAATTAAATCAACTTGCAAATCCTAGAGGAAAAAGATTAAGTACAAATTTAATAAAAATAACTTCTTTGAGATTTAATAATCAAATCAAATAATTACGATCACACGTAAAACTATTTAATTTAAACATTTAAAAATTTATTCAATAAGAAGTTATATAAAGATAAAAATATCCAATAAATTTACTCATAAATATATCTTATATAATATCAATTTAATATTAATCAATTTATTTAATCCGTGGTGTCTCAATTACTAAAGATTCATTGAGTAAGAAAATATTATTATTACTAAATTATTAAACTCTGTCACGTTCTATACCCACCTTACAAATCAATATTTATATTACTTTCCATATCACTCCTTGGCTGATTACTTTTATGTATATAATTTTTGAATTAACCATCTCCGATATCAATTCCTTGGATTTGTTTGTTAGAAGCAGCAGTTTTGGCAGTTCAAGTTATATACGGCCACTCAAAATTTTCAACCCTAATGTATTTATATATATATATATAGATAATAATCATAATATAATAATATTAGGATTGAATATATTTTTGGCTTAATTTTTTAAAGCTTATTAAAATACTTAATATTATAAAAATATCATTTTTAAAAGACATCTAAGAAATATTTAATTAATTCAAGTTTAAATAAATATTTTAGCACCAAAAATCATTTTAGATTTATGAACATGTACTATTAAATGTATGAATGCAATCCTCTGTGTCGTAGTTATAAAAAATATACCTGAAGTATGACTATTTGGAACTCGAGCATTTGTTCGGCTTTTCTTGATAGCAGGCCTAAGAAAATGTTTACAGGTAAATTTTTTATCTACGAAAATAATCAACACTCATAGTCCATACAAGCATATTATAATTGCTTAACTCATGTTTCTCTCATCTCCTTTACTTTTACAATTTCCTCTTTTGTATTTTTCTTTACACTTTCTTTCTCATTCTCCACCTCTTCTTTCTTTTCTTCCAATCATATTGCTTTCACTTCTTCTATCCTTTTAACTCTAAAGGATATCTCTAAATGTTTAAATACTTAGAATTATACTTCATCCTTTTGAACTCACACACTTACTGAACATGTAAGTATGTCTCGTTAGAAGTTTATAATTAACTATGTGAGATTTTAGGACATGAGATAACCTTAACTGTGAAAATTAAGGTTGAACTCTATCTTTCATTGTCTAAAATGTTGTTATAAAGAAACACCAAGTTTTAAGAGGAATACCTACTGGAATGTGCTAAAGCTACCACCGTGAGCAGAGATGGTGGCTACCTCACAACTAGTGTCAAAAGTCATCAAATTATGTATACTAGTTTGTGCATATTTCCTTAAAAATTAATGCTCAAGGAAAAAGAAAAATACAAAAGCTTTTGCATGTAAAAAATATAGAGCCATAATTGGTTATACAAAAAGAAAATAAATAACCAATCATTCACAATAAATAAAGAAAAAACTTATTAATACGAGAGAGGAATATAAAAAATAGATTAAACACTACTAAAAAAAGTACATATGGCCTCGGTTTTTAACCGTAACCATAGATCTATGGCCACATTTATAAGAACCAAGGCCTAAGTGAGAGAGACCATAGATAATGACCTATGGCCTCGATTTTTCTAATAACCGAGGCCATAGGGTATACATAAATTAAAAACAATATAAAATTATATATTAATTACAATATTAAAAATCAATATAAATTACAACAAATTTATTAAAAACAATATTAAAAATTATATTATATTAAAATTAAAAGTATAATTACATTATTGAGTTTATTATACACTAAAAATTAATAAACAATGTACAATAGAAATAACTTCAGCATAGTATTTATTTTTATCAATTTTGAGACTCAAAACACAGTTCACCTACTGCTTGGTGCGTCTGGTTCCTACTACACTGGTGGGCTGGAGCCTACTACACTGGTGGGCTATGCTTGGTGTGCTGGTGCCTGGTGCGCTGGTGCCTAGTGCCTACTACTCTAGTGTGCTGGTGCACAGTGCGCTAGTCTGTTGTCGCACTAGTGCTGTATCTTGGTGTCTTGATTCTTGGTGTCTCTTCTTTCGGTGTCTTTGGTGCACAGTGCCTAGTACGCTGGTGCACTGGTGCTCCTAGTGCCTGGTGCATGGGGTACCTATAAGGCTATGCAAGCAAGTAATAAAAATGAACCATAAACACAGTGTACAATAGAAATAACTTGAGCATAGTATTTATTTTTATCTATTTTGAGGCTCAAAACACAGTGCACATAGTTATTTATTTTTATCTATTGGTTAGGGTGCATATAAAGCTCTAGAAATAGGCACATGGGTACTTCCATTGTTTCAGTTAACAAAATTGAAACAATAGAAACAATAGAAACAATTGACTTTTCTTACCAGGAAAATATGGGAAACACCACATATATAATGGAAGTATTAAATATTAGGACTCAAGGTAGTTTTCTAGTTCAGACTAAATTCAAACCTACACAGTATTCAGGCATAGACGTGCAGTGAATGCATGAGTTTCTAGGGATCGCCTAAGTATATCCTCGTCCTCCTCTAAGACAATGTTAAAAAATGTTAGGAAATCAATAATAAAGCAAGGTACAACTAAAAAAACCTAAATTAACAATACACATGTATTTTCCTAGTAGAAAACATTCACTGGAAGAAGCTCAACACAATGTTATTGTATGATGGCAAAGGTTTGATAAATATGATTACCTCAAAAATCTAGCTGACATTGAAATATGCAATCTTCACATTGTCATTTCAAGTTACCAAAAGATTTTCAGGTTTGATACCTCCATACACTACATTCTAATCCAGGAAAAAGAAATCAGCAACAAAATAGATAAAAATAAATACTATATGCTCAAAACACAATACACATAGGTACTTACCAGAAAATAATATAGCAACATCAATCTATAGTGTAACTATATAAATAATCTAACAAGGGACTTCAAGCAAAAATTACCATAAATGAATTGTTATCATCAACAGCTTGTGCGGTTCTCTCATTAATGAAGCTAATTAAGCACAACTATGGTGAGATAGCATAGTGGCCAACTAAAAATTCTTTGGTGAAACTGTAGATTGCAACAAAAATAGGATAAGATACAATTACTCATTACAAGTTAATTGGTAAATAGTATATCAATAAAATTTTCTAAAAATACTATTTTCAGTCCTCTCTGTTTATTGATACATAAATGCTAGCTAGGGTGAAACAGACACAACACTAGCACACCAGCCCAACGAACCAACTATAGTGCACTAGTACTAGCGTACCAACACCAGCGTACCACCCCAACAAACCAGCACCAGCACCAAGCCAAGCACCAGGCGACCAACATGTTCCATAAACCATACCAAGCGACCTTCCTAACAAATTTTCATAACCCATCTAAGAAATATCTAGCATCTAAATTTCTTAACGTAAGCAAGCCTTTAGGCAACTAGAAATAACCTCTATATACCGATCGAGATTTGGTACCTAGAGTCATTTATAAAGGAAAAGATGAGTTGATGTTACCAAAAAGATTCAAGTAGTGGCCAAGGAACTACTATGACGAGAGTGGCACAGAGGTTAGAACGTAGTGCGAGAGTGGAACAAATGCTGGAACATGGTGCGAAAGTGGAACAAAGGCTAGAACGTGGCAACGTGAGAGTGGAACAGTGGCTGGATGGCGGTGGCACGAGGTTGGAACGCAACATGAGGGTTTCGAGCAAAGAAGAGAATATACAACTATGTTATGGTTTCACGCGAGGGGAAATTATATGAGTGATATATATATATATATATATACGATAGAAAAAGAAAAATAATAAGAAAGAAATTGAAAAAAAATGGAAAACGGAAAAGAAAGAAAAAAGAAAAAAAGAGGAAATTAAAAGAAAAAAATTGATAAAAAAAAATTGGTGTTTAGTGTAAATTAAAAGAGAGAAAATTGAGATGGAAAAATTAAAAACAAAATTGGTAAAAAAAATTTGTGTTTGGTGTAAATTAAAGAGAGAAAATTGATAAAGTACATCTTTTTTATGGTAGGTCATACTTCTTCTTTTGAATCTTTTATAACTGATTAATAAACAAAGTGATATCCTATTGCAGTATCAACACACATTTTACTTTTAGTGATTGTCCATATTGCATCATATGTGGTACTATATTTTTGTGTCTTGTTTACATATATCTATGTTGTCAATAGATAGTCACACTTTGAACAAAATTAATTTCATTATTTGTGTATACTATTGTAGTCATGTCAAGCTAGATATACTACCCTTAATTTAAAAACATTATATATATTTATCAATTTTTATAATTTTTTTAATATAATTTATTTAGAGGCATATTAATTTCATTATTTGTGTATACTGTTGTAGTTATGTCAAGCTAGATATACTACCCTTAATTTAAAAACATTATATATATTTATCAATTTTTATAAATTTTTTAATATAATTTATTTAGAGGTCAGGAGTTGTAGAACTTAAGGGGAGTTTATTCATTCTTTGGAAAACTTTTTTTTAGCTTTCTGTTTTCTTTGTACAGTGTTTTTAAGAATGTGTACTCCTTTTTTTGGTCATTAAATACTCCACTTGCTTGCTCAACCTGTTGTCTTTATTTCATGTTTATACTATTTATTCGTATAGCAAAAAGGGAGGAGAAAAATTAAAACTTTAATTGAAAAATATACAAAAAAAGGGAAAGCTAATTTAGGGAGAGAATGATTTTAAAAATCCTTCTTGGAGATACTACACATAGGGGATTTGTGTCTTAGAAAAACAATGAGTCTTTTGGGACAAGTTGTTTGGTTTTTTTTTTTGTTTTTGTTTTTCAATGTAAACATAAGCTTTGGAGATTCAACAAAAGATAGTTTATTGGATCATAGGATAGTACCACTATGAAAAAATTTATTTTTCCTATGAGCTTTATGTAGTGAGAGAGAGGTTTTGTAACACGAATATACCAAAAGGGGAGATTGTAAGGTTTTTGTTAGTGTTGGTGATACTTGTGAACAAAACGTATAATTTTAATTTTAATTTCTAAGTGTTTTAGAAGAATATTTTCAAGCCGAATAAACTATTATGCCTCAACAATCACATATCAGGTGTATTTCTATTCTGTGAACATTAGATTACATATTAGACACAATAGGGAAAATATGAATTTGAGCCACTGGATTGATCGAGTGTATACTTAATTGATCCAATTGTTTTAAAATATTGGTTAAATGTATTCTAGATCAATTAAGTGGATGTTCGATCGATCAACCAATGTACTCGACCAATCGAGTAACCAGCAATAAATTTTTTGAAACATATTTCTAATATAATTTTAATTGGCTTTTCACCATATTATCTTTTTTCTTAAATATGTTTTAACTCATTAAATGGACAATATGGTAATTACACTTTAACCTAATGTGCTTCAAAATATTTTATAAATTAAAAGCTAAGCACACTTTTAGAAATAATCACACAGGAGCTTAATTGTGCTTATTCTCTTCATCTTATTCTCTATCTTATTTTGAAAATATAACATCATAATTATTTAGGCTTATTTATTTAATTAATCTATCAAACATTGGGATTGTGTTTGATTAATAAGCCTAATTGGTTTATGATATTTTAATCACATTTCTTATAACTTCTCCTTTATTTTCCTCAAATTATTAGGGAAAATAATAGTGTGTACCATATCATAATTATTTGATTTGATTATTAATCATTAAACAAGCTATCTTTACTGAACTTTTACTTAAACTGATTGTTCTAGGGTTGCTAGTTGATTTTAGTTTATCTCATATGTTATTTAAAGTAATTAGTTAGGGTTTTTCATTATTAAATCTGCTCTAAGATACACACTTGCACTTGTGTTTATGTGATAATCTTTCAAGTGACAACATTACGAGTTTGATTAAATCATCGGACTAGAGTTTGCCTTGGTAGTTTAAGTTCTAGCCTTGTAACTAGATACTTATTTTCATAGTGGACAGTTAAGTGATCTGGTGGACTGGTGGTTTTCCTCTTAGGATATTGGTATAGACTAGGTTGTTTCCACATAAAACTCTCGTGTGTTGGTCTTTTATTTCCAAATTACTTTACGTACACGTTATTGGTTGTTTGGCTACTTAAAAAATTTTAATTTACCATACTTTCACTAACTATATATTTAGATCCATAACTAAAAGAACTTTTAGCTTGCAGTCAAACATATTTTGCTTCATTTTGTAAGAACCATTGCTCATGGTTTGGTATTAAGATCATCTACTCAACTCTCCTTGCAAAGGTTTCCTAACTCAGAAGGGATGTCTCTTATGATGATTAAAGATCCACCAATAGTTCGGTGGTTTATTTTGGAGCTAATCCTATTCTCTAGTCTAACAATAAGCAACCCACTATCTCATGCTCGAGCATTGAGGTTGAGTATAAGGTAGTTGCCCATACCACTATTTAATTCATGTGGATTAAGTCCTTGTTAAATGAGATTAAATTTTTTGTTGCTTGGTTACCCTGCCATATGGTGTGACAATCTCAACCCAATGGAATTTAGTGCTAATCCTATTTTCCATACGGGCACTGAGCACATTGAATTCGATTTACATTTTATTCATAATACGGTTCTTTCCTCTAAACTACTTGCATATACCATCCATCGAGCACCAAGTAGATATTATTGATGATAAAAAAATTTAGTGAGTTTTTGATGCTATTAACAGTTCCCCAACAACGGTGCTAAAACTTTTTGCATCAAAACTTGGTGAAATTTTTTTGTTTATTTTTATAAATAACTCGTAAGTACATGAATCACTTATAGAAAATGATAAATGAAAATTAATCCTATACATCATGTCAAGATTATTTGGTTTGATAAATTTTAAACTAACAACATAAAATAAAGGATAGATTCAATAAAACTATTGACAAATAAACATTTATATTCAGTGGAGAATTTATGAAATATATTAGTTAATTAATTATGTTTGCTCAATATTAATTAGATTATTAAATATATAAATTAAGATTATTGATTTTTTCTTTTATGTATGAAAATATCCTAAGGTAGGGATTATATTTTTGTTAACTAAATTTCAACTTGTCACATTTGGTCGAGCTGATAATTTAAACATTAACTAAATTATGTTTTTTAAAAAATAATAAACTATTTAACTTGCCACCATCGATCGGGCCGACAATTTAAACTTTCATTAATGTGTTAATGTTAGATTAACGATTTAAGTATCTAGAAACTAACACTTAGATTTTAAAGCTATTATTAAAATTACGTCATAAATATATTTTTTAATATTAATTCTTCTAAAAAATCTTTGAAATAGAGTATGGTTCTAAATAAAATTTAGATAATTACATCTAACATCCAAGATTATTACTCTCGTATTTGGATAATTAAATCCTAAATCTAACTCTCGTGTTTGTTATGAAAAATACTTCTTCAATATATTTTTCTTTAAAACACTTCATTTAAATCTAGATGAAGAAATAAAAATTAATTCATTTTATATAAAAAAAATATTTTAGCAACTTTTATATTTCAAAAGCATAACAACATTACTTATATCAAATACTATTTTTAGCCAGACATGCTTAATTTAATCAATGATCAATAAATTAAAGATAATATGTAAAACAACACATAAATTTAATCTAAAAAGAATACATTTAATTATACTTCAAGTATATTCTTATAGAACTTCAATATCGTTTATGTTTATGGAAAACCTCCTAATAGAATTGCCAATACTATATATTAAGTTAAAACTAAAATTACTACATAAACTATACTTTTTCAATTATCAATTTGAGAGAAAAACTTTAAAAGTAAGAAAAAAAAAGCTAGATAGAAACTAAGAAAGGGATGACCCTTTATGTTGCTGCAGAAAGGGAGAGAAAAGTGGAACCTAAATGAGAAATCATGAAACACATTTGTCTATGACATGGCATGTGTTGAATCTGAATGCATTTCAATTAGATGCGTTGAATTTGGAGGCACTTTCTATTAGATACGTTGAATTTGGAATATCAGTTCAATCTCCACTAACATCAGTCCATGACCATAGTTCAATCTCCACTAACATCAGTCCATGACCATTAAGAAATGATACCAGCGTATATGCAAATAAAACAAAACAATCAATGTACATTCAAATCAAGTAAGCACCATCAGCACATGCAAAATAGTTAGATACCATACTGAAGTGTCATCACTCAAAGCCACTTATAGAAACTCACACGGATTGCACAAGAAATCAACAATAGTACATTACTCTTTGATTAAATAAAATTTGTACTTATTCAATTTGTAACAGATATACATTTCAATTGTTGTACTTCATTAGTTACAAAGGTAGTACAAGTTTACTAGTATAGATAGGTATGTACTTGAACAATTGAAATAAAACCAATTATCTTCCTCATGATTATATTGCCTTCATCTCTTCATCTTCTTCTTCACTATATTACCTACATTGTTCATAAGAATTCCATCATACTTTGAAATATCATGCAATTTTGCTTTTCTTTAATAGCTTAGTGTATCTTTTTATTTTTTATTTTTTTCTACTCAACTCCCCTAAACTTATTTTTAAGTTTATTCATTCCCTTTTTTTATTGCGGATTGTATTGTTGATTTTTTTTTATCTTAATACTTAATTTCTCAATCTAAAGCCTAAATCATTTTTCAAACTAATTACTATTTATGATTTTTCTTCAAGAGTTGATCAAATAGATTGTAAAACATGGAAGATTTGTATCATATATCATTACTCACACCAAGTGTTCTTTTACTAAGCACATAAAATGATTAATCACATGCATTATGCATAAATAATGAATTATTTCATATAAACACAAGCAAGCATACCATATGTTTAATGTAATTATCTCAATAGTTACAATAGTTACATGCTCAATTCTATATCATAATCAAGACAATCAATTCTATCAATGAGTTTATATATTTCATATCAAGCATACAATTTCAACATATCTATAAATTTCTATGCATATCTTGACTAAAACTATTAAGCTAATAACTTGAAAACAAATCCTAAAGTAGATAATGGAGTACCCTCTCCCACACGTGAATTATACATTGTCCACATTGTAAATATGGAAAAAAATAAAACCCTTTAAAATTTCCATGTGTCTCTATATTTATTTACCTACAAAAAAATAAAAGCATAAGTAATACAAATGGGTTGCCTCCCAAAAAGTGTAACGTTTATGGTCCTTCACTAGACCTTCCTAAGCTCTTCAACTTGAGTGCAACATACGGAAGACTAGGCGGCCATTTGCTCTTATATCACGTACTCTCCTTGACCATATAAGACCTTTGTTAGCTCCATTGCTACTTCCTTGATTGGTATCACTATTCAAAGGATGGTCCATCACATAGAGTTCATCCTTGAAGGGTTTGTTCTCTCTATATTTTTTCTCTCTATCATCAGCATAATATATTTGCTTAACCTATATTTTTTCATCTCCTTTCCTTTTACAATTTCCTCTTTTGTATTTTTCTTTACACTTTCTTTCTTATTCTCCACATATTCTTTCTTTTTTTCCAATCATATTGCTTTCGTTTCTTCTATCCTTTTAACTCTATAGGATGTCTCTGAATGTTTAAATACCTAGAATTATACTTCATCCTTTCGAACTCTCATAATCCACTCTCCCATCTATACATCAATTAAGGTCCTTCCTGTAGCTTGGAACGGGCAACCTAAAATACTGGGGATGTCCTTGTCTTCTTTCATGTCTAAAATAAAAATAAAAAAATAGATGGAAGATGAACTTGTCTACCTTTACTAGCACATCCTTAATCACTTGTCTTGGTTTCTGTAAGAATAATCAACCATTTTTAGTATCACTAAGGTTGGGTTTGCTAACCTAAGTCCTAACTTTTTGAAAATTAGCAAGGGCAATAAGTTGATATTAGCTCCCAAATCATAAAGAGTTTTCCCAAAGTGTTGATCCCCTATTGTGCATTGAATGTGAAATGTACTGGTTTCCTTCAAATTGGGAGGTAATTTTTGGTAAATTATAGCACTATAGCCCCATAAGAGAAATAGTATCATAATCTCTAAATTTCCTTTTCTTTGAAATAATCTTCTTCATAAATTTCATGTATGATGGTATTTATTCTAAGGCCTCCATGAAGAGGATATTGATATGTAACTTTTTAAAATTTTTGAGGAATTTGAAGAATTATTGGTCCAGCTTTTTCTTATTGAGTTTTTATGAAAAAGGAAAGGGTAGTGGAGAGAGAGATAATGTTTCCTTTAGGCTTCATAACTACTTCTTCATTCTCTTTTTTTCTTCTTTTCCAAGTTTTTTCCTAAACACTCATGTTTTCTCCTATCTTTCAACTTTCTTGTCTTCCTCAACTTCTACTACTAGTCTACTTCTTGTTGTGATAGCATTACATTGTTCCCTAGCATCTTTATTAGGATTTACCTTAGTATTACTAGGAAGCATACCTTGAATTCATCCATGCAACATTTGTGCTAGCTATCACATTTGAAACTATAAGTTTCTTATTCTTGCACTATTGTTTCCTTCAATAATTATCAAGCTCTCCATCTTAGAGGACATAGCATCCATCCTTCCATTGATCTTGTTCACATCTAGGATAATAGTGATGATTAAGGTAGCCATAATATCCATTGTGATCTCCAATCTATGTAATCTTGATTCTTTGACCGATGGTTGTTCTTGTTATTAGTTAAATATATATGTGTTTAATGGTGGTCTATTATTAGGTGCTCCACTTTGGTTTTTATTACAACAAGAAAAATTTGGGTGGTTCCTCTAATCAGGATTGTAGGTATTTGAATAAGGATTCTCAATGATTTTGATTGTTGATATAATTTACAACCTCAGGATTTCTTCCATAAGTATTACTAGCATAATGTTCACCATATTCCTTCTTACAAATGCAACATCAAACTTTTTAGATACACTAACAATAATATATTTTTTATGCTTGCAAATTCATAAAGACATCCACATCTACCATTCTAGTGGCATTTTGGGTCTAACCTCTCTACTGGCCATTTACAACTAGTAGAGATCATTTCATCTGGTAGTGTAAAAGCTTCATTTCACCCTTGTCCACTAAAGCATCTCTAGCTGTTGCATCAAATATAATTTTTATTTTCCCCATTAATCCATCATAGAATGTTTAGATTTGTAACCTTGGAGGAATATCATGATATGGGAATTTTCTTAACAACTCTTTAAAACGTTCCCACGCCTCATACAAAAGTTCTCCATCAAATTGTTGAAAAGAAGTGATACCATTTCTAAACTGTGTTGTCTTTGAAGACGAGAAATATTTAGCCAATAATACTTGGGTCAAGTCATCCCAGATGGTGATAAATCTTATTGGTAATGAATTTATCCATGCCTTTTCCTTATCCTTAAGTGAGAAAGGGAACAAGTAAAGATGTGGGTAACTAGGAGTTAGGATCTTTATTATCTAGCTCTTCAAATTGATTAGATTGTACCATTTGGATCACAGCATGGTTTTATCTCAAAGTTGTTTGCATTAATGGGAGATATATTGATGGGTGATTAAACTCTATCTACATGCTACACTATGAAGTCTCAAAGAGGTTTAGAGACAATGATGTCACATTGATCTTATATACCTATAAATCTTTGTCAAGCATTATTTTGGATTATATACAAAGAATCACATTGGCATGCTATTTCGTTCACACATCAATTATGATCATATGTAACATACCACCCATTCATACTATCATACTATTTCAATTCATGTGATAATAATTCCATGACTCATTCAAAAACATACTTTGTTAAGCTATGGCTTGAATATCAAATGATATAAATACTATCCAAACAATAAAATTATTAAGATCAAAATAATAGAGACATTCATTTAACAAAATAAAATCAATCATATGGTTAGTGCCTAGGTTCATCAAAAGTCCCAAATAATAACCTAACCACTCATAGCTCTAAAAGTCATAATTAGAATATATGAATGGATAAAAGTTAGAAGAAGGATGAAGAAAAGAATTAGATCCAACTTTGATGAAGACTCTGACTCTTTCTTTAATCTCTCTTGCTAACTATTTAATTACCTATGTAACCTTTCTGTACTTTATCTTTCTTTGTTCTTGTGAAATCTCTATGTTTCTCTCTATGTTAGTTGTTTTTTGGCCTCGTAATGGTGTTTAAATAGGCTAAAATAGGTCCTAATAAGTTTAGGATTTTTAATACCTACGAACCAACGGTTGAGATTGAAAGTTGAACTACTAATCCTAACTAATGTGTCAAAATCTACTCCACTCGATCTATCTAACTATGTCATCATTCAACTTGAGAACAATTGATCAAAGTGCTATCAATCCACTTATACTCGATCGATCAATAACCTTCTTGATCGATCAAGCTATTCTTTTTCATTATGTGATGTAATGCCCAATTTCCTCAATCGAGTCTTATCTTGATCTCTCAAGTGATGGTGCACAAATATGACTTGAGTATGGAAAATTTTCTTCTATGTGGGCTACTCTATGTACCATTGCTACCACGATCACCTTAACATAGTGAGTACAGCCTTGCATGGCCGTTTTCCTTTCTAGCTCGCTCCTTCCACTGTTTTGATTCCTAGAGCCATTACCTAAGTACAAAGGCACAAAATGGAATGCACAACCAGCTTAGCTCTTTTGGGAAGTCATGTGACGAGATGAAATGTCTACATGGTATGAAAAAAAAAGGTAAAAATAATGAAGTCATCCATGGTCTTCTAGTTCAATTGTAGCTATACCGGTAGTCCTTTTATCATAAAGGAAGCTAGAAATCCAGCTACTTAAGAGTTTTACATCTAGAGATTAAGTCCAATCAAATTATGGTCATCTAGAAATCCTAGCCATCAAAAACATACCAAGACTTTCCTAAAATAGAAATTTGTTATCAGATTCCTCGTCACAAAGTTCTAATGTTTGATTGAAGGAATGATATGGGCGAAGTTGAGAGTGACAAGTTTTATGTATAGACTTACAGGCTCAATCTCAACTTACCATACAACCAAAGACCCAAAGGTTTAGACAGAAAGGAGATCTGACAGAATTAGGCCAAGCAAATTTTGTATTTACAAAGTCATATTCGCATCTCACATTGACTTTTTCTCCCAAAATTTTACCAATCATCACTTTCTAATTGAGACTCCGATTGAGGCATAAAAATAATCATTAGGAAGTTTATGATCCCAAGATTAACATTGTTCAAAGAAAATTGGGATACATACTGCAAAGCCTACTCAGTACATGCCAAGACCAACTATCTCTATGTTACGATTGAATGACATAGCCCCATTTAATTGGTCCATGTCACCATTGAATGATTAAATGGATATAGTAGTGCATAATCGACTCTGTTGGTATTAAGAATAAGCCAATTATGATAAGCTTCTTAAATTCAATATAAAATATATACTAATGATGCAAATATACATTTATGAAATGTTATTAATATATTAAATAATTTATATATTATTTATTCAATATCTAAATTAATATAAATAATTTAGCTATTAACTAATAAGTATAAGTTATTTATAAGACTAACATTTGTCCAAGTCTATAAATTAGCCCATTTTACCTCAAAAATGTACCCATAAGTAAATGCTCAAAGTCTCTAAATCCTTTTGTGATCTAAGCACATCATATAGAAATTGACTTAAGTATTGGAGTTGATACGACACCCCATGGTGTCTTTAATTCTCATGTGTTTGCTAGTGACTTGCAGAACTGAGGTGATGATTATAGTGAACACAAAAATCAACTTTATCGAGATCTAATATCAATGAAAGTAGTTTCAAATTAACAATCTATTATGAAATTCTAAATGAGTTAAAGTTATACTATCATGAAAAAATTTATTAGTTGTTGCAACATTTTCGTTCAATGAGGAAAGAAATTTGTAGCAAAGGGAGTGAAAATATAGTATAAAGAGATAATGAGTAATCTTATTTATGCAAAAGAATAAATTAGAGACCAAACCTGAGATATTTGTTTTAAAGGGGCTAAAAGTGGTAGAAAACATCACTTAGGGCCTTATATGTGGTTTTTATTAGGAAAAAGGACCTTTAATAGATTATATGACAGGTAATAACATGTCTTAAAATATTGACTAAATATAGAACTTTTTTCCTACTTTATATCGACCTCACAATGTGAATTAAGTAGATAGCATAATAGAATTACAATAAAAAAATATGATTAATTCAATACACTACAAAAACAACCAACAGGTGAAAAGAACAATCTATATTTAATACACTAGTAATGGTGTGCCTTACTAAGTCCTATCCAAGCTAACAACATGTATATATATGGTATACATTGCATAGCATGTGAATTAGGCAAATATATTGGAAAAATTATAAAGGATTTTTAATCACCTCAAGATCTCATATTTGAAAACATATTTGGTAAATGATGATTATACTCTCACAGCATTCGATCATACATAACACAAAATATAAAGAGGTAAACCCTACATAGAATCCGTACTTATATGGTAACATTCTCGTAACACCCAACCGACACACAATACACCACCACATAGGCTCCTCACCTATATAAACTGTTACAACCTTGCAACTACCAACCAATAGATGACACACCACCACATAGACTCTTCACCTATGGGAACTGTTGCATCCTTGCAAATACCATCCGACACACGATAACTCAATACTGAGAGTAACTTCTCAAAATAATGTGGCTCTCTATTAACCAACCATATATTTTGTCTCTCATCAAAACCTCACTCAATATTACATTTTTTAAACTCAACTCCTTGTTTGAGAAATATAAGAGAAATTGCACTCTAATGTCCTACATCATAAAAATGCTACATTATTTCTCGAACACAACACTAAAGAAGGTTAACAGTTCATGAATAGACTAGGGAAATCTAGTGTTAAATTAGCAAAGCTTACTCCAATTTTGGCCAAGAAAACAAGAAGGGGAGAGAAGAATTCATAGAAAAAATGCAACCTATAGAACCCTCGTTGGCCACCCTCTTTGACCTTTCGTCGACCAATTTTGCGTCTTAAATGAAATGAGTAAACCATAATTAGTAGTATTTTATGAGAACAGTATTCTATAAGACGGCCAGCACCTTGGCAATGCAACAAAATCCAACAGCAACAACATTAGCGAGCCACAACAAATGATGTTTCCGACAATGAGAAATGCTTAGTCCCTTGTGGGACAACGCAACACAAGCAAAGCGCCTAACAAGACACCATGACAAAAAATAAATCCACAATGGGATACTACGATAACAAAACCCAATAATGCAAATTGTATGCAAACTAGGTAAAAGAGTGTATATAATAGGCAAATACGAAATTGTGTCTTAAGTGATACTAAGCCACCAATAACGAACCTTACAAATGATAGACATAAATATTAAATAAAATACAGACACTGTGTTACACATGAAAATACCAATACCAAAATAACAGGACTATAATACTAATATGAAATTATTTAAAAAAAAAAGAATTTCATAAGTCGAAAATAGAAAATAGCTACTCATATGATGAAAGGATTGATAATTGAAAGAAAGAAAAAAAATCAAGTAACTAAGTATTTACAAATGTATCACATTTTAATGAATTATAATTAAATATTTACTATTAAAATAAATGTAAAAATATAAGAAAAAAACGAAAAATTGGTTATCTTTACATGAATATTGAATTATATATAATACAAATAATAAGTTGTGTATATTCAATTTAAAATATATAAAAATTTTAAACTTATATTTCATGATATATCCGTATCAATATTTTCATTCATCAAAGGTTTAGAAAATTACAATACAATTTATGAAAATATCAAGATATTTTTTAATATCATGAAAGATATTTTAAAAGCAACATTTTCGT
Source organism: Hippophae gyantsensis (assembly GCA_030763125.1). NCBI lineage: Eukaryota > Viridiplantae > Streptophyta > Magnoliopsida > Rosales > Elaeagnaceae > Hippophae > Hippophae gyantsensis. The sequence continues at coordinate 45,803,823 of CM061035.1, forward strand.
GTAGTTATTTTTATTTTACAAAATTTTTGATGAAAATATGGGGGATATTTTCATCCATGTTTTACGCATGTAAGCCTGAAAACTATTACACACATAGTGTTTATTTACGAAAATTAGGAATACTAAGGGTACGTTTAGAAGCGTGATTTAACAGAGGAAATGAATAGAAATTCGGGTGGAAATTAAATCATTTTCTAAATGTTTGGTTCAAGGAAATTAGGTAGGAAAGAAAGTTATCATAAAATTGAAATTAAAATTTTATGAAAGAAAAATATGCACCTTTTTCACGTTCGAAAACGACCAAAGGCAATTTTTCATGAAAAGATTAGACAAAACTCTCCGCCACTGGAAAGTTGTTTTTTTTTTTTTTAATCTTCATTTCATTCATCTGAGGTAGTTTTATTTATTTATATAATTATATGAGTTTGTCCTCCACTGGCCTCCATAATTTTTTGTTCTATTTATTTTATTTAATTTTTTATTAGATTAATAAAAACTATATTATGCTTCACAAAATTTTAATAATAATTAATAAACTCATTTTAATTTTTTAATAACATTTTTATTTTTCTTTTTATTAAATTAAATTAAATTATAATAAAATATTATTTTTAATATATTAATTATTTAAAAATATTAACAAGATTACAATAATATTGACTTTTCTTCTAACGTCACGTGAACAAAAGACGTATTTTTGTATTTTTCTCTTAAATTTCTTCGGCAAAACCGGTTTTGTTTTCTTTCCGTCATAATTTTGTTTCTCTCTAATTTTCTCACCATTTTTTTCCCTCTAAAATCTACAACCCAAACACAGCCAATGAATCCTCGTAAAATTTTCAAAGCAATTACAGAACTATTGTTTAGATTCAGGAAAATATGGTATTTCATTAATTATCTTTTTTCAATTATTTTTTCCCTTCAAAGATGTAGTCCACTTTATAAAAACACACTCATTTACCAACCATTTTAAAAAATGAAAAAGAATATTCAAGTCCACATTCAAAATAATATTTATGTTGGATCTGCTCATGTAGCCAACAGTTATGTTAAGATCAAAAAAACAAAAAAACAAAAAAAAGCAAACGTCAAACCTTTGGGTGGGTGGAAGAGTGCCTATTGATTGATTAGGCTATATGCTCATTTTATTGCCGGTTGGGGTAAAAGCAAAAAGGGCTTTGCTTTTGCTATATTTTAGGGGTGGGTATTTTTTTCTCAAAAACCCATCAATTAATCGGGGCTGGATGTCAAATTGAACTTATATTTTTTATATAATTTGATTGGTTCAAATGTTCAAAAAAAACATCATAATTAATTTTATTACTTTATATATTATATAGTATATATTATAATTTTAAATTTATTTAAATTGTAAAATTTAAACCTAATCAATAAATATTCTCGTTCATACACTCACATATTCATTTTTAAACATGATCAATTACAAAAAATAATAACCATTTTATATATGTTTTGTTAATCTCTAGAAGCCAATTATATATATATATATATATATATATATATATATATTATTTTTAAAACTGAAAGTGACAAAGAGTGGATATTTACAAGTTTATTATAAATTTTTAAACACAACTAGAGAATTATTTAAATAATTATAACAGATTAAATAATCAATTTAATCCTTTTATCTTTTGGTCCAAAATATTCAAATGAATGATTTTTTCTTACATTACCGTATAGATTATATGTTCTTGATTGATAATATGAGATGTCATTTGGATCTTTAACTTCAATTGATATTCAGCAAGTTGTTAAGTACATTTTAAATTATTTAATTTTTCTATAATTATATGATACGAAGTTTTTAATGATTAATTTTAAAAACAATTACAATTCTATATTTGCATAGTTCCTACTAAAATCATCTTGTCTCTTCTTAGCAATAAGAGATTAAGTAAATAGAATTTGTGATCAATAACTTTTAAGTTAAATTATATGTATGTGTTTTCTATTTCAATCAGATGAGGCTTTTATATCATATTATGATTATAGGTTCAAAACTGTCAAACCAACCTCCCTCAGACTGACCTTATAGATTTGCTTGAAGGTTGTTTTTTGGGGATCATAGGTTGATTAAAGTTTTGGGTTTTCAAAATCATCACGATAAAGTTGGCTTAAAAACCAACCTAATCAACCTTTGCCTACCCCTACTATATGTATACACTAATGATAAAGGATAAGGGTGGACGGGTAGTAGAGAAAAATAATTATGTGAGTGGCTATAGAAATTTGAGAGAAAAAACCAAAAAGAGAGCAACAACTAGGTGATCGCTTTGAGTCAACGATAATTTCAGTTTAATTTTGTTCATATTTTAGAGCTACTTTATGTTTTCAAACTCTATTTTTAAATTGGCTCAAATTTCAAAAGACTCACTTGTTGTTGTACCACTAAATGCTATATCAATTTGGGGAAGTCTAAAACTCTCTTTGTATTCCATCTATTTAGTGAAGATTAATTTTGTTATCAAGAATTGTATTTTCATGAGATTGATGTATTGTAATGTTCCTCTAGATTCTTTAATGTGGATTTTGGTTTACCCATTTTTGATACAATAAAGTTAATAGTGTACGTCATGTGAATTAGACATATTGTTAAACCACATAAAAAACTTTCCATTATTTATCACTTTGATTATTGTTTATTATATTTAGTTAATTGTGTCATTTTAATGAAAAAAAGTTTAATTTTTTGCTTCCATTGTTACTCTAAAATTGCTTCTTTCCTAATAAAGCTAGTATTAAAGCACTAGTTGGTTGGTATTGAATCTTTATGTGATTTAAGGTTTTAGGCGAGTATAATTCAATGATAAAATGAAAAAAAATATAATTATTATATCATAAAACCAATGATGGAGATTTTACTATACTTTAAGGATTTAAATGAGCCAACAAAATGTGATAAAGTAAAAAAGATGTGATAAGATTGATGAATATGATAGGAACATGTGCAATAAAAAAGGTGTGCATTTGAAGGTGTGTTGATTGAAGTATGTAATGTGACCCTTTAGGCAAACAATCCTAGGAATCCACGAATTCAAAGGAATAAAAACAATCGATTTTCTAGGAACGTGTTGAATATGATCGGATTAGAACCCTAAAGAAAAAATTCCTTAAAACCCTAACCTTGAGATGCCACAAAGGTTGATAACTCTCTTTGATAAGTTGAATTCAAGGATTCGATCAAGAACACAAGAAGGAAAAAGCAAAAAGCTTTCTAAAATAAACTTGATAAATGATCATAAATTTCTCCCAAAAATTACATGGTTGTCGCTTTTTATAAGCAACAAACCATAAAATAAAAACCATAAAAGAAATGGGCCATTCTAGTTGTCGATTGGGCCTAATCAATCCTTAAAAAATAAAAGACTAAAAAGACTTATGATAAATAAAACATAAAAGGTCTACAATTAATTAAAACAAAAATTTCTTCGTAAATTAATCCTTACATCCAACTTTATCTTATAAATCATCCCTTGCATAAAAAGATAGTAGACCATACTTGGTGAAGCTTTGGAATCCTCAAATTCAGTTTTAAATTCTTCTAGCATAGCCTCTTTGTATTGTACTTCTATGATCAAGCCATGCAAAGCTTCTTTCATCCTCTTTGTCTTTGTGCTAGACATTGAATTGCCAATTCCTTGCAAAGGATCTTGAGAATATTTGGGAACATCAACTTGGTTAGCACCTCAATCTCCATTATTCCCCTCCTTTTTGAAAAGATTCGTCCTCGAATCACCTACATCAAACAAAGATAAATCAGTAACATCAAAAGTTGCATTAGCATTACCATAGTTACTTGGCAAATCTAGCTTGTAGGCATTATCTTTGATGCATACCAAGACTTGAAAAGGTCCATCTCCTCGAGGCTACAATTTTGATTTACATTGTGTGGGAAACCTCTCCTTATGCATGTGCACCCAAACCCAATCTCTAGATTGGAAAACAACCTTCAAACGCCTTTTATTGGCTTGCTAAGCATATTGCTCATTCTTCCTTTCAATGTTGGCCTAAACTATGGCATGTAAATCCTTCACAATATTTGCCTTTTTATTTCGATCAAGATTAGCATGCTCATAAGTAGGCAAAGGTAAAATATCCACAGGTGTTAAAGAATTAAAACCATAAAAAAATTCAAAAGGAGAAATGAAGAAGTAGAATGAACATTCATATTATATAAAAAATCTATATATGGCAAACACTTCTCCCACTATCTTAAATCCTTTTGAATGATAGAAAACAACTAAGTAGTGAGTATCTTCTTAACTACTTCAGTTTGACCATCCGTTTGAGACTGTGCAATAGTAAAAAATAACAATTTAGTTCTTAATTTATTACATAAAGTAAGCCAAAAATGACTTAGGAACTTAACATATCTATCATTAACAATTTTCTTAGGAAAACCATGCAAGAAAACCACTTCTTTAAAGAAGAAATTAGTAATATGTGTTGCGTCATTAGTTTTAGAACATGCAATGAAATGAGCCATTTTACTAAACCTATCAAACAACAAATATCCTATCCTTACCACTTTGATTCTTTGGTAATCCTAAAACAAAATCCATAGATATATCAATCCAAGGTTTATTAGGCTTAGGTAAATAAGTATATAAGCCAAGCGATTTAATTTTAGATTTTTATTGCCAACATGTAATGCACTTATCAAAAATAGATATCATGCTTCATATTAAGCCAATAAAAATACTCAAATAAACTATCTAAAGTCTTTAGAACACCAAAGTGACCCATCAAACCTCCCTCATGACTTTTCCTAACAAGCAACTCACAAATAAAACAAGTAGGCACATGTAATTTATCTTTCTTGAATAGAAATCCTTCATGCCTATAAAAATTACCAAACATACACTTATCACATGCATTCCATACTTGGCTAAATTCATAATCATTGGAATACAAATCCCTAAGCAATTCAAAACCAAGTAATTTAGTTTTCATTAAAGTAATATGTACCTCCTAGACAATGCATTAGCTACAACGTTTTCCTTCCCATGCTTGTATTTGATTACATAAAGCAAAATTTCTATGAAATCCAACCACTTAGCATTTCTTTTATTAAGATTACCTTGGGTCTTCAAGAACTTAAAACTCTCATAATTAGAATGAATGATGAATTCCCGTGGCCACAAGTAATGTTGTCATCTTTGAAGAGTTCTCACTAATGCATAAAGCTCTTTGTCACAAGAAGGATAATTCAATACTACTCCACTCAGTTTTTCACTAAAATAGGCAATTGGTTTGGAATTTTGCATCAAACTAGCTCTTATGCCAATTCTGAATGCATCACATTCTATCTCAAAATCTTTATCAAAGTTAGGAAAACACAACAAAGGTGCATTAGTTAGCTTATCTTTTAAAGTTTTTAAAGATTGATCATGCATATCATCCCACTTAAAAACAACATTCTTTTTAACAAGATCATTCAAAGGTGTAGCAACAAAACTAAAATCTTTAACAAACCTTCTATAAAAACTCACTAAACCATGAAAACTTCTTGCCTCAATCGCATTCTTAGGTGTATGCCAATCCAATCATCAATACTAAGACCTTACAAAATTACAACAAATACAAGAAACATGATAGATTCTATGCAAAAGAGCACTTCTTAAGGTTAGCATACAATTTGTTCTCTCTCAACACACTAAAAACAATATGCAAGTGTTCCACATCTTCATCCAAATTTTTGGTATAAACTAAAATATCATCAAAGTAAACTTCCAAAATATTTTCCATGAAAGCACGCAAGACATAGTTCATTAACCTCGTGAATGTACTAGATGCATTACTTAAACCAAAAGGCATTACTAACCACTCATACAATCCATATTTAGTCTTAAATTCAGTTTTTCATTCATCTCCCTCATGTAAATATGATAATATCCATTCCTTAAATCAATTTTAGAAAACAAATAAGAACCGTGCAATTCAACAAGCATATCATCTAATCTGGGGATAGGATGTATATACTTTACAATTATATTGTTAATAGCTCGGAAATCCACACACATGCACCACGTTCCATATTTCTTTGGGACTAAGATGATAAGAAGCAAACATGGGTTGAAACTCTCCTTTACAAATTCCTTTTGCAACAACTCATCCACTTGCCTTTGTATCTCTTTTGGCCACTTTGACTAGTCCATGATGCCTCCTGAGCGGAGGCAGGGAAAAAAATGGAAATGACATAATAGGCTGAGGGATAAGGAGGGAAGCCACTAAATTGAAGGCTTTGCTTGCTCGCTCTAACGCTCATTTAGTGCATTCCATTTGGTATTGATAATCTAGGTGTGAAGTCTATTTGATACTCAATTCCTATCATAAGAGATATTCCATGGGGAATCTCTTCAAAAAATAGGTCCTTAAAGTCCTACAATAAGGACACAACAACACTAGCAAAAGATAACTTAAGATCGTTAGTAGAAAGATAAACATTCTTGTACATAAGTACAAGTACTTGTTGCCTTGCCATCATTACACTCTTAATGTCATGTTTTTCAGCAATCACACCCATTATTTTATTTTCTTCTCCAGTTTGCTCACTTTTCTCTCCTTTTTGCTCACTTTTTCTTCCATTTTTCCACTCGAACTCACTTTCTCTCTTTTTATTTTCCTCTTGCTCACACTTTTTTTCTCTCTCATCTTGCACTCTTTTGCTATTCTAATCTGCACCTTATAAGCTTGCAAAGGTATGAGAAGGGATAATAAAAATTTTTGGTTGTTCATTACAAAAGAATAACGATTTTTGTACCCATCATACGAAACCCTTATATGAAACTAGCACGGTTGACCAAGCAATATATGACCAACAGACATTAGTGTCACATTACAAAGATCCTCATCCTCATACTTTCCAATTGAAAAAAGAACCCAAACTTTTTTTTAACCTTCACTTCTCCACAGTCATTAAGCCATTGTAGCTTGTACGACTTGGGATGCTTCTTCCACTTCTAATTCAACTTTTCTACCAACAAAGTTCTAGCAACATTAGTGCAGCTACCACTATCAATAATCAATGTACATACCTTATCCTTCACGTGGCTTCTTGTGTGAAAAATATGCTCATGTTGCTCCTCATCTCATTCATCCTTAGGCTATATACTTAGGGCTCTCCTCGGGACAAGTAAATCTCCATGCACATGTTTTTCCACTTCAACATAAAAAAAATCCTCCATTAGTGGAATCTCCTCGTCACTCAAACTAGCACTTTCTATTATCTTTTTTTTTTATGAAGAACAAAGATGGATCAAACACATAAAATAAAGAACAAGAAGAAAAATGAAAAAGATAGGAAGCATTCATAGAGAACTATGAAATGAAATCTAAAGACAAAAACAACGAAAAGAAAATTAAAAGAAAATGCAGAACTATCAAGGAAGAATTTATTTATTTTGGAATTAAGAACTCAAACAAAGATAAATGTAGATAGATAACCTATTTCTAGCAACCTGGATCTCATACCAAATGATGCAGACCATTTAGGCGAACCACCCTAGGAACTTACGAACTCAAAAGAATAAGAACAATCAATTTGCTAGGAACGTGTTAAAGATGATCGACTTAGAACCCTAAGGAAAAAAGTCCTTAAAACCCTAACCTTGAGATGCTACAAAGGGTGATCACTCCCTTTGATAAGTCGAACTCAAGCATTCAATTAAGAGTACAAGGAGGCAAAGCAAAAAATCTTTCTAAAATAAACTTGATAAATGATCATAAAGTTCTCCCAAATATTACATGCCTATCGCATTTTATAAGCAATAAACCCTAAAAGAAAAATCCTAAAGGAAATGGGCTTATTTAGTTATAGATTTGGCCTAATCAATCCTTAAAAAATAAAATACTAAAAAGACTTATGATAAATAAAATATAAAAGGCCCACAATTAACTAAAATGAAAATTGCTTCCTAAATTAATCCTTACATCCAACTTGATCTTCAAAATCTATCCTTTGAATAAAAAGATAATAGACCATCCTTGGTGAAGCTTTAGAATCCTCGAATTTAGTTTTAGATTCTTCTAGCATAGCCTTTTTGTATTGCACTTTCATGATCAAGCCTTACAAGGCTTCTTTCATCCTCTTTGTATTTTCCTTAGTCATTGGACTGCCAATTCTTTGCAAGTATCTTGAGAATATTTGGTAACATCAGCTTGGTGAGCACCTCAATCTCCATTAGTGTGTTTCACAATATTACTCATGAATCACAAGACCGACATTACAAATAACGATCTTGTGAAATACTTTATGGTTTTATTATTTGTAAAACTCTTGCAAGTGCAAGAATCATTTTATAGAAAATGATAAGTATACTCCCAAGGTCGATCTAAGGAAGGAATATATGTGGTTTTTAATTTATTATTCAAAATCTTAAAAACGAAATTAAATCCTAAACATTTTGTCACAATATTTTAGTCTGTTTGTTTCCTAATCTAATAACATAAAAGTAAACATAAACATAGATATAGATTCAATAAATAATAATGTAAAATTTATCATTCATAACAGTGAAGTATTTAAGGATATAATAATTAAGTTAATTATGCTTGCCCATATAAAGGTTATTAAAGATATAAATTGATATTTGTTGATTTTCTCTTTTTGGTATGAAAGTGTTCTTAGGTGAGGCCCAAATTCTTATGTTTAATATTAACTAACTAATATCCTTAGGTGAGCCTATTAATTAATTAAATATTAAATTTTAGTTTTATTTCTAAGAAAATAGCAAATCATCCAATCACATCGTTAAGCAGAGTCAAATAATTAGACTTAATTCAAGGTGTTTAAATTAAACCTAATAATTTAATTACCCAAGTACTAAATTTCAAGTTTTAAAACCATTACTGAAAAATATGTTGTCAATACATTTTTGAATAATAATTCTTATAAAAACTTTAGAAATAGAGCTTCACTCTAACTAACAGGCGATTATACCAACAAATAAAAGAGCACTACTCTAAATGAAACTGGATAATTAAACCTTAAAATCTAACTTTCATATTTAAGTTTGTAATGAAAAATAATATATTTCTCTCTAACATTCTTAATATAAAATCTTAAATAAAAACTAAAAACTAAAAAAATTTCTAAAGAGAGAAAGAGCTCAAAATATTGTGTGTTTTGGAATGGGGGAAGAAGGTCCACTTATAGGTGAGGAAAAGGCCAAAAAAGGGGAGAAAATATTTCAAAATTTGAATTTGGACTGGTTAGGAAAGGTTGGCACGCATATGGGGCACAAAAATCTCGACAGACAGACAGTTGGTACATGCGAAACATGACAATGAGTGTGTTGGTGCGCATGCTACACAGCGTGGACGTATGTTAGAGTGTGCAGAAGTCAGCGTAGTGTGTGACAGGCGTGTGTTGGTTGCGTACGCTAGTTAGACGTGTGCTGACTGTGTGCGGGCGTGTACCAACCAAGTGCAGACGTGTGTTAGGCATGTGCTAGGCTTGTGCATACGGGACTCGGCATGGATGGGCTATTGTATGCGGGATTTGGCATGGATGGGTCGTTGTGTGCCTTGGTATGTATGGGACTTGACGCGATAAGTAGCTAAATGAATTGGTGCATGCGAGATTTTGGCCATTTTGACATTTTTGACCCATTTTGTCCAATTGTTTTCCATATTTTTGAATTTTTCTCATTTATTTTCTCAATATATTTATGATGTATTGCCTTCAGTATTTTTCTTCGTGTCTTTAAGTTATTTTTGAACAAAAATACCTGAAAAACAATAAAAATACCCTTGATTTCGAAAAGAAAAATTTATATAAAAGTATGATAAAATCGTACAAATATAATTTTATTTAATCAAATAAAGTACATTAAATCATGATAATTTTAATACTTTTTAAGCACTCATCAATTACCAAAGAAATCAAATCTGGTATGATGTGCAAGAAATTATAAATTTTGTACGAAAATCAAAGTGCCCAAAATAAAGCATTATTAATTAAGAAGGTTGTGAATTTGAAGTATAGAGAAGGCCCCAACATCAAAGAGAATATTAGTGATTTTGAAATTTGTGTGAACTAGTTATTGGGTATGAATATTATCTATAATGATAAGTTACAAGAACTATTAATGCTTAGTTCCATGTTGGATAGTTGGGAGACACTAGTAGTATCAGTTAGCAACTTTTCACCTGGTGGAAAAATTAACTATTGATATAATATGAGGCAAACTTCTTAATGGAGATGCTAGAATAAAATATACAAGGAAATCTTCTAGCAACAAAGCACCTGTGATTGAAAAAAATGAAAGGAAAGGTTGTAATCAGAATAGAGACCATCCCATATATGACAAGTATGATGCTTTTAGAGGGAGATTTAAGTCTAGAGGTAGAAATCCAATAAAGTGTTACCATTGTCAAAAGTTGAGATATTTTGAAAATAAAGCACTCAAGAGAAAGATGTAATGGTCAAAAATCAAAACATGAGACTAATTATTGCCTATGATGATGGCTCTATTAATCCTGCTTGTTAACCTAGTACATGGGTTGTCGACTCTGGTACATCCTACCATGTTACATCGCATGGTAAGTTCTTTACATCCTATGAGAGTGGCAACTATGGCTATGTCAAGATTGGAAATGAATGTTCTTCTAAGATTATGGGCATAGGAGATATTTTCATTGAGAAAGATATAAGCTACAAATTAGTACTAAGAAATGCTACACATTTTTAAGATATTCACCTCAACTTGATATCTATTGAAAAACTAGATAATGATTTATTCAATTTTGGGAAGGCAAATCGAAACTCACTAGGGGTTTCCTACTAATTACTAGAGGAATGAAGAAAGATACACTTTACTACTTGTATGGAAAGTTGAATAAAGAAGAAGTGAATGTAGTTAAAAATGACTTCGATATAAAGCTTTAGCACAAAAGGCTAGGCATATCAATAATAAAGAACTAGAAACACTTGCTATAAAGAAGGACTACTAGGCTTGATAGGTACACATTTAAAAATCTACATCATTTCTTAGCTAGTAAAACACAAAAAGTTTGTTTTCATTATCATTATCCTTTTAGAAGAAAACATGGATTATATTTGATCAACAATGATGTATATAGCATTCAAGATAAAACACTTGGGAGTGCATATTATTTTGTCACTTTTATTGAAGACCATTCTAGAAAATTGTTTCTATATTCAATAAAAAAGAAAGAAAGACCAAGTGTTATATATCTTTAAGAAATTTCATGTTATGGTGGAAAGAGAAATTGAAGAACATTGAAAAGTATCATATTAAACAACAATGGTGAATATATATGACTATTTGAGATTTATTACAGATGTCATGGTATTATACTTGAGAAGATAGTGTCAAAGAATCCTCACCAAAAAGAATAATTAAATAGGAAATCAGGTGTATGCTCTCATATACCAAGTAACCTAAGTAATTCTAGCAATGAAGTAATGAGGACTACAATTGATTTGATTAACCTTTCTCTTATAGCTTCTCTAGATGGTGATATTCCTATTAAAGTTTGGAAAGAGAAAAATATTTTCAATAAACATATAAGAGTCTTTAGATGCAAAGCTTACATTCATTTTCCCAAATATGAAATATTCAAGTTCGATGACAATGCCAAGAAGTATATCTTCTTGGGATATTCACATGATGAGTTTGGGTACATGTTATGGGATCCAATTGGTAGAAACATTATTAGAAGCAAAGATGTGGCCTTTCTTAAGACCAAATAGTTGGTGTTGATAGAGCCTATAGGCCTCAATCCTTTACTAAAGTTCACATTAGTTTGGAGCCAACTTCAAAACCTCTAGCTCACAATGATAAGGGGGAGGGGAGATAGAAAAGAAAACCAAGATATTGTTTATCCTAAAGTACTTGTAGTAAAAGAGTTGGAACCTACAAGACAGGTTCAAAAAGAAACTTCATCACCTCTAGTAGGGACTATACTAGAGAGAGAAACCCTTCTACAACATAACCTCCACATGAGTATGTGTTACTAACTAATGAGGGATAATCTTATATTTATCAAGATGTTTTAGTCCATGAGAAGTGAAAAGAGTGGTACAAGGCCATGCAAGAAGTTATTAATTCCTTGCATGAGAATCACACTTATGATTTGGTGAAACTACTTAAAGGCAAGAGAACTTTGAGAAACAAATGGGTATACAAATTGAAAATAGAAAACTACTCACAACTAAGATAAAAAGAAAGAATAGTTGTGAAAGAGTATGGTCAAAAGAAAGACTAACTTTAAAGAAAGTTTCTCTCTAGTAGTAAAGATGTCATCGATAAGTGTCATTCTTAGTTTGGCTACTTGTTTTAATTTAGAGATTGAATAGCTTGATGTAAAGATTACTTTCCTTCATGGAAACCTAGAAGAGGAAATATACACGGAGTAGCCTAATGAGTTCAATGTCAAAGACAAAAAGGATTACATCTATAGGCTTAGAAAAATATTATAAGGGTTGAAGCAAGCATTTAGGCAATGGTACAAGAAATTTCAATCTTTCATGTTGAGTCATGAATATGCAAAACTACATCTTATTATTGTGTATGTCAAAATATTTTTTATGATGATTTTATGATTTTCTTGTAGTTGTGGATGACATGTTGATTATTGGTCATGATACAAGCATAATAGAGAAGTTGAGGAAAGAACTTAGCATGTCTTTTCTATGAAAGACTTGGAACCAATGAAAGAAATTCTTGGCATAAAGATTACTCTAGACAAGAAGAACATAAAACTTTGATTATCTCAAGAAGCATACATTGAGAAAATTCTTGAGAGGTTTAACACGAGCAACACAAAGATGGTTTGTTCTCCACTTGTAAGATACTTCAAGATGAGTACCAAGAAAAGGCCTACAAGTGAGAAAGAAAAAGCTAAATGAAAATATTGTCTTATGCATATTCAATAGGCCATTTGATGTTTGTCATGGTATACACCAGACTAGATATCGCTTATGATGTTGGAGTGGTCAACATTTTCTATCCAACCCTAGCAAAGAACACTAGGAAGTAGTGAAACGGATTCTCAAGTATCTTAGCGGTACTTCCTGGATATGTATATGTTATGGTAATGGTAAATCTGTGTTGAATGGGTACATAGATGTAGATGACATATGATGTTGATTAAAGAAAATCTACTTCATGTCATATGGTGACTTTTCTAGAGGGTTGTTTCACGACATTCAAGATTTTAAAAGTGGTTACTTTGTCTTCTACAGAAGTAGAGCATATTATTATAACTAAAGTATACAAAGAAGCTTTATAGATGAAGTTCTTATAAGAATTGAATTTGACATAAGAGAAATATGTGATCTATCGTGACAATAAGAGTGTCATTCATCTCAACATGAGATACCATTGGGTATATGATATGATTGAAGCTAAAGATATTAATGGTTGAGAACATTCACACTAACAAAAATGGGTCTAAAAGGATGACGAAACTATGTACTATCAAATAAAAAGCTTGAAAAGTGCAAACAAAAGACTAGGATGATGGAACCTTCCACATGAGTCAGAGACGGAGATTTTGTTGGGTATTCTCTTGTGGCCAAAAATTATTAAATATATAAGATGAAAAAAGAAGAATAAAAAATACACGTGAAATGTTTATGATGTAGACCCTCTTGGCAAACAACCCTAGGAACCCATAAAACTCAAATGAATAGGAAAAATCGATTTTCTAGGAACGTGTTGAAGATGATCAAATTAGAGCCCTAAGGATAGAAAGTCTTTATAACTTTAACCTTGAGATGCCACAAAGGATGATCACTCCCTTTGATAAGTCAAATTGAAGCATTAAATCAAAAACATAAGAAGGAAAAGCAAAAAGCTTTATGAAATAAACTTGATAAATGATAAAAGGTCCTACCTCCAAATTACATAACTACTCCTTTTTATAAGCAGCAAACCCTAAACAAAATGGTCCTATTTAGTTATGGATTTGGCCTAATCAATCCTTAAAAATAATAGACTAAAAGGAATTATTATAAATAAAACATAAAAGGCCATAATTAACTAAAACAAAAATTGCTTCCTAAAGCAATCCTTGCATAAAATGATAATAAACCATCCTTAGTGAAGCTTTGGAATCTTCAAATTTAGTTTTGGAATCTTCTAGCACAACCTCTTTTTATTGTACTTCCATGATCAAGCTTTGCAAAGCTTCTTTCATCTTTTTTGTATCTACCCTAGTCATTGGACCGCCAATTCCTTACAAAGGATCTTGAGATTATTTGGGGACATCAACTTGGTTAGCACCTCAATCTCTATTAGTTTGGGTGGGTGAAAGAGTTAAATTATATTTATTAATTAGGTTATATGCTCATTTTATTGCCATTTTAGATTAATGCCAAAATAGGCTTCTACTTTTACTATATACATATACTCATGATAAAGAGCATTGGTGGATGGATAGCAGAGAAAATAATTCTATGAGTAGAAGCAAAAATTTGAGAGAAAAAATAATCAAAAATATTGTGAGATCTACTATTTCGAGTGGACGATAATTTTAGTCCAATTTAGTTCATAGTTTTTTATGTTTGTTATCTATATATTCAACTCTATTTTTCTACCAGCTTAGATTTCAAAAAGGTTAATATTTTGTTATGCCATCAAAGGTTATGTCAATTTAGTGAGATCTAAAACTGCCTTTATATTCCATCATTTTGGTAAAGATTAATTGTGTTATCAATAATTTGTTGAGAATTAAGAGCAAACAAGTCCCACATTGATAAAATACCAATGCAAACATGGGTTTATAAGTGCATGACTCAACCTCACTTAATGGTTTAACCTTTTGAGATAAGAGCTCATTGTCTTATGGAAATCCATGGATCTATTGGCCCCATCAAATGGTATCAGAGCCCATGTTTGTGGTCTTGGGCCAATTATTGGAATATGAGTTTGGTTGGCTTGAAATGATAATTCTCTAAGAAAAACCTCACGGTGGTGTGGACCCGTTCTAGAAATAAAGGTGGAACATTGAACTTGAAGGACCTTGAGAGGACCCTGAAACCTTTGACAGATAAGGTGGGTCATGGTCAAAGTTCAAAAGGGGCTAAACATGCAAGACCTGTTTGGATTGGCTTGAACCAGAGTATGGCCCTAGGGAGCTAAGTAGTCTTATTTGGGAGGAGAATTATTGATATGTAAGAGCAAACAAGCCCCACATTGATCAAATACCAATGCGAACATGGGTTTATAAGTATATAAGTCCACCCAATAGGTTAATCTTTTAGGATGGGAGCTCATTATCTTATGAAAATCCATGAGAGATGTTTTTTAGGTTTGGGTTCCAAGCCAAAAGTTTAATCTATGATAAGTAACCCATCCCAATTATATAACTAATTTTCTACTCATATTTTTCAATGTGGCACTTGTTCACACTCCTAATAATAATCACCCACAAATGATAACACATTACCCTCTTAGACTCCAACCATGTCTCAATACTAAGGACTAATCAATTAAACACATTCTTCAAATGGGCATCTATTCTCCATTAAGTTCATACCACTTGTATGAAATCACCAAAGAACTCATGCCAATTTAATCAAACTTTGAGAAATTAAATGAGTCTAAAACAATATTGTGCAATTCTCATTACAATCTAATATGGGGTCCACCATTCATTCAAACTTAGATAATGTAGGGTACATCTTATGAGTGTCTATGCAATGCAATTTGGGCCCTAGCTCTAATAACATTTGTTGGGAATAGGGTTTCAACCCAAAAATAAATTTTGGGATTGGCAGCTCAAAAGCCACCATTAAAATAAAACTGAAAAAACTAAAAGTTTTTGTAGTGAAATATTAAGAGTTATATTAAATATCATGTGGCTTTTGGTTTCTAAAATTAAGAGAAATTGAAGTGAGGACATATATTAATATGTGATTAATATATGGTGTAATGTGTGTGAAAATCATAGGTCTCTATATGTATATATTAGGCTTTTGTAGTGAGTGAACACCCATTATAGGAAAGGAAAAATCTAGGATTTTATCTTTTGTGCATGTGTGTGAGATGTTATACATCCAAAAGTAAACAACATTATTGGTATTTTTAGGTTCTTTATTTGGGTCTCTCTGTGTGAGATTTGGGTATAAATAGGACTTTGAATTTGAGTGTGATTTTGGGTTCCTAAAAATATTCTTAGAATATAGGGTGTATTGAGTATTGGGTTAAGATTCTTATATCAAGAAGTGATATTAGTGGATTTATTTATGACTTTGGGTGTGGACTATGCAAATTTTCCAAGCCACTAAATTTACTTATATTCTTATTGATTTTTTAATTCCGCATTCTCTTTTGTTATATTTAGATATTTTTGCACTTCTATTGTGTCCAATAAGTGGTATCAAGAGAAAGGGCTCATTTTTTATTGCATAGGCGTACATAATGTAGATTTCTAAGGTGAAAGTGAACGCTTGTAGGCGTCGCATGTGGCCAAAGGTTGAATGAATGATGGCCCTCATTGCTATGAGAATTGCATGATATTGTTCTAGACTCATTTGGACTATCAAAATTTAATTAATTTGGCCTAGTTTCTTTGGATATTTCTTATGATGCATGTGAACTTGATGGAGTATAGATACCCATTTGGAGGATGTGACTAAATTATTGGTCCTTGATATTAGGGCACACTTTGAGTCTAAGAGATGTAATTTGTTCTCATTTGAGGGGGATTGTTATATATGTGAAAAAAATCCCACATTAGAAAAATATGAGTAGTAATTAAATTGGGTATATAATTGGGAAGGAAAACTCATCCTAACTTGTTAACCTTTTGAGTTAGAACCCATGCCCAACCAGTGGTATTAGAGCTAATGGTTGGTGGTTCTGGTTTAAGCACAATAGGAATCATGAAGGTTTGAGATTAGAAATAACAATGTCAAAGAGAACTATGAAATGAAATCCAAAGACAAAAACAACGAAAACGAAATTGAAAGAAAACACAAAAATATGAAGGATGAATTATAAAGATAAATGTAGATAGATAACCAGTTTCCAACAACCAAGAAAGCTCTGATATCATTTGGTATCAGAGCTTGGTTGGTTGCTAGAATTAGGTTATTTATGTACATCTATCTTTGTTTAAGTTCTTGATTCGAAAAAAAAAAATTTGTCCTTCATAGTTCTACATTTTCTTTTAATTTCGTTTTCATTATTTTTGTCTATAGATTTCGTACCATAGTTCTCTTTGAATTCTTCCTATCTTTTTAAATTTTTTCTTATGCTTTATTTTCTGTGTTCAATCCATCTTTTTTCTTCAAAAAAAATTAAAAGAAAAAATAAGAAGAGAGATTGTTGATGTTCGTAGTTATAGGAAAATTGATAAATTGAAGTTGCAACTTTAAATAGTTATAACTTTCTTCTCGAATAATGAAACGACTATTATAACACATCAAATTGAAGCCCTACTCAATTTCTATAAGTCGAACAAAGAAAAAGAAAAAAAAGAATTCTACTATTTTTATTAAAAAAAATAGAATTATCAAACATGCTATCCATGTTTGATTTAAAAAGAAAAAAAGAATAATAGTTTGGCCAAGCAAGAAAAGAAAAGTAAGATCTTGGAAATATTTTCAACTAGAGATTATTTATTTCCTACTTTAACTTTCCTAAATTGATTGTTTAACCCTTTCATTATTCATATATCCTTTTCATTTTCCCATTAGTTTCCTTTCTTCTTTCTTTCCTTACATAGATTTTCGACCCATTCCTCACATTTTCGACCTCAAAATCCTTCATTTACACCACATACCAAGGGTTTAAAGTTTTTTGCATCTTTTTTTCTTTTTTTCGATTTTTGTTCCTTTGGTTTGTGAATTTGTTTTTTTTTTGTGTATTTTCTATTAACAGCAACAGTTGAAAAAACAATTTAAAAAAGGAGAACAAAAAGGTTGATTGTTCAAGTTTCCTATTCTTTTTGAAGTAAGTTTCCAATTCTTGTTTTCTTGCTTGAGCTTCTTATTCTTATTGAAATTAGTTTTCCTTTATTTTGTTCTAGTTTCTATATATTTCATTCTAGTTTTCCTTTATTTTTTGTTCTCGTAATTGTTTCAAGCATAACAAGGTTATTTTGAGTCTTTTTCCTTTTTAATTAATTAGCTTCAAGTCTAGTGATTTCTTTCACATGTTTATTACTTCCTTTTAGAGTTTTCTTATTTTATTGATTATGTAGAGTTATCTTTGGACTTTCTTTTTGTCACCATTTGCCTCAATTAAGTTTTTAAAATTATGATTTTTTTAGATTGTCACCAACAAACCAGTTGATTCTTTAGATTAGTTGAATTCTTTATTGTATTAAGAGCAAGAAAAAGGGGTTGGCTTGGGCTTTAAGTGGTAAAAGGCAAGAAAAATCACCATCGAGAAAAAGGCCAAAATAGTGTGAAACACGAGTGATAACAATCTGATTTGAGAATTTTTTATCATTTATCAAGTTTATTTCAAAAAGATTTTTGCTTTGCCTTATTGTGTTCTTGATTGAATACTTGAATTCAACTTATCAAAAAGAGTGATCAACCTTTATGGCATCTTAAGGTTATGGTTTTAAGAACTTTGTTTCATTAGGGTTCTAGTTCGATCATCTTAAAAACGTTCTTATAAAATCAATTGTTCATATTTCTTTGAGTTTGTGGGTTCCTAGGATTGTTCGCGTAGAGTGTCAACATCAGTATATGGGTATAAAATAGAATTCTTAAGGTGCTCTTAAAGAAGAAATTGTATACCTCATATAGGGATGAAAGTGGTAACATTAAAAGTCATATAATAAATTCAAATAATGTGTTTTTGAATTACTAAGGTTTGATGTGAACACACATAAGGAAGATTAAGCAATTGTCTAGTTTCTTGAGTTATGGAGATTGTCTTTCTACAAATGGTGATTCAAGAGCAAGCTCAACTCAGGAGAGAAATAAGAGATATCCAAGTAGAGATGGAAAATGGTCCAAGTATCATCTAAGATGTGACATTAAAATTTTCAATTGTCATAAAAAAGGGCACATCAAAAAGTATTGTGAAGAAAGATTGAAGACCGTAAGAAACCTTGTTGAGAAGAAAAGATATTGTACTAACGTGGAAAAGGTAACTAAAACTTGTGATAAGAAGAATGATGTAATTTGTGTGACAACTAATGACAGTTCAAAGGAAGATTGGATTTTGAATTTTGCTTGCTCGTTTCACATGTGTGCAAATAAGGAGTTATTTGATAAATATAAGGCTTGTGATGTTGGTGATGTTTTATGGCTAATGGTTCAAGAAGCAAGGTAATTGGTATGGGTACTATGAATATGAAGATGTTTGGACATTAGGTGATCTAAGGCATGTACTCAGCTTGAGAAATAATTTGGTTTCACCAAGTAGATACTTTGGATTATGATTTTTCTACAATCAATATGTTTGTGGGAGTTTGGTAAATGTTCCTTGGTTATTATGAAAGAGGAAAAGAGATACAACTTGTATAAATTGATTGGGATCATGTTCGAGGTGGAGCTATATGTCACGACCTTAAATTTACAGTAGCGATCGTGTGGCACTTAGCACCGTCTATTGCACTAAGCCTGCCTTTGAACCCGAATAAAACACTCCAAAGAGACTAGAAAGAGAGTTTGTAAAGAATTCTTTGTATTTCTCTAAAGAGAGACTATCTTACGATTTCCCAAGGATGCTAAGAAGTCCCAAGATGAATACAAATGAAGACCAATTGGTCTATTTATAGTATGGCTCTAAACTTAAGGCTATGCCATAACTTTCTAGATTCTTCTAGGTCTAGAATATACAAGAGTGTTCTAGTTTTATCTACAATATGCCACAAGGTTCTAGGACCTTCTAACCAACTCTAGAGTCTTCTAGGAGTGTCTAGTTCCTTCATGCAAGTTCTGGGATGTTCTGTAAGCTTCTAGAGACTTCCACATCCTTCATGAACCATCCAGCACGTTCTAGAATATTCCAACCCCTTCTAGCACCTTCAAGCACATGCTAGTATACTCTGGAACATTCTAAAGTCTTCAAGGCTTGAGTTGAGTGATAGCCACACAAATTGTGTGTGCAATGAATACGCAAGTAATATAATGATAAGTAAAGATCGTTTCCATAAAGATTATTTTTTTAGAAACTAATTTTTAAAACTAAAAATAATAAAAGTCAATTTTTTTTGGTGTTTTTATATCTTAAGAAAGCAAAATTAAAATAACTAAAAGTAAATAGTAATAATTAATTAAATCAGATTTTGTGACTGAAAAGATATATGTGAAAATATCTAAGAATACTTAATCCCCCAATTTTCTAAACATGTGAATCACTAAAATCCCCCCAATATAATATCAATTAATTACATGATCAATTGAATCTAACCTAGCATGTATTCCTCTCTCAAGTAAACTACACACCATATAGTAATTAATTTAATCACACTCTCATGCCAATTAAATTGCATACGACTCATTAAGTTCATCAATTATGGATCACATACATAAGAATCATACATCTTTGCCTAGAAACTATGCATGTTATTTAATCAAGACAAACAATTAAATAATTTTCTCAAATATATTTAATTATCTCTATAGATAAATTGTTGGCCAAACAATTAATAGCATAAAAATCAAATTAAATAATATAATTAAATTAATATTATAATTGGGAAAAAATATTAGATCATCACATGGTGAAAATTGGATTCATAAGATCCCTAGATTGATAAATTAATTACACATAATTGTGTTCATAAAACTCATATTTTTCATAAAGAAAGACAAAATCAATAAAGAAAAGAGTAGAAAAAGAAATACAAACAATCTGTTGAATTGTAGAATTAATTTCCTCTTGAATCTCCACCAAAATTGTGTTGTTTCTTCAAATTTTCTACATTTTCCTCTCTTTTTAGTTCTAAAAACTGACCAAAATTATGCTAATGGAGGCAAATTAGGGTTTATGGAGTGATTAGGGGCTTAAATAAAGCTCAGGTGTGATTTGGACCGTTCGATCAGCTTCAAATCAAGGGCTACCATCAAAACAAGCAAAACTGACAGTTTTAGCCAATCACAACCAACACATGGCATCAGAAATTCATTGGGAAAATCAGGGAGTGACGTGTGGCAGGGGAGACCGGTTATAGTCAATGCTCGCTAAGTCAGTAACACGTGGTGCAATGTGATTCACACGAAAGGATGGCGTGGTGCACGGGTGAAAAGTGCGGAGCAGTGGCATAGTGACATATGTCATAGCGCATTGACCGATTTTTGAACTTGGATTGAACGTCGTGCTGACATGTGGCGCGTGTTTCATCTTCCTCACACGCAATGCGACGTGATTCATTATTCGTGCTTGCGTGGCATCCGCGTGGCTTGCCCAGTTAGCTCCTTTGCTTACGTGGCATGCCACGTGGTAGCTTCTGATTAATCCTACATTAAAAATTCTAAAAAAATCTCAAAAAATTCCAAAAATTATATTTTCACCCATTTTCACAAAAAAGTTCATATTTGAATATTTTTAGCCATGAAAATACTATTTATTAAATAAAACAAGTAAATAGTAAGTAAAAAAGTGTGTTAATGACTATTTTCATAGAGTCATCATTGAGTCCATCCAACTCTAGCTCCTTCTAGACATCTCTAGGCCACTCTAGAACTTTCCCATGTAGAAAAGTCTAGATCCTTTAGGTAAGCACCATTTCTTTGGATTTTTGGGGACATTTGAGCAGGACATAACACCTTCCCTCACTCAAGTTTGCGACGCTCTCGTCGCGCCTTTAAGCTTGAACCTCTCTATGTAATTTTTGAATTTCCACAAAGAGTCTTCAGGTTCCCAACTTGCTTCTATATCCGAGGCCTTCTTCCACTTCACCAAGTATTCTCGAAACTTAGTACACCCCTGCGATGGATTAGGCGGTCTGCCAAGATTGAGTCCACTTCTCTGTCAAAATATGTTACTACTACAGTAGGCACCTTCGTGGATTCTCCCCGACTTATGTCTTCCTTGTCTCCATGATAAGGCTTTAGCATGCTTACATGATGAACTGGATATATTTTAAGTTTTAGAGGGAGTTGTAGCTTGTAGGAAACCTTACTGACTTGATTGAGGACTAGAAATGGCCCTTCATACTTCCAGACCAAAGCCTTATGAACCTTCCGTAGAGATTTGAATTTTTGGGGCAATAATTTAACAAGGAGCAAATATCCTTCCTGAAATTCCACCATTCTTCTTTTCTTGTCAGCCCACTTCTTTATCTTCTTAGATGCCTTGTTTAAATAGGCTCTGGCTAACTCAGCTTGTTCGTGCCACGCCTTGGCAAATTTGAAGGCAGCGGGACTCTTTCCTTCATAACTCGTGGCTAAAGCATGAGAAGTCATGGGTTGTTGCCCTATGACGATCTTGAAGGGACTCTTCGTGGTGGATTCGCTCCTTTGTAAATTATAATAGAATTGGGCTACATCCAACAACTTAGCCCAATCATGTTGGTTGGCACTAACAAAGTGCCTGAGATAAAGCTCTAGCAATTTGTTGGCACATTCCGTTTGTCCATCGCTTTGTGGATGAAAGCTTATGGATAAGTTCAAGTCTGATCCCAACAACTTGAATAATTCCATCCAAAACTTTCCAATAAATCATGGGTCTCGATCACTCACGATATTGGATGGAATTTCCCAATGCTTCACAACATTTTTGACGAACAGCCGTGCCATCTCATTTGTCGTACAATCCGTTGAGGTAGGTATGAATGTTGCATACTTGCTGAAGCGATCAATGACTACTATGATGCTGCCAAAGTGCTCTGATTTTGGCAAGCAAGTGATTAAATTTATAGAGACACTCTTCCATGGTCTCTGTGAAATAGGTAGCGGCTCTAGCAAACCTCCAAGTGCATGTTGCTCTATCTTGTCTTGTTGGCACACAAGACAAGTCCTCACATAGGCTTCAACATCATCCCGTAGTTGAGGCCAATAGTAAATAGGCTTGATTAAGGAAAGGGTACACCTCATTCCTAGGTGTCTAGCCCATAATGAATCGTGGCACTCCTTGATCAGCTCCTTCCTTAAGTTGTCCCATTTTGGCACGTAGATGCGATTATGTTTGGCATAGAGTAGTCCATCACTTAGCCAAAATTGCCTTGTCTTTCCTTCCTTGATGAGGGCAAGGAGGTTTTGAGCTAGGGAATCACGACCCAACCCTTTTTTAATCCTTTCCAACAAGGGACTACTTGGCCTACTCAAGGCTACTAACTCTGCCTTTGGCTTAGCGCATCAGCCACCACGTTGCTTTTACTACACCACTCTAATTTTTCCATTTGATAAGGACTCATTACTGGTGGCATGGTGCCAGGTTCCAACTCAATTTCGTGGTCTACCTCCCTCCTTGGAGGTAAGAGTTTGGGCAATGCCTCAAGCATCACATCCTGGAACTTATCTAGGATAACTTGCACTTTCATCGGCAAGCTTGGCTTTGGTGATGCCTCCTCATTGTCATACTCCTTTAAGATGGCCAAATAACTCTGTTCGTCCCTCTTCAATCCCTTCTTGAATTAGAGTGTTGAGAGAGCTTGGGTAGTAGGTTTAGTGGTCCTCTCCGTCGGTACCACACAAGCCTTTGGTCCATCCATGATACACATAGAGTTTAAACATGGCACTTGGAAAGCTCTAACCTGGTCCAAGAACTCCATGCCTAATATTACTGAAAAGTCATCCATAGGCGCCACTGATAAGTCCACTTGGATAGTCCAAGCACCAAGACTGACCCTAACTCCACGAGCAACTCCTTAAAGAGGTAGTGCTACCGAGTTAACTACTTTGAGCGATCCTCCTCCATTGAAAACCTTAAGGCCGAGTCTTTTTGCTTCCTCCATTGAAACAAAGTTATGAGATGCATATGTGTCCACCAAAGCTTTGGCAACCTTTCCATTGATGGATACATCTACAAACATCAAGCCTTTGGGGGGTTTTGGGGCGCTCTACAATGCACCAAGTAGGCACAAAGAACCCATCTTTGCACCTTTGTCCATCTCACCTCCATCTTGGTCATGCGTGGAGGCAACTAAGGCACTCAAGGTCTTCCTTTTTGGACATTCACGTGCCCAATGTGGTCCGTCGCATATGAAGCACGTCACATGGGGCTTCGAGGCACTACAATCCTTCATTTCCTTACCCTAATCTCGTGATTTGAATGAGGGACCTTCTTTATGATTTTTGGGACTCTAACTTTTAGCATGACCTCCCCCACTCTTTCATCCACCAAACTTTCTTTCTGTGGCCTTTGAGCTCTCTTTGCTGGTGGGGTAATCAATAAGGCTTTTTGCAACCGCAATGGCCAAATATAAATCTTGTACACCACGTCGCTTGAGTTCTAGGTTAGCCCATGATTGGAGACAATCCATGAACAAGAATAGGGCATCCTTGTTTGAAATGTCAGGGACTTCTAGCAGCAAGGTTGTGAACTCCTTCACATAGTCCCTTATGCTACCTGTTTGCTTTAACCGTCGTAATCGGCCCCTTGCTTCCTCTTCAGCATTTAAGGGGAAGAATTGGCTTTTGAACTCCCTTTTGAAATCATCGAAAGTGTCAATTGTGAAAACCCCTCATTGCACATCATCATGCCTTTGTCTCCACCATAGCATAGTAGTGTCAAACAAGTACATGGCAGCAGTTCGGATCTTACTGGCATGGTCTGTTATGCCAGTAGCTTCAAAATATTGTTCAAGCCCCTATAGGAAGTTCTTAACTTCCCTAGCATTTCTAACACCATTGAAGGTTTTCGGCTTGGGAACATCCACCTTCTTGGCCTCAATGATGGTGGTTGTGCTAGTTCCCGCTGCTAAGTCACCACCCATATCCTCAACTCTAAGCAAGACATTAACAACTTCTGATGAGAACCATCGAGCTCTACAAATTCCAAGTGGACCAATAACAAGGTCTAGGAAGGTACAACTCGAAAAGGCTTTAAATGGGCTCATTCAAGAGGTCATGCATAATCAAGGGGACCTAAATTGGGAGTGCAAGGATTGGGACAATCCTAGGATGGAAATTAGCGCAAAAATTGGCAAAATAAAACTAGGCACATTGTTGTGCCATTTGGACTTTTTTGGGTAGCTTCATTTTCAGCCCTTATATGGAAACAAGGGTTAAGATGTAATATTTTATAGGGTTTATTTTGTTCTCAGCTGCTCCAATTTTGGAGTGCCATTTGGACTGATTTTGGGCAGCTTTCTTTTCAATCCTTGGATGAAATCAAGGGTTAAGATGTAATATTTTATAGGATTTCTTTTGTGGTCAGCTGCCCCATTTTTTCCATGATTTGGTCAATGTTTTCTGCTACCTTTTTTGCTTTTTGGTTGTGTTTATTTTCAACCCTTGGATGAGATCAAGGGCTATGATGTAGTAGAGCTTAGGGTTGGTTTGTATCTTATTAAGAGCAAATTTCTACCATCGTAAAATATAATTTTTGAATGAAGTTTGAATATTCAGATCATTTGAGAGCTCATTCTAGCTCTTTGTTCCTCTTTAAGCAACTTATCAAGGGATTGGCAATCTTTGTGGCATTGTTTAGCATCCAAGCATTTGTGGTGAGTAATATCCATACTTGTTAGGGTGTCATTTATGCTAGACTTATCAAGGAATTAGCAGCTCCTTGTGGCGTCTTTTCTCCTCAGAAAAATGGTGAGTAATATCCATTGATTTGTGGAGAAACCCTTTGCTATATAATCTGAAATTAGCTAGGTCCTATCCCCTTGGTTCTTATCATTTGGTATCAGAGCTTTTGGTGCTAATTTTCAGATTCCTATCCTTTATATTTTTTCTTGTTCTTGTGTTCTTGTTGTATTTCTGATTCATAAAAAAAAATGAAAAAATATCATTCTGGTGTGTTCTTGCTGAAATATATTTTCCAGACCCTAAAAATATTTCTCTTCTTCATTTCCACGTTTTTTTCTGCATTTTCCTTTCAAATTCCATTGTGTCCAAAGTTTTTCAGTAGTAACCTTGCATATCCTACTGTTTCTGAAAGTATTCTGAATTTTCCTTTCATATTCTGCAGTTTCCTTGCAAATTCTACTATTTCTGAATCTATTCTGCATTTTTCTTGCTTATTCTGCAATATCTGATATATTCTGCAGTTTATGGTTGTTTTCTAGTATTTCTGTGGTAGTTCCTGCAGAAATTTCATTTTCCCTTTGTGTCGTAATTTATGTGCTCTTTACCAATCTTAAAAATTCCTTAAACTCATATTGAAAGTATTGTATTGATTTAATCTTGAGTTATTATCATAATTGTTCCAAAAGAAAAGAAAAAAAAAACAGAAAAAGAGTGGCCATAATTAATTAAAAAAAAAACAGAAAAAAAGAGAGGCCAAGTTACATTTGCTAATTTCTAGTGAGTATTAGAACTCATAGTTTCAAGGATTTTACACTTTGATTATAAATCTTCCATTGTGTGCTTAGTTCCTTTGGGGAAATTGTTGTTTTCCAATCGTGTTGTTCTATTGCTTTTTTTTTTCTTGTGCTTACTACTCTAAACACTTTGAGTTAGTTTCCTTTGTGCTTTAACAAGTGGGATATTGTGAACTATTTTTTTTGGGTGTTTGATAAATCTACAAATTGGTTGGAATTCTTGGATTTGGTTGCTTTGATTAGGAACTAAGAGGATTTGAGCGATCAATCCAAGTGCTAAACACGTGAGTAGTCCCGAAGGAAGACCGGATATGATGTTCATGATGAGGGCGCTACAACAATCTTTTGAGAGGATGAACAACTTGGTGGTGGATATGAATGAAAGATTGGAAAGGCAAGAAAATTCCTTAGCAGCTTTACAACGAGAAACACCTCCACCCAATGTTAGGAGGGTTAATAGGCAAGCACATGTTGGGGATGATATAGAGGAAGAAGATTGGGAAGAAGAATTGGAGGAAGAAGGAGGAAGAATGCCTAGAGGAGGAAGAAATGGGAATAGAGGAGTAAGAAATGGTAGAGGGGGTATGTGGAGACCCCCACCTAGAGCTCAAGATGGAGTTGATAGAGATCTAAGTAGTATAAAAATGAAGATACCACAATTCCAAGGAAAGAATGACCCGGAGTTGTATTTGGAGTGGGAGAAGAAAGTGGAGCATATTTTTGAATGTCGCAACTACTCCACGGAGAAAAAAGTAAAACTTGCTGTAATTGAGTCCTCTGACTATGCATTGAATTGGTGGGATCAATTGGTCATTAGTAGGAGGAGAAACCGTGAAAGACCTATAGATAATTGGGAGGACATGAAGGCTATCATGAGAAAGAGGTTTGTGCCTAGCTACTACTATAGAGAGTTACATCAACGCTTACAAAGATTGACTCAAGGATATAAATGTGTTGATGAGTACTACAAGGAAATGGAAGTGGCTATGGCAAGAGCTAATGTCAAGGAAGATAGAGAGGCAACCATGGCTAGGTTTCTTAGTGGGTTGAATCCGGACATTGCCAACATTCTGGAACTTCATCATTATGTGGAGATGGAGGACATGGTCCACATGGAAATCAAGGTGGAAAGGAAATTAAAGAAACAGAGTTTTCGATCCCAACCATTAAGGTCTAGTCCCATTACTCAAAAACCAAACCTTACTAGTCCTTGGAAGTCCAATGAGAAAAAAAGATGAAATAGCTACATCCAAACCAAGATTTGAGCCTTACAAAGCCAAAGAGATGGGGGCAAGCAAGGACAAAGGTAAAATCGACACCCCAATTCGTAATCGTGACTTAAGGTGTTTTCGGTGTCTTGGTAATGGTCATATAGCCTCTCAATGTCCCAACAAGAAGGCAATGATCACCTTAGCGAGTGGTGAGGTTGGAACCGATAATGAAAGTGAAGAAGATGAGATACCATCTACAGGGGAAGCTAGTGAAGAGGAGATAGGACCTGTGGATGGGGAAGCACTTGTAATAAGGCGATCTTTGAGCACTCAAGTCAAAGAGGATAACCTTGAACAACAAAGAGATAACATCTTTCACACAAGGTGTCATGTGAGTAACAAAGTGTGTAGTGTTATCATAGATGGGGGAAGTTGCACCAATGTGGCTAGTACTACCTTAGTTGAGAAATTAGGGTTGCCTATATTTGAACACCCTAAGCCTTACAAGTTGCAATGGTTAAATGATAGTGGGGAAGTGAAGGTTAATAAGAAAGTATTAGTGAGCTTCTCCATTGGAAAGTACAAGGATGAGGTGATGTGTGATGTGGTACCCATGCAAGCTGGACACATCTTGCTAGGTAGGCCTTGGCAATATGATAGGAGGGTTACACATGACGGATATAGAAACAAGTATTCGTTTGTGAAGAATGGTAGAAACATCACACTTGTACCCCTTTAACCCAAGCAAGTCTTTGAAGATCAATTGAGGATGGTTAGGGAAAAAGAACAAAAAGAGAAGAATGAAAAAGAAAAAAAGAGGGAAAGAAAAAAAAAGAGTGAAGAAAAAGGAGAGGAGAGTGGAAAAATACTAGAGAAAAAAAATGTGAATTTTTATGCTAAGGCAAGTGAGGTCAAGAGGGCTTTTTATTCAAAACATCCCATACTTGTACTTTTGTACAAGGAGGCAAATTTTTCTATTAATGATCTTAACCAGTCTTTGCTAGTACCACTATTTCTCTTTTGCAAGAATTTGAAGACGTGTTCCCTGAAGAGATTCCAAATGGGGTGCCACCAATTAGGGGGATTGAGCATCAAATTGACTTTATACCAGGGGCTTCTCTTCCAAACTGACCTACCTATAGGACCAACCCCGAAGAAACTAAGGAGATTCAAAGACAGGTTGAAGAGTACTTGATCAAAGGTCAAGTTAGGGAGAGCCTAAGTCCATGTGTTGTTCCTGTGCTACTCATTCCCAAGAAGGATGGATTAAGCAGGATGTGTGTTGATTGCCGAGCCATCAACAACATTACGGTAAAATATCGACATCCTATCCCTAGACTAGATGACATGTTAGATGAGTTGCATGGTTCTTGCATTTTTTCAAAAATTGATTTGAGAAGTGGATACCATCAAATTAGGATGAGAGAGGGTGATGAATGGAAAACCGCTTTTAAAACTAAACATGGATTGTATGAGTGGTTAGTCATGCCCTTTGGTCTAACAAATGCACCTAGCACTTTTATGAGGCTTATGAATCATGTTCTGCGTGCATTTATTGGAAAATTTGTTGTTGTCTATTTTGATGATATTCTCATTTACAGTAAAAATCTTGAAGAGCATGTCTTACATCTTAGGTATGTGCTTGAAATTTTGAGAAAAGAGAAATTGTATGTGAACCTAAAAAAGTGTGTTTTTTGCATGGACAAGTTAGTTTTTCTTGGTTTTGTTGTTAGTTCTAAGGAGGTAGAAGTAGATGAGGAAAAGGTTAAGGCTATTCGAGAATGGCTCACACCTAAATCTGTAACTGAGGTTAGAAGTTTTCACGGCTTAGCTAGTTTTTATCGAAGGTTTGTCAAAGATTTTGGTACACTAGCTGCACCTCTAACCGAGGTCATTAAAAAGTCTGTTGGTTTCAAATGGGGCGAGAATCAGGAGAGAGCCTTTAAAGCATTGAAGGATAGTTTGTGTTCTGCACCTGTTTTATCTTTACCTGATTTTACTAAAACCTTTGAAGTTGAGTGTGATGCATCAGGAATAGGTATAGGAGCTGTTTTGATGCAGGAACGACGACCTATCGCTTATTTCAGTGAGAAACTTCATAGAGCAGCCCTTAATTATCCAACGTATGACAAGGAGCTATATGCCTTGGTTAGGACCCTGGAGACATGGCAACATTACCTTTGGCCAAGAGAATTTGTCATCCATACCGATCATGAATCTCTAAAACATCTGAAGCGTCAAGGTAAATTGAATAGGAGGCATGCTAGATGGATGGAATTCATTGAGACTTTTCCTTATATTGTTCAATATAAGAGAGGTAAGGAGAATGTTGTAGCCGATGCTTTATCACGGAGGTATGCCTTACTCTCAACTTTAAATGCTAGATTGCTAGGATTTGAATATGTTAAGGAAATGTATGCTAATGATGATGACTTCTCTCCTATTTACCATGCATGTGAAAAAACTTCTTTTGAAAAGTTTTATAAATTAGATGGGTATTTATTTAAAGAAAATCAATTGTGTATACCCAAATGTTCCATGCGTGAGTTGTTAATTAAGGAGGCCCATAGGGGGGGATTAATGGGGCATTTTGGAATTAAGAAGACTTTAGATGTTTTGCGTGAGCATTTTTATTGGCCAACAATAAGGAAGGATGTAGGGAGAATATGTTCTAGATGCATCACTTGTAAGCAAGCGAAATCCAAAGTCCTACCACAAGGACTATATACTCCCTTGCCCGTACCAAGCACATCTTGGGTAGATATTTCCATGGATTTTGTTTTAGGGTTACCTAGGTCTAAGAAGGGTAGAGACTCCATTTTTGTGGTTGTAGATAGGTTTTCTAAAATGGCACACTTTAGAGCATGTCATAAAGCCGATGATGCCACTAATGTAGCAGAGTTGTTCTTTGGGGAGGTTGTTAGGCTTCATGGAGTTCCTAGGAGCATGGTGTCTGATAGGGATGTTAAATTCCTTAGTTATTTTTGGAAAACTCTTTGGGCTAAAATGGGCACTAAACTCTTGTTTTCGACTACTTGTCACCCTCAAACAGATGGGCAAACTGAGGTAGTCAATAGGACTCTATCCACGTTGCTTAGGGCGGTAATAAAAAGGAATTTGAAAAATTGGGAGGATTGTTTACCTTTTGTTGAATTTGCTTATAACCGGAGTGTGCATTCAACTATAGATCATTCTCCATTCGAAGTTTTTTATGGTTTCAATCCACTAACTCCTTTGGACTTATTACCTATTCCTATTTCAGAGAAAACTAACTTAGATGGTGCTAAGAAGGCTGAAACGGTGAAGAAGCTCCATGAACGCATTCATGAGCAAATTGAGAAGAGAAATAAGGATTATGCTTACAGAGCCAACAAAGGGAGGCGAAGAGTCATTTTTGAGCCTGGTGATTGGGTTTGGGTGCATATGAGGAAGGAACGGTTTCCTGAAAAAAGACGGTCCAAGTTGCAACCTCGGGGAGATGGACCCTTTCAAGTGATTGAACGAATCAATGACAATGCCTACAAAATTTATCTTCCTGGTGAGTATAATGTTAGTACCTCTTTTAATGTTTCTGATCTTTCTTCTTTTGATTATGCAGGTGATGATTCGAGGACGAATCCTCTTGAAGAGAGGGGGAATGATGAGAACCATCGAGCTCTACAAATTCCAAGTTGACCAATAACAAGGTCTAGGAAGGCACAACTCGAAAAGGCTTTAAATGGGCTCATTCAAGAGGTCATGCATAATCAAGGGGACCTAAATTGGGAGTGCAAGGATTGGGAAAATCCTAGGATGGAAATTAGCGCAAAAATTGGCAAAATAAAACTAGGCACATTGTTGTGCCATTTGGACTTTTTTGGGCAGCTTCATTTTCAACCCTTAGATGGAAACAAGGGTTAAGATGTAATATTTTATAGGGTTTCTTTTGTTCTCAGCTGCTCCAATTTTGGAGTGCCATTTGGACTGATTTTGGGCAGCTTTCTTTTCAACCCTTGGATGAAATCAAGGGTTAAGATGTAATATTTTATAGGATTTCTTTTGTGGTCAGCTGCCCCATTTTTTCCATGATTTGGTCAATGTTTTTTGCTACCTTTTTTGCTTTTTGGTTGGGTTTATTTTCTACCCTTGGATGAGATCAAGGGCTATGATGTAGTAGAGCTTAGGGTTGGTTTGTATCTTATTAAGAGCAGCTCAGCTGCTGTAAAATATAATTTTTGAATGAAGTTTGAATATTCAGATCATTTGAGAGCTCATTCTAGCTCTTTGTTCCTCTTTAAGCAACTTATCAAGGGATTGGCAACCTTTGTGGCGTTGTTTAGCATCCAAGCATTTGTGGTGAGTAATATCCATACTTGTTAGGGTGTCATTTATGCTAGACTTATCAAGGAATCATGCCTTTGTCTCCACCATAGCATAGTAGTGTCAAACAAGTACATGGCAACAGTTTGGATCTTACTGGCATGGTCTGTTATGCTAGTAGCTTCAAAATATTGTTCAAGCCCCTATAGGAAGTTCTTAACTTTCCTAGCATTTATAACACCATTGAAGGTTTTCGGCTTGGGAACATCCACCTTCTTGGCCTCAATGATGGTGGTTGTGCTAGTTCCCGCTGCTATAGCCCGCTTACAAAGAGCTAAGTCACCACCCATATCCTCAACTCTAAGCAAGACATTAACAACTTCTCTTTGGACAAGATCCCTTACCTTGGAAAGTTCGGCCTTTAACCCTTCAATATCTTGCCTTAACCCACTATCTAGCTCGTTGAGGGACATCTTGACCGCTGTATAGATCTCCACATCCTCGGCCTCTAAGCCGTTGCAACATTC
Organism: Hippophae gyantsensis; assembly: GCA_030763125.1. Taxonomy (NCBI): domain Eukaryota; kingdom Viridiplantae; phylum Streptophyta; class Magnoliopsida; order Rosales; family Elaeagnaceae; genus Hippophae; species Hippophae gyantsensis. The sequence continues at coordinate 45,836,257 of CM061035.1, forward strand.
TTCCAAGTTGTCCACCCGTCGAACAGCTCCCCTAAGCTATCATGCATACTCCCAACATATGCTTCTAAGCTAGAAAGTATGTCTTTCAACTTGGCTCAAGACTCCTTTGGTGGTTTCCAAACTTCCTCACGCCCACGTTCCATAGATGGAACATCAACGCTTGGTGTCGATGGGGCACTGTTCTTCATTATGCCAAGGGTAGTAATGCTTCAACCTAAAGCTTTGATACCATCTGTCACAACCTTAAATTTCAAGTAGCGATCGTGCGGCACTTAGCACCATCCGTTACACTAAGCCTGCCTTTGAACCCGAATGAAACACTCCAAAGAGACTAGAAAGAGAGTTTGTAAAGAATTCTTTGTATTGCTCTAGAGAGAGACTATCTTACGATTTCCCAAGGATGCTAAGAATTCCTAAGATGAATACAAATGAAGACCAATAGGTCTATTTATAGTATGGCTCTAAGCTTAAGGCTATGCCACCACTTTCTAGATTCTTCTAGGTCTAGAATATACAAGAGTGTTCTAGTTTTATCTACAATATGCCACAAGGTTCTAGGACCTTCTAGCCAACTCTAGAGTCCTCTAGGAGTGTCTAGTTCCTTCAAGCAAGTTCCGAGATATTCTGTAAGCTTCTAGAGACTTCCACATCCTTCATGAACCATCCAGCACGTTCTAGAATATTATAGCCCCTTCTAGCACCTTCAAGCACATGCTAGTATACTCTGAAACATTCTAAATTCTTCAAGGCTTGAGTTGAGTCCATCCAACTCTAGTTCCTTCTAGACATCTCTAGGCCACTCTTGAACTTTCCCATGTAGAAAAGTCTAGATCCTTTAGGCAAGCATCATTTCTTTGGATTTTTGGGGACATTTGAGCGAGACGTAACATATAGATACCATTAAGGATAAGGCAATTATGAGTGATAAATTGAGCTTGAAATCTTTATATTAGCGATGATATGGTGAGGCAAGTGATGTTAAATTGAGGCAAGTTCAATGAAGAGGTTATGGTTTTGGTGGTAGAAGTATGGTAGGTATTAAAGAGTTGCTCTTAAGGTAGAACAAGTTCAATTAAGATTGTCTTCATGTGCAGATAAAGTGATGGGTGCACCTTATCGATAAATGGGCGCAATGAGGGCGTATTTTGGCATTCCATGAAGTGGCACCTAATGTTGGTTGTTTTTGAACTAAGGTGGAGATTGTTAGGATTGGTAGCTCAAAAGCTACCATTATAATAAAATTGAAAAACCAAAAGTTTTTGTAGTGAAATATTAAATCATATTAAATATCACGCGACTTTTGGTTTCTAACATTAAGAGAAAATGAAGTGAAGACATATATTAATATGTGATTAATATATAGTGTAACTTGTGTGAAAATGATATGTCTATTTGGTTTATATTTATATATATTGGGTTTTTTTAGTGAGTGAACAACCAGGTAGAAAAGGAAAAAATGATGTTTTACTCTTTTATGTATGTGTGTGAGATGACCTACAACCAAAAGTAGTAAAGAATATTATTGGTAGTTTTAGGTTTTTTATTTTGGGTTTCTATGTATGAGATTTGGGTATAAGTGATTTTGGGTTCCTAATATTATTCTTAGGATACAGGGTGTATTGAGTATTGGATTAAGACTCTCATATCAAGAAGGGATATTAGTGGATTTATTTGTGACTTTAGGTGTGAGCTATGCTAATTTGTCAAGTCACGTAAATTTTCTTGTGTTCTTATTGATTTTTTGCTTCCTAATTCGCTTTTGTTGCATTTGGATATTTTTGCGCTTCTACTATACCCAATAAATGGTATCAAAGCTAGGGCTCAAATGTTCATTGTATAGACGTAGACAAGGTGGATCTTTAAGATGAAAGTGAACTCGTATAGGCGATGCATAGGCTCAAGTTTGAAGGAATGGTAGGCTCCATTTTGGATTGTAGTGAGAATTGTATGATATTGTTCTAAACTCACTTGAATTCTCGAGATTTGATTAAGTTGGCATAGATTGTTTGGCAATTTCCTACCATGCATTTGAACTCGATAGAGTATGAATATCCATTTGGAGGATACAACTAAATGACTCGTCTTTAGATTTATGTACTATGTTGTTCTCCTAAACTTTATAGAGAAGATTTTAGTGTAGTCATTCTTGATAAACTAAAGTTTAAAGTAGAGTGTGGATAGACATATTAATAAACCATGTCAAAAATTATTATTTTTCTTATTTATGATTTTAATTATTATTTATTATATTTGATTAATTATGTTATTTTAATTACATTAAATTTAAATTAATTAATTTTTAACTTCTATTGTTACTCTGAAAGTCGTGATCAATCATCATAACACAAAAAAAAGGTAGACCAAAACATAAATATCATTTTCATTAATTTAAGATATCGATCACAAGTTGAGTGTACTTTTCAATTTTATTCGCAGAACATACTAGTATTAAACATTCAGTTATTTATATACTATTCTTTGCACACTTAATTGCTTTAGCAGCTAGGTAGCTGCTTAATTAACACTTGCCCTTGTCAATCCAATGCTATAAAAACTGTAGAAATCTCCTTTGATCCCTAATAAACCACAGCATTGAGCTAATAACATGCATGCTTTGTACTTGCGTACTTACTTAGTTATTGTTTCAAGTAACATATATATCAGTTTAATTATTTCCAGAGCTAGCTAGGAATACCATCTCCATTGACGTATGATATTCGATCAACTACAACTACCAACTCCGAATCCAACTCTTTTACCCCCAACATCATACACAACCTCCAACTTTTTTTGTTGTACATTACCAAAAATAGCAACATCACTATCGTTCCCATTTGGAGCAAATGCAAGACAAGCCTGAGAAGCACTCCCAGCATACAATATCCCATTTGGTTGCAAATCCACTGAAACTCCACTTCCAAAGTAAAAACTTACCTTAGGAACTTTAACCGTTTTATAGTTGCTCAAGTTATAACACGTATCTAATATTGAAAGTGCCGACGCCATTGGATAACTAGCCATTTGCTGCCTAAAAGCCGACTTTAAAGCCGTGTAGGCAGTTGGCGGCAACCGAGTAATCACCGTCCCAGAGTCGATAATCGTACCGGAGGACGAAAACACCGTCCCAGAAATCGATAATTTACGCCCTGCGACACTTATTCCGATGACTTCTAGTGCGTAAAATGAGTCGCTTCCAGAGATTGTGGATAGAGGTGTGTACTTGACTGAGGTTGAAGCTTTGCCACCAAAAGTTAAGTGGCCAGTTGAGCTTGAAGTGGAAGGTAGACAATAGGAGAATAGTCTGTTGTATTTTTGAGCAGTTTGTTCGACGATGGAGATTTTGTTACGGCCTAAGCCGAGTAAACCGGCTGAGCCTCCGAATAGGCCTTGGTTGTTTTGGCCACAGCCGAAAAGGAAATTGTCCAAGAAGTCGAGTGGTGATAAGGTTATTTTTTCTTTGGCGAAGTAACCGATTGAGAATGATTGGTCCCCGTACTGTATTCCGTATACGCATGTTGATGTTGCTGATGAACAACTTGGTATATTCCCTGATCAATTTATTCACAATATTATTTAGATGAAAAGTTAAGAACTGAATCAAAAAAAAAAAAAAAAATACATTGGGAAGAAAAATATTTAAAATTTATTATATGTCACTGCAATTAAAAGAAAATTTTAGATTAATATTTAACGTTAAAATCAATCCAATTGAACCACATTTTGTGACATTAAGATAAGATGTTATTTTAATTGTTATTGATTCAAGGGGTTTATTTTATATATAAAAAAAAGTAATAACCATTACAGGAGTGATTTGAAAAGCAGTAATAAATTTCAAAAATATAATTTCTAGGTAACTAGGTTATATATTGTCCAATTAAAGTAAGGTACTTAGAATCTTTTTTACATAAAATATCTCCTTTTAAAAAAATACATTAAAGTTTTCTTTATTAAATAAAAATATATATATTATATGACGCAAACTTAATTCTTATATAAAAAGTCATTCTACCTAAATAAAAGGTGATTCCCACAAGCGCTCAAGAAAAGATTAGTAAAAGATAACAAGCATCCACCAACTTTACTACAAGCATATTAAGTGATGGTTAAAATATTTCACTTTTTCATATTTAAGGTAATTTTTTTATTTTTTTAGTTAATTTTATTTATTTAATTAATAAAAATTGTTAAAAAATTAACTTTATTAAAAAATTAAGTAATATTATAAAATATATCTAACTATTTTTTTATATATTTTTCACTTTTTTCATCAATATTAATTTAATATTTAATCACATTATCTTAAACACAGGATTTTTAGTTCTGATATTATTAAAAATTATTGAAAAATTAATTCTCTCAAAAACTTAAAACTTTGAAAAATGGGTAACTATAATTTTATAAACTTATCATCAACTTAATGAATGAAATAATAAAACAAAACTTTTTATAAAAACAAATTTTTATTTTTTTCTAAATGAATTAGATTTAAAAAAAAAAACTAATTTCAAACACTTAAAAAACAGAACTCCTTAGTACAAAACCAGCCTCAAATGAAGTATATACCCATGATCTATCCAACGCAATAAATTATTAACTATGTAACAAAAATAATTAACAAAGTCAATATAGAAGAAAATTGAAATTAGTTAAAAGAATTTAACAACCAAAAAATCAAAATTAATATTACCGGTGGCAGAAATGAGTTGTAAGCACTGAGCAGAGGAACAAGTGATGTTTGCGTATGTTGTGGACTTGGATGGATCAAAAATGGGCTCTTTCTGGTTGTAACAAGAACGAGCACAAGGCTTACATTGTGTCCAAGTTAGATCACTCCCTGTGTCAAAAATTAGTGAAAGATCCCTTTTTGGGTTGCCAAGACCAACCGTGACAATGTAGTTGCCCGAACCGATTGTGCTTCCAGACTTCGCCGGGAGGATGGTGTCCTTCTTCCCTCTTATGTTATCAGTGGAGGTAATTAGCTTTTTGGATATGCGAGAGTGGATTGAGTTGACTCTTGCTTGGTCTTGTTGTAGTACTTGGGTGTGGTCTAGTTTGGTGTTTATTTTCTTCCCTTTGTTGAGTTTAGCTTCAGCACATGGCCCATGCTTGTTTACCACTTTCAAAGTCGTTGCACTGCTTTTTGGCCCTGTAAATTATATAACCCAATGTTAAATTGTAAGTATTTTCATGTATAACTATGTTATATAATGTATTAATTATTTTAGTTTGAGTGTTTTCATGTTTATTAAAAATTTGTAACATTTAGAATTTAATATATAATCATTTTATTTTTTTTTAATGAATTAGATATACATCAACTCAAAAAGTAAAAAATGCATAAAGAAAAGGATCTAAAATCATAATCAAAATAATGAGTTAAAAATAAGTCAATTTTTTTTTATATATAATGATTAATCTCGTACTAAGACATATAAAACTACAAACAATAAGAATGAAATTTAATAATTTTTATAATTTTTAAATTTACTAATTAAATGATAAGTTTCATTCATTACTCAAAACACTTAAATTTTAAATTTATCAAAATAAATGTATACTTGGATGCATAAATGCATAATATATTTCAAACTAAAACATAAAAAAGATAGTTACTTTGATGTCATTTTACATATATGTAATTTATGTATTAATACTTTAAAATATTACAATTAGGAGTAGAAAACGTGAAAAGTGTTAAAATTCTTAAAATATTAAAAGCATTATAAATTAAATAAGCAAATAGTCTCATTTTATAATTTTTTAATCAAGTTTTTTGAATGGTAAATTTTTAAGTATATTAATTTAGCACATATTTATAAGATTTTTTATTTATTTTCTATTTTAACTTTTAATTTTTTTTTAATTACAAATTTCATTAATTATTTCACATAAAATCAAACATGTCATAATATATATATACACACATATATTATAAAATATTTGATTTTTAATACATATAATCAATTTTTTTGGATCGTAAATTTTTAAGTATACTATTTTAGGACATATTTATAAGATTTTTTTTATTTTCTATTTTTTATTTTAACTTTTAATTTTCTTTGTAATTACAAATTTCATAAATTCTTTCACATAAAATCAAACATTTCATAATATATATATATATATACATATATTATAGAATATTTGATTATTAATACATATAATCAATTTTTTTGGATTGTAAATTTTTAAGTATACTAATTTAGCACATATTTATAAGATTTTATTTTATTTTCTATTTTAATTTTTAATTTTCTTTGTAATTGCAAATTTCATTAATTCTTTCACATAAAATCAAACATTTCATAATATATATATATATATATATATATATATATATATATATATATATATATATATATATATATATTTGATTATTAATATATACATACACATATATTATAAAATATTTTATTATTAATACATATAATCAATTATTTTTATAGTAAATATAATTTAAAAATTAAATTAAAATTTAACAGGATATAAAATTTTTGCTTTTTTCTTTTAATTTCATAATAATAGACAATTATTATTATCATTATAAGTTTTTTTATTTTTCATTTTTAAATTTTCGTTAAGAGAGAAGTTATAAATTTTAAATTTATTCCTATAGAATCAATTAATTTAAGAGTTTGTTGGTTTTTCCTTTTAAGTTTCCTACTAAAAGATATTTAAGACATAATCAATTATTTTTTAAAACAAATATAGAATAAATCTACAAAAATATTACCAAACTATTACATATATTTCGTTTATAACATTGAATTATTTTGTTCTCTTTACATCACCTAAATATATCATTTGTTTTAATTATATATCATTCTATTAATCTTCGTCAATCGTCACACGCTAAATAGATAAGTGAGGGATTTAAAACAGCTCAAATAATTAAATATTATATCTAAATAAAATATTATTTTAAATATATCATTTAATTATCTTTGTTATTTTAAATTTATCACTTATTTATCTTGATTGTTCTAAATCTATTAATGATGTATGATGTCATTAGACGAAGATTAATAAAATGGTATCATGAATCAAATGGTGATAAAAATAGATGAAATGTAGTTCGATAGTATGAATACAACACATGTAATAAGTTAGTGGTATTTTTGTATGTTTATCCCTAAATATATTAAAAAAATTAATTAAATAAACTTGCTTTATAATTAGATTATATTATATGAAAAAAAATATATTGATATTTATAATAAATTTTTTTAATTAAAATATAATAATTATAAATTGTACATTATAAATTATATCTTATTATTTTAATTAATAATTATATTTCATATAGTTATATAATAACTTATAACATGAATAATTTTTTTATTTTTTATTTTTGTGGTTAAAAATTGTTTTTTCTTATGAAACTATTCTCGTGACTAGGTTTACAAATATTTCCAAGTTCCAACCACATTCACAAACCAGAAATATTAGATTCTCATCGACATATTCAAAAGAATGTAAGTTGACAACCGACAATTAAATAAAGTAGGCCAAGTATGATAAAAGAATAAATAATAATACAGAAATCATCTTTTATATATATATATACACGCGGCTTTTTTTAAAATAGTTTTTGAATGTAAGCTCGCGCATTATTGAATCTTTTCAAATTTCTGTTACACATTTGTGTATTATGTTCATAGGTTAAAGCATGCTAAAATTAAAAATCTTATACGAAAAATCTCACAATGTATTTGGCAAAAGAAAATATCCTATTTTTATCTACTTATTGTTGGGTTTTTCTTATTTAAAGAAGCCCAAAAAAATTCATGTGATTTTATGACCCATGAAAAAAGGAGTAATTTTGTTCTTTTGATTACTTTATTAATCAATCAATTTAGGATTGTTAAGAGGGTGAAGATGCAACAAAAAGAAAAGCAGAAAAATTAATAACAGTTTTTCAGTTTTTCTTTCTTTAATAAGTCTTTATCAAGTGTTCCGATAAAAGGTCATTTGTGGTCCGATTGAGCTGAAATTTTGTAAGAAGGTTCACGAATGTGGGATTTGGATTTGGCTCACTGCTTTGGGAAAATATGGGCCGTGAACAGTGACTACAAAATTGGGTTATACTTCTCCATTTTCTTAAAATAATTGTTACTTTCCAAGAAGTTGTATTCTTGATGATGTTGTTAATTGTTTGCCTCTAGTTTTATCTAGAGAGAACTTTTATACAATTGTTTATTGATAGTAAAAGTTTTAAAGATGGAGTGCCATGGTTTTTTCCTTTCTACATCGGGAAATTTTTTTTCACATAAATTGGGTATGTTGATTTTGTGCATGTTTTATTTTGATCTCTATTTATTTGTTTCCTAAATAATTCACACAAAGAAGGAGAATAGGTTTCATTCCACTGTTTAGAGCTTGATTAAGTTCGCATTGATATTGTGATTCTCATAACAAAGTGGTATCAGAGCTGTGGTTATTATTGTTGAATTTCTTGTGCTGAATAATGGAAGCAAATTTGAGTAGAATGATTACTTTAAATGGTTCTAATTATCACACTTGGAAAGGAAAAACGGAAGGTCTTATTTATGTCAAACAATTTCATTTACCGATATTTGCTTATGAGAAGCCAAAAAAGTTGTCTAAATATGAATAGATTTTGTTACATCGAAAAGTATGTGGGTATATAAGGCAGTGGGTAAATGATAATGTTTTGAATCATATTAGTGGGGAAACACATGCACGATCACTCTGGAATAAACTTAAGGAGTTATATGCTCGGAAAATATGAAATAGTAAAATGTTTCTCATAAAGCATTTGATGGCTTTAAGGTACCAAGATGGAACTCTGTTGGTAGATCACTTGAATACATTCCAAGGAATAATCAATCATTTAGCTAGAATGGGTATCAAGTTTGATGATGAGATTCAGGGGTTATATTTATTGGGTACGTTGTCGGACTCTTGGGAAACATTTAGAATGTCATTAAGTAACTTAACTCCAAATGGTGTAATCAACATGGATCTGGCTAAGAGCAATGTTTTGAGTGAATAAATGAGAAGAAAATCACATGGGTCTTCTAAGTAGTCATAGATTTTGGTTACAAAAAGAAGAGGGAGGAGTAAAAACATATGTTTCAAGAGCAAAGAAAAAGGAAGAAATAAGTCCAACAGGTTTGTTAACGTTAAGTGTCATCACTATGGTATGAAAGGGAACATCAAGAAATATTATAGACAGTTGAAGCGAGATAACAAGAAGAAAGATAAAGAACAAGAGGGTGATGTTTGGAAGGAAAATGATTGAGTTGTCACCGCTAGTTCAGAAGACTTTCTCATTGTTGGTGAAGATGTTGTCAATGTTGCATGTCACGAGATCAGTTGGGTTATTGATAGTGGAGCCTCCATTCATGCTACATCTCGAGAGGACTTCTTTACATCCTATACAGTAAGTAACTTTGGGACAGTGAAGTTAATGATGGCTTAGTTAAAGTCATTGGTATTGGAGATGTGTGTTTGGAGATGAATAATGGCATGAGCCTACTTCTTAGAGGAGTAAAGCATATTCCTAAAATTTGTTTGAACTTGATCTCTACAGGTAAACTTGATGATGAAGGATATTGCAATACCTTTGGTAATGGTCAAAGGAAACTTACTAAAGGTGCTATGGTTGTTGCTCGTGGGAACAAGCATTCTAGTTTGTATATATTGCAGACAAGAATCTTCAAAGGCGTTATTAATACTGTGACATATGAGCTCACAATAGAATTGTGGCATAAGAGATTTGCTCACATAAGTGAGAAGGGCTTGACAGACTAAAAATAATCTTCTTTCTGGAATGAATAATGTTTGTTTAAGAAGATGTACTCATTGTTTGGCAGGGAAGCAAAATAGAGTTTCTTTCAAGAGTTCCCCTCATTCAAGAAAATAATACATATTTGATTTGGTACATTCAGATGTATGTGGTCCTATGAAGATAAGAACTTTGGGTGGTGTCAGTTATTTTGTGACCTTCATAGATGATTGTTCAAGAAAGTTAATTTCCTTCCTTTTGCTCGAGAACTAGCAAAAACTTAAGTTTGGGGGTGTTGATAACTGTATTTTATATAGTTAATTTCACCTATTTTATTAATTATAATTGTTATGTTCTCTCTATTTTTAGTTAATTTTAGTTTAATAAATTAGTATTTATTGTTTTTTATATATTTTAAGAAAATTAAATAAATTGTATCGAAAACGTTCTTAATGGCAAATTTGTGTCCAAAAATATAATTTCAAATAAAAGAGTGATTAATTGCAATTTATAAAAGTTGAAAATATAATTTAAATTAAAATCGGGCTTAATTTCAATTATTAAAAGTTTAAAATTTAATTTAAATTACCAAAAGGGGTATATTGCAATTAAACAAAGTTTAAAATGTAATTTGAAATATATTTGTGGGTGAAAATACAATTAATAAAAGCGATTTTTCTACACAGGAGAGAAATTCCACCCGGCATCATCCACGCTTCACCGTGGACCGTCAGATCAACGCATAAACGGTTAGGATGCGAGCGTGTTCTTCAAACCCGACCAAGGAGAACGGGTGCAGGGATTTCCCCTTTCGCGCGACTCGGTACCCGAGTGGGGCCCACCCACCGCGCAGGCCGGCGTGTAGAGTGGGACCCACGTGTCTGACGCCGTGCAGACCCTGTCCCCAACCTTCGCGTGGCCTTTTCCCGTGCGGTCGATCCACGTGCGACCGGTTATTCCACGAACCAGAATCTACCACGTGTCCCACTTAATATTTCAGCCAATCATGTTCCGCCACGTGGCATGTTACAATGAGCGTGAAAGCACAGGATCAAGCCCGCGTTCCAGCCGTTGCCCCACGTTTCGTGCGCCCCAATCCCGTGCGACAATTTTTGTGTGCGCCCATTCCGTGCAACAAATGAGGTGCTGCCATGTGTCCCACTATTTGTTTCAGCGAATCAGATCGCGACACGTGGCAGAGTTTATTGAAAATAAAAACAAAAACGCACGGTTCCCCACTTACGTGTTTTGATTCTAGTTTTCGATACCGCTTTTCCCCACGCGCAATTTTAAATTAATTTCTCCATCATTAGTTGTCCCCCGCATGTATTATATTTTAATATTTTTGTTGTATTTTTTTTAGGTATAAATAGGTGATAAGATTATAGAGTTAAAAAGTTTTTTTTTAGTTTTAGTTTTTGAAAGTTTTAGAGTTTTTTGGAGTTTTGGATTTTTAGTAGTATTCGGGGCTGGACTATGGAACACGCAGAAGCCATTTTTGGCTTCTGTTGTGTTCTGCCCGTGCCAAATATTTACGATCCGAAGTTATTTAATTTTATTTCTTCTTCATCTAATTTTGCTTGAACTGTTGTAAATTTAATTTCTAATTTATGAAGTAATTTAATTTTTCTAGGGTTGCATTTGATCTAAATTTTGAAGCTTTGATTTTAATTATTTTTGATAGATTTATAAGACGTTCGATTTGTTCGTTCTATTTTGTGCTTAATGCTTTTTGATTATTTACGAATCTTATCAAAACAATCCGTGGCACATAAATAGACTTAGAAGAGGCATTTGTGTGTATATTGCTCGTAAATAGAATGACATGTATGATGAAGGATAGGAATATACCCTAATTGTATGTGTGGCCATTTGAAAACTTAGAACTTAAAGAATCTTATTAAATTTAATTCTCATAGAGATATAGTGAATTAATTTAACGAGGTGTGTTTATACGAAACTCGGAAGAGATGTATGAATAAAAATAGAAGTTTTCGGTTGACAAATTAAATGTACTAAAAAATATAAATCAAAAGAAAATAACATTATTTGAGTGGATTAGTTTGGTGAAAAATTACAATCCTAGATTTCTTTTATTTTCTTATTATTTTTTTTAAATCAACGATTGTTTTAGATAAAATCAGAGAGAAACAATTTTAGTATTCGTCAAACTATAGTAACAAATCTCCGTAGGAACGATACTTTACTTACAAATCTTATTACTTGTGACCGTGTATACTTGCACGTTTTTATGTTCTCCAAAAGAGACAATAAGTTTTTGGCGCCGTTGTCGGGGATTTGTTTACTATTTTCATTGTTGATATTAATACCAATCAATCTGATTTTAATTCAAAAAAAAAAAATAAAAAAAAATTATGCTTATTGTTGCTTTTTATTTTATTTTTCAATTTTCTCGTAAGTTTAGATTTTGTTTGACACACAAATCTTAACTTACAAAAAGAAAAAAAAATTTCTTGTTTTTTATTTTTTATTTTTGTGTATTTAATTTATTTTTCAATTTTCTCGTGAGTTGAGATTTTGTTTGACACACAAATCTTACCCCACAAAAAGAAAAAAAAAACAAAAGAAAAACAGAAAAAAAAAAATTTATTTGCTTGTTGTTGGTTGTTTATTTTATTTTATTTTTATTTTCTTTTTGAAGAGCAAAAATCAAGTATTAGATGTGTTTAAACAATTTCAAGCCTTAGTTGAGAGACAGGCTGGGAAGAAATTGTGGTGTATCAGAACAAATAATGGGGGAGAGTATTCAAGTCCTTTTGATGAGTATTGTAGGCGTCAAGGCATTCGACATCAAAAGACACCTCCCAAGACTCCTTGGTTAAATGGTTTGGTTGAGAGAATGAACATAACATTGGTTAAAAGAGTAATATGACTTCTTTCGCAGGCTCAGTTGCCAAGATTTTTCTGGGGTGAGGCTTTGAATACAGTTGTACATGTTCTTAATTTCACACCATGTGTTCCTCTTCTTTTTGATGTACCAAATAGAGTTTGGACTGGCAAAGATGTTTCTTATGATCATCTTCGCGTTTTTGGTTGCAAGGCATTTGTGCATATACCAAAAGATGAGAGATCTAAGCTCGATGTGAAGACACGATAGTGAATCTTTGTTGGTTATGGTCTGGATGAATTTGGCTACATATTTTATGCTCCAATTGAGAAGAAATCGGTAAGAAGTCGTGATTTTGTATTTATAGAAGATCAAACTATACAAGATGTTGAGAAGATAGAAAGAGGAGTCCATCAGTATAACGATGATTTGATTTGACATAGATCTGGTTCCTTTATCAGTACAGATGGAACAAAATTTTCGAGATGACCAACAAGGTTCAGATGACGCAGATGCTCCTATGCAAGTTGAAATAGATCATCAGACTATTGATTAGTTGCCATAACTAGAAATTCCATTCAGGAGGTCTACTAGAGATCAACATCCTTCCACATGGTATGATACATATGAGTATGTGTTATTGACAGATGAGGGAGAACCTTAATGTTATAAAGAAGCAATGGAAGATGGAAACATGGCACATTGGGTTGGTGCTATGAAAGATGAGATGCATTCACTATATGACAATCACACGTTTGAATTGGTAAAGTTGCCTAAGGGTAAGAGAGTTATGAAGTACAAGTGGGTCTACAAGGTGAAGCAAGAAGAACACAGTTTACAACCACGATACAAAGTTATACTGGTCGTCAAGGGATTCAGTTAGAGAAAAGGTATTGATTTTAATGATATTTTCTCTCCTGTTGTGAAAATGTCTTCCATACGTGTTGTTCTAGGCCTAGCAGCAAGCTTGGATTTAGAAATTGAGCAAATGGATGTGAAAAATTCCTTTCTTCATGGTAAGTTAGAGGAAGAGATTTATATGGAACAGCCAGAGGGTTTTGAGGTTAAAGGAAAAGAGGATTACGTATGCTGGTTAAAGAAAATCCTCTACGGGTTAATGCAAGCACCTAGACAATGGTATAAAAAGTTTGAGTCAGTTGTGACGCAGCATGGTTACAAGAAGACTACTTCTGATCATTGTGTTTTTATGCAGAAATTCTTTGATGATGATTTTATCATTTTATTGCTCTATGTTGATGGCATGTTGATTGTTGGAAAAAATTCTTCTATGATTGATAATTTGAAGCAGAGTCCTTTTGCCATGAAGGGGGCCAACAAAACAAATTCTTGGTATTTGAATTTTTTGAGACAAAAAAGGAAAGAAGTTGTACATGTCACAGGAAAGTACATTAACAAGTTACTTGAAAGGTTTCAAGTGGATAAATCTAAAGTGGTTTCTTCTCCTTTATCTAACCACCTTAAGTTGACATTGAGTCAAGGCCCTTCAACAGATAAAGAGAATGAAGATATGCAAAAGGTTCCATATGTCTCAACAGTAGGAAGCTTTATGTATGCAATGGTGTGTACGAGGCCAGACATAGCTCATGCAGTTGGAGTTGTTTGTCATTTTCTTTCGAATCCAAGAAGAGAGCATTGGGATGTAGTAAAGTGGATTATGAGATATCTTCGAGGTACTTCCAAGTTAACACTTAGTTTTGTAAGTGTGTTGCACTTTCTACAACAGAGGTGGAGTTAATTGCAGCAATGAAAGCTTGTAAGGAGTTGTTATGGATGAAACAATTAACATGCTAACAAAAGTAGTGTCAAGGGAAAAACTTGAAGTTTGTTGTTCAATTTCTAAGATGGTGGATCCCTCTATCTAATTGGGAAATGAGGAGATTTGTTGGATTTTCCCGTTTATTTGGAGGGGCCCATGTGGTTTCATGGCCCATGGAGAAAGAAGGGTAATTTTTTTCCATTTAATTGCTTCATTAATCAATCCATTTAGGGTTGTTGAGATGGTGAAGCTGCAACAAAAAGAAAAGTAGAAAAGCATGTAGAAAAACTGAGAGTAGTTTTTCAGTTTTTTCTTCTCTATCAAGCCTTTATCAAGTGCTTCGATGGATGGTCATTTTGGTCTGATTGAGTTAAAAATTGGTAGAAAGGTTCATGACTCAAGACTCTTCAATATGAACGGTGGGATTTGGATTTGGCTCACCGATTTTGGAAAACATAGGCCGTGAACAGTGACTACAAAATTGGGTTAGATTCCTCAATTTTCTTGAAATAATTGCTAGTTTTCAAGAAGTTGTATTCTTGATGATGTTGTTGATTGTTTGCCTCTAGTTTTATCTAGAGAGAACTTTTATACAATTGTTTCTTGATAGTGGAAGTTTTGGAGATGAAATGCCATGATTATTTCCTTTCTACAACGAAAAAGTTTTTTCACGTAAATTGTTTGTATTGATTTCCTACATGTTTCATTTTGAGTTCTATTTATTTATTTCTTAAAAGATTCACGTAAGGAAGAAAAATAATTTTTATTCTATTGTTTAGAATTTTATTAAGTTTGCATAGATATTGTGATTCTCCGAACACTTATTTTTTAGAGATATGTAAATTGTTATTATTATAAAAATATTTTATTCATAACAATTATAACAAATTCTTCTCATAATAAAAATCTAATTGATATCTAAAAAATGTAATAAATATTTCATATATTTTTATTGTAAAAATAATAAAAATTATTATGTATTAATCATATTTTTTTTTTTTGAAGAAGATGCCAATATCATAATTTTTTTTCCTGAATTTTACTGTATATGTTTATGGCTTCTATAGGCACTAGTATATAAAGTCAAAGCCGCCATGACTTTCTGCTTGTCACGGGAATTCTTGTATCAGCAAGTTGAAATCACATGCACAAAACAGTCAAAATTACATTAAAAAAAAGTTGATACGATCAATATTTAATAATTTATAAATATTAAATGTCATTTTTAAATGATATACGTGTATTTTAGCATCAATTAAATTATTTTAATAAATTACATAAAACAATATTTATAAATCGGTCTAAAATTATTTGAATTTTGTAATTATAATTTTTATAAACTTTTATCTTGTAATTATTAGAACAACTAATTTAGATCTATAATTTAATAATTAAGTAATTTTTTTTAAAGTGATTGGAAGAGAGACCGAATGAGATGGAAAAAGAGGGAGGGAGATAGGGAGATAGGGAGATGGAGGCTGTTTTTTTTTTTTTTTAAATTATTAATAAAATATATAATTTTTATTTTATATATACTTATCAAAAATTTTAATTTTTAAAATTTTTAAATTAATTAATTATATTTTTAAATTATAATATTAAAAACACTCAGTTAAAATAATTATACAATAAATATGTATGAAACTTGTAGTTACAGATTTAGAAGACATATACCCATTTGACATAATAATAATAATAATAAAAAGAATTTTAATAATATTAAAAAAAAATTAATATGATAGAATTTAACTTTAAACGTCAAATCTAATAAAATTTAACATTTAATGAATCTAAATAAATAGATAAAGTTTAAGTTGAATGCATGAGTATTAGAAGGTGTAAAATATAAAATATTTGAGATAATTTTTTGCATCGATCATAGTAAAAATATTTATACTGAATACACGGATGATTATTATGATTAAAGTTTTAATTCTTGTTATAAATTATATTTTTTCAATTATTTAAATATGAGAAGATAGATACTTGTTGGCACATAAGAAGGTAATTAAGGAAAAAGATAATTTTTTTATGAACAAATTTTATTTTAACTATAATCGAAAATTGGAATTATTTCTCAACAAACATTTCCTGAAGTCTGAAGACCATTAAAAAAAAAAGTTTAGCAAATTCCTGAAGACCAAGAAATATAAAATTGAAACTTCAATATTAAAGATTTTGAAACGGATACAAGATCATGCACAGACGTATACGTATAATATAATATATGAAATTAAACTTGAAATTAAATTTAGGGAAAAATTAAAAAAATGTCCCATCTCCTGTCCAATTGGCCAATTCTTCTTTTATATGCATGATTATAACTAGAATAATTCAATAAAAATAATAAATAATAAATAAATAAAACCCTCTATCAATGTTACTAATCATATGCTACTTTTTTTTTTTTTGGGACAAAGAATCACATGCTACTCCAGCCAATATTTTTTATTGTAATGTCACAAATTTTAAGTGGGCATTAAAGTGAGAGGTTAAACCTCTGTTAATATATATATATATATATTTGTAATGTTTATATAAAAAATTAAAATATGAATAAAATTTTACTAAATATAATAGCCAATTAATTCTAATAATTTAAGTTGAAAAGATTTTAATATATATGTCTACGTATTATTAGCTTTTTTTTCTATATCAAACCGTTAGTATATTAAAAAAATATAATTCAAGGTGAATTATTAGATAATATTCACTCATTAATGTATTAGCAACGCTATCCCATCTCATATACCAGTAAATTTAAAACTTGAAAAGCTATCTCAAATTAAACACTCAAATTAAGATAAAGCTCAAACGCTTGAAAGAACAAAATTGTTGGTGAAGTATGACTCAACGTTACGAAGTTTGTATATATATATATATATATATATATAATGTTTGGGTATAAATCTCAATTAAAAGTGAATAATATAATTATTTAAAAAAAAAAAAAAAACAAGATTGAACTAGCTAGAGGCCATGGTAGCAAAATAGAGTAAATAATTTAAGGGAGAAATAGAGCTTATAATTTAACCTTTGGAAGAGTGGCTGCAAATAGAATCTGGAAGCAGAGATCTGACTTGAAGAGTATGATGGAAGTGATGACTCTGTGTGGTTTCTTTTCCTTCAAAGCTGCCATAGCTCTTCTCTAAAGAGAAGATAAGGCATAAAGAACCTAAAACAAAGAAATATATTGGAGAGGCCATTGAGTGTTTTTAGCCTATTCTCTGTTATATAATTTAAATTATGAATCTCTTTTGCTCCTACATTCTCTGCCTTTTAAAGCTAAATATCTGTATTACTATATTATATAAATTAGGTATCAATTTTTTTTTTAATTGACTATAGTTGGTACTTTTAAGCCAAGTTTTACCCCAGTTCGGAGAGATTGGTTACACATGATTATGCCCAAATATGAATTACCGCACATCATATATTCTAATAGGTTAGTGATAACTAGTGGTATTTTATTTGAAATCTGTTTACTATATATTATATATAATTTTGAATCATGATTTTTATTTTGATTTTCTCATAAAATTTCACACACATTTTAAAATATTGATTATTATTATCTTTAATTATTAAATAATTTATTTAAGTTTTTAGTTTTTTTATCAATTAAATAATATAACATTAATACTCTAAATACTCATAATTATTTTTTGAGACTATTCAAAATATCAGCATTCTTAAATATTTCAAGATAATATTAACAATTTTGTAGTTTTAATTATAATAAAATTTGGTAATAAATTATTTAACATTTTAATAAAACCCGTGCAATATTATAATGCTAAATTTTTCAAGGCAATAACAATACTATAGTTTAAGATAGGAGTAAATTATTTTTAATAAATCATGTAATGTAATGTATGTATTCACAAGAATACTTTTAAATATGATTAGAATTTCCTTCCATAATTTAAAATATATTTATTAGCAAGTATGCATTATAACTTATTATTGAAAACAAATACATAAATAATTCAATTGTAATGGACCCGTTGAGAATGATTTAGATATATTTCATACCCTAATAAAAATAAAGAGCATTTTGGTAGCATCTTCATGGACAAAAAATGATTGCTATCAATTTGACAACCCCAACTAAGGGATCCCTTACATAAATATTCAAAATTTAATTATCGTATTATATAATGTACAAAAAAAAATTTGGAAGATTTATGTGTTTAGTTTTTTTATAAGTTTAATTTACATAAATGATAGAATATATATAGAATCAATAATGGTTTTGTTAATTTGTTATTTCTTATTAATTAAATATTTTATTTTAGCATGTCTTGACTTGTTTTTCCACTATGAGAGACTTTAATTATGAAGTCTAGAAGGCCTTGTTAGCTGTAATTGGCCATTTGAACATTTTTAATTAAACATCCATCGTGTACTTTATTAGTACGTACACTCACATGGCTTCTTTTGCAACTATTAATTTTTGGTGCCGTCCTCAAGCAGCACTGTGTTTCTCATTGCTTTGGCTTACAATTAAGTTTGACCTAAAACAGTGTTATTAAAAATAATATTGAATGAATAATAAAGATTTAAGAATATTCTTAAAAATTTCCGTTCTTATTGCAGCATAGTTGTACCAAATACGTGCACAAACCAAAGTAGGGTATTCTCAAAAATTAATGTTGTTTTTAAAAAAAAAAATTCATATATATTTGAATACCATTAGGTTATTAGTTTTAGCTTAATTAAGTCATTGATATTCCTTGAAAAATAAATTTTTATATATTTTTAATTTTCTCTATATTAAATAAAATCCTCAATACCTGTTATAAAAAATGATTTAGAAGTGATGTGGTCTGCATATATATTTGATTCAAATGTTTATACTTATATATTAACATGTAAGGCTATATTTTAGTACAAGAGCATTTAAACGTTCATATTTATTAACTTGTAAGGTTGTAATATTTTAGTACAAAAGCATTTAACTCTTTCTTGAAAGGAAAAGTTCTTATGTGTCCATATACTACTAATTATACGGTAAAATGTTAGTAAGTTGTAAGTTGGGAGAAAGAAAAATGATAAGTGGGGAGAAGTGTAGTAAGTTGTAAATATATAAGTACCCAAAATGATATTAATTATGTAATTGATAATACATACACTAAAGCATTAAAATGAATCAAACAGAATAATTGATTTCTTTTAAAAAATAATAATATTTACAGCATTTTTTATGAATATGTTTTGGTTTGTATAGAACTTTTTTCTCCTAACAAGGTACACATCATGAATACAACAATTAAGTTGCTTATTAAATAGTTGGCATGTCTCTTTCTCATACAAATGAGAAACTCAATTTATTATCTTTCTGAAAAATAATGAAAGAGCATATTTGTTTATTTTACTTAATGTATTTGTCTTTTTTGTAAGGTTAGTTACTGACGATTCGTAATGTATACATACACATAGTTAGGTACACTTTGTATAAGAGTATGTCTACATACACAACGGGGTTGGGTTTCATAGTGTGCTAGGTTGAGCATTGTGGTTTTCAACGAGCGAGCACTCTAGAAAGCTAATGTTTTCGCTTGTATTTTTGTTTCATTTTAGGTGTGGGTATTTATGAAACTTATTAGATAATTTTGGAAATAAAAAAATGGATTTTATGGCATCTTGACGTGGCCCTTGCTGGTCCCTTTGTGAGGTGGTCGGCAAGGACCCTCGATGAGGCCTTGATGAGGTTGGCTGTAAACTTAAATGATTTTTATAAATACCTTCTTTCTTTGTGTTTAGCATCCAAAAAAGTTGTAGCATAACTCTATCAAATTTACATCTCATTTTTTCTATTTTCAGATCTTTACTACCTTGAGTATTGTTTGGTAATAGTGATTCATGATTGAGTGGGAAAAACCATGCTCTTGAGTGGTGTGTACTTAAGGTAGTGTTTGAGAATTGGTTTTAGGTGAGGAGCCTGTGTGGCGGTGAGCTATGCGTCGATTGGTAGTTGCTAGGATGCAACTTTTTCATTAGAGAGGAACTTGAGTGGCTGTGAACTATGTATTGACTGGTAGTTTCTATGATGCAACTTTTTCATAGGTTAGAAGCCTATGTGGTGATAAATCATGTGTCAATTGAGTGTTTTCGTGATATATGGCTGAGTGTAGCTCCTATATTTGTTTGCTATTGGTACAATGTGTCTTCCACATTGGTTGTTGGTGGTTCATAGTTGAGGGTAACTCCCAAGATTGATTGTTCACATTCTTACTCACTTTATTGATCAACAATTATTGATCACACTACATTGAGTAGTGTTGGTTTGGAGGATAGTCATGTTCATGTGTCAGACTAAGTCATTGTAGAGGCACAAGAAAGGGAAACAATAAGCAGTTAAGGTAGTGTGACCCCTGATTGATAAAGCTATTGGTGGTTTTATTTTTGTCAATATTACATTTTTTTTGTTGCTTAGTAGATTTGTTTGCTACCGGGTGGTTACCTTAAGCAACTCGAGTATGTTAACATATAGGTAGAGGTTCTGTGTAGATTTATCTCGTTATATCTAGTGTTATGCATGTTCTATTATTTGGTTAATATAATATGAGTTTAAATTGTGTATTGTTCTACATACTAAGGTTTATACTTTGATTAGAAAGCTCTTAATATTTATGGTTTGCTTTCTAAATACTAATGATATATCTACTACTTAATATACTGGTTGTCTATAATTATTGTTTACTGTTTTCATTTCTATATATTAAATTTTTTACTTTCTACTATTATGAGTTAAGTGTAATGTTATTATAATTTGAGTTTCTAACGTGCATGTGCTAATATACTAGATTTAGACTAATTAAAAAACTTATTTGATTTGTGTAGTTGCATGTTTTCTTTCCTTTATTTGTAACTTACTTATAGCTTTCTCATTATTTCTTCTACAGATTGAATTTAATATGCCTACATGAGAGTTTAGCAATAGATAATTGAGTCACTAGGAGTGTATCAAATTGAAAGATAGTTAGACTCCTAATCAACTTCTTAGGGATTCGTTGACACATTATGTGGTATTGGTGTTTTGGGGAAAATAGTTGAGTTACTAAGAGTATGTCAACTTGGAAGATAGTTAGACTCATCGTCAACTTCTTCTTATGAATTCACTGACACATTTATATGACATTAGTGTTTGACCACTCATCCTATCGATGTGTTGTAAGCATATTATGAAGTCTTTTATGTCCAAGTCTGTTATACCCTCCCACAGCACGTAGAGATGTGGGACTCTATGCTATGTATTGTATTTGGGAGATCTTTTTTTGTCTACAATTCTCTTAGTTTGTCTGTACATTCAATCTTTTGTTTGTTGCAAGATTTTACCTTGGTATTGCCTTGGTGCTATTCTTTGTCTGATTTGCATGATTACATGTGTTGCTTCTCATTTTGTTTGCTTCTCCTTGTGTTTGCTTTAAGTTTCTCAACTGTGTTGTATGAGTGTTAGGATTATTGTATTTATGTTTAACTTCTTTCCTTTATATAGGTATGTGGCATGTTGCATACTCTATGTGTGTGCTTTTTTGAATTTCTAGGTCAAAAAAGTGAAAAAGTGTGCCCAACTTGTGTTTATTTGTACATGCTATCCTTGATAGTAGTTATTAGATTATATGTTGTTTCTACATGATACGTTCACTAAGTATGTGTTTGTTTTGTTTATGAAAGTTGCATATGTAGATTGAAGTCATTAAGATTTATACTTCCAATGTATAGATGTTAAAACCCTTGTGTTTTAGACTAACATAATGTGGATGAGTTGATCCTAGAAGATTGATAGAGCGCACAAGATGGATGCACTTGGACTAGGTGTGTTTTTGGATGTTTGGTGTGCGTCAATTTTTTTTTCATGAGAATTAATGTCTTTAGGTCATCTTCATGATCATCTTATGACTAATATGCATCTGTACTTAATAGTGTAATGTTTTGACTTGGAAAGCCAAAGGGGGAGAATGTAAGGTTGCAACCTTTCGTGCTATTGTTGGCTTTCTTTATGCAAAATGTGGTGTCTATTTATTTTACTTAGTGTATTTGTCTTATTCGGTGTAAGGTTGGTTACTGAAGATCAGTAATGCACACATGCATATAGTTAGGTATACTTTGCATGTGATTATGTTTACACACACTATGGGGTTGGTTTTCATGACATGCATGTTAGGTTAAGCGTTGTGGTTTTCAACGAGTGAGTGTGCGAGTGAGTCGACGTTGTCTCTTGTGTTTTTGTTTTGTTTTGTTTTGGGTGTGGATATTTATGAAAATTAGTTGACAATTTTGGAAACAAAAAATGGGATTTTTTTGGCACTCGATAAGAACCTTGTCGGTCCTTCAAAAAGGTGTCCGATAAGGCCTCGATAAGGTTGGGTGTGAGTATGGATAATTTCTATAAATATCCGTTTATTTGTGTGTGGTGTCCAAAAAAATTGTAGTAAAGCTCTATGAAATTATCATATCATTTTTCTATTTTTGAATCACTATTACCTTGAGTTTTGTTCGATATTAGTAATTTGTGATTGAGTGAGTAAAATCATGCTCTTGAGTGGTGTGTACTCAAGGCAGTGTTTGTAAGTGTGTTTTAGGTGAGGAGCATATGTGGTAGTGAGTTGTGCGTCTGCTGTTTGTTGTTAGGATGCAACGTTTTCATTGGAGATAAACTTGTATACTTGTGAATTGTGTGTCGATTCGTAGTTGCAACGATGAAATTTTTTCCTAGGTAAGGAGCCTATATGGTGGTAAGCCGTGTGTTGGATAAGTGTTAATCGTGATACGTGGCTAAGTGTAGTTCCCATGTTTAGTTGCTCTTGGTATGTGGTAGAATGTGTTTCCCACATTGGTTATTGGTGGTTCATGGTTAAACATAGTTTCCACGATTGATTGTTCACATTCTCTTTGACATTACTGATCATTGGTTACTGATCACACTACATTGAGTAGTGTTGGTTTTAGAGGAAAGCTTGGTTTGTTTTTCAGACCAAGTCGTTACGAAGGAAAAAAGTGAGGGTAGTAATAGGCAGTTAGGAAAATGTAGCCCCTAACTGATGGAGGTATTTGTGGTTTTATTTCTGTCAGTGTTTCATCTATTTTTATTACTAAGTGGATTTGTTTGCTATTAATTGGTGCCTTAAGCAATTCGAGGATGCTGACACATAGGTAGAGGTTTTATGTGGGTTTACCTCATTATATATGGTATTATGGATGTTTTATTGTTTGGCTAGTCTAATCTGAGTTTAAATTATGTATTGTTCTACATATTGTGGTTTACACTAATTAAAAATCTTTTAATATTTATGGCTTACTTTTGAACACTTATAACATACCTACTGCTTAATATACTTGTTGTTTGTGATTATTTTTTACTATTTTCATTGCTATCTATTAAGTATTTTACTCACTACTATTGCGAATTAGGTGTAGTGAGAGTATAATAAGAGTTTTTATTGTGTATGTTCCAACACATTATATTTAGGTTTTAGTTAGAAAGCTTATTTGATATGTGTAGTTTCATGCTTTCTTTCTTTTACTTATGGCATGCTTATAGCTTTTTGATTATTGCTTCTGCTTATTGAATTTAATATGCTTACATAAGAGCTTGGTATGAGTCTTTAAGGAGTATGTATCTCCTTACTCTAGTTGTGTACTTGGTGTCAGACTCTTCTTTTGGTATTCTGTGTTAGATGTGATTGAATGCTGTGAAAGTATAATTATCATTAACTGAATATGTTTCCACATTTGTAGTCTTGAAGTGATTGGAGATTCTTTATAGCTTTTCATATATGTATGCCTATTTCACATGTTATGATGTTTGTCATGTATGTATGTTTCTAATATGGACAGGAGATTGTGGCAACCGACACTTTTATGTTTACCATAGATCATTGTTTTCTTATCTTTTGGTTGTTTTCACTATATGATGAATTAAAAATTAATTTTGTTTTCTTTTGCTGTGTTATCAACTTAACACATGTTGTAAGGCCTACTTGATAGTGTTGGAATAGAGCTCATGAAAAGATTCCATGGGTTGGTGTTTTCCAGTCATTATTTAGGTCTTGGTTGCCTATTTGGGTTAGAAGAATAATAGACCTTTGTGCAATTGTTCTTACGTATGGGTTCTTACACCTATACAATATAAAACTGTTAGCCATAGATATCTAAACATTGTCCCTTAGCCCACCTATCTTGGGCCGACTGGGATATGTATAAACAACTTATGTTTAACATGATTTCCATGACCACTTAGAAGTCCACAAATAATCTCATTCCATTCGAGAAATTCATGCTGACCTCACAGCTTAAGAATCTAATAGTCATATTAAGACCATCTTGGTGGAAATTTCATCAATAGTCCTCTGTCCAAATATTGACTGGCTTGTGGTGCCACAGCAAGAAGTGTAGCAAAAGCTAAAAAAAGGTAGCTTCTTATACGTGGCTGTCTCCACTAAGTCACCATTCACACAAAAAGTTATAGTTATTCAACTCTCTAGCAAATTTAAGACTATCTTGGTTTAACTTCTAAAACATCAAGGGGTGGAACCACTCGTTTGAATCGAGCTCTGATGAGTGCCCAAAAAGCACTAAAATAACCATGATTTTATGTACATTAATTGATTAAAAATACATATATTTATATGTTTTATCATATATTTATATAAATTTGTCTTTTTCGGAATCACGGGTATTTTTATTGTTTTTCAGGTATTTTGGCTTAAAAATGCAATTTAAATACTCAAAGAGGAATACTTGAAGCAATACATCACAAATATATTAATAAATAAGTGGGAAAAGGTCAACAAACATGGAAAAATTGGACAAAATGGGTCGAAAAGGTCAAAAATGTCAAAAAGACGGAAATCGCGCGGACGCTTCAAATTGCCACAGGCGGGGCCGGCCTGGGCCGCTTCACGGCCATTGCCGTGCCATACCCGCCCACATCGCGTGCGCTTCATCGCTGCGCACGTTCCACGCGCGGCTCGCGCCGGCTGACAGCCGCCAAGCTCCGCGCGCCAACGCCTTTTTCGCCCCATTTTTCACGCGTGCACGTCAGATTGACGTCATGCGCGTCATTAATGACATCGGCAATTCCAATACGCGTTTTACATTTTTTAATATTTTTTTAACATTTTTTTACTCATTTTTTCTCTCCATCCTCACCTATAAATACCTTCCCTTCACTTCAAAACACACCTTCAAAACACACTTCTCTCTTCTTTCTTTCTCTTTTTCTTAGATTTTTAGGTTTTTTAGTTTTTCTTAGTTTTTAGTTAATTTCTCTTAGTTTTAGAGTTCTTCCCTTTTTGGGAAGAACTAGTTATGTTTTTGTAATATATTAGCTTTTGATTGATAAACGGGGAGTGCAAATTCCGCTTGGAGGTTTTCAAAGAACTAGAATAGCATCGAAGTTGCGTAAGGATTTTATTTTCTTTACGGTTATTTTTTATGCTTTATTCTTACATGTTATATTTAATTTGTCTGTGATTAAATTTAACTTTGTCACCGCTTATAAACATGATGTAATAATAACGTTGTTATCTGCGAAAATATTAAATAGGTAAAAATCTCTAAAAATGAATTGATTTTGTTTTTATTCAAGATTTTATATTAAGAATGTTAGAGAGAAATATATTATTTTTCATTACAAACTTAAACACGAAAATTAGATTTTAAGGTTTAGTTATCCTATTCGATTTAGAGTAGTGCTCTTTTATTTGATGGTACTTGTAGTAGTAGAGTGAAGCTCTATTTCAAAAGTTTTTATAAGAATTATTATCCGAAAATGTATTAATGACAACATGTTTTCAAGAGTGGTTTTAAAACTTGAAAGTTAGTACTGGATAATTAAATTCTTAGGTTTAATTTGGACACCTTGAATAAAGTTTAAACTGCCTAACCCCACCAAAGGTGGCATTTAAATAGGTTCATTTTCAATCTCTTAGAAAAAGGAATTAATTTAATTAACCAAATTAGTTATCAACCCCACCTAGGTGTTAATTGATTTGTTTAGTTAACAAAGAATATCTAACCCCACCAAAATTGGTATTCATATAAAAAGAGAATCAATAAATATCAATTCATATCTTTAATAACCTAATTAATATGAGCAAGCATAATTAACTTAATTATTATATCCATAAATACTCCACTGTTTTAACAGATAAAATTTGCATAAATGTTTATTGAATCTATGTTTATTTTTTTTTGTAAGTAGATTAAAAACACAAAAACCAAAATATCGTGACAGGATGTTTAGGATTTAATTTCGTTTTTAAAAGTTTGAATAATAAATTAAAAACCACATACATTCCTTCCTTAGATCGACTCGAGTATACTTATCATTTTCTACGAAATGATTACCGTGCACTTCGCGAGTTTTATAAATAGATAAAACCAAATGAATCGAAGCAGATCTAAGAATGCTCGGTTACCGCTCGATCAAGTTTTTGCCCGTTGTCGGGATCGAACCCTGTCACCAAAAAAAATAAATAAAAAATAAAAAATAAAAAAAATCAAAAAATCAAAAAAATCAAAAAAAATAAAAAAATCAAAAAAAATAAAAAAAAAATCAAAAAAATCAAAAAATCAAAAAATAAAAAAAAATCAAAAACTTTATTTTCAATTTTTTTTTTGTTGTTTTTTCTTTTTCTTTTTTTTTCTTTTACCTTTTTCAATTATTTTTTTTCAATTTATTTTTTTTATTTTTTTTTTGGCTTAATTTTTATTTTTTCTCTTTTTTCTTTTACTTTTTCAATTTATTTTATTTTTGGTTTAATTTTTTTTTTTTTTTTTTTCAAATTTTTTTTTAACTACTTTTTTTTTAATTTTCGTTTAAGTTAATTAACTTAGGTTTTTAGTAACTTAATTTACTAACTTAATTAACTTAGATTTTCATTAACTTAATTAACCTACCTTTTATTAACTTAATTAACTTAAATTTTAACTTAACTTAACTTAATTAACTTAATTTTAATAGCATGAAAAGTAAAGATCTAAGGGAGTTCGTTTGTGAGACTAGTTCTTGGAAGCCTCAGTTACTTAGTCTTTCCTGGGAGCGTTACTCTGTCTAGGAGGATGGTTTTAAGGAGCCTTTGCCCCACTGCATTCTTTCACGGGAGCACTCTTGGTTAATCGATTATGTTATTTTAACTTAAAAAATTAAAAAAAAAAAAAATTCTAAACTATCTCCAAAATTTTAAAGCCTTTAATTACAATCTAAGGAGTTAGTTGTTTTGTTTGTTCTAGGTACAATTGTGTTTTGATGCCTTAATTATTTGATTTGCACCTAGATGTGGGTTATCTAAAACCCTCAAGCATGCCCTAGTTTTTGGTATAGAAAATTTGAAAATCAATAGGGCATGTTTGAAACAAGATAGGTAGACAACATTGTCTTACTTGTAGGTTTGATTGACTCAATGATGAGGGGACATTGAGTTTACTTAAAAGGCAATCCCAGTTACGTCTTGCTAAGGCGTTAAACTAAGTTGGATAGGAGGCAACCCATCATTTTTAGGTAATTTTTTGTTATTTGTTTTAATTTTATTGTTTATTTTGGTTTAATTATATGTGAATAATTTTTAAATTGTTAAAACTAAAAATATTTTTTTGAGTTGTTAGAAGTTCTGACAAAGAATCGCTCAGTATACACTTTAATGATGAATATGATGAATGCACTTGCATTTCTCCATTACTACTTACACATTCTCAAGAAATAGGTAATCTTTCTTCTCTTTCTCTTTATCTTTAATTTACGCTGTTACATTGAGGACAATGTAAGTTCTTGGTCAGTGGTGAAAAGTTACCATGCTTAATTAGAAAAGAAAAAAAGATTTAACAATTTAAAAAAAAAAAAATTCAAAAAAAAAAAAAAAAAAAATTTTCTTTTTTTATGTTCACATCTTCATTTTTTGTGTTTGTTTTGTGTGATTTAGTAATTTTTGAAATTTAAAAAAAATTAAAAAAAAAATAATAAATATATTTTCTCACAAAAATTTATCATTTCTTTAAATCAAATTTAAGTAAAGAGTTAAGTCTTTGTCTTGTTAGATTAATTTTTGAAAACATATCATGAAATATTATGTAATTATTTTTGATAATTAGTTAATTTTTGTCATAACTAGTATTTCTTGATAAGATGTAGAAATTATATTAAACCCAAAATCGGTATTTATGAATTTGTTTTAGTGGAGACTACCTTTGTGAGATATAATTTGAGCCTAATTTCCCTTATTGAGTGAAATATATATTTTTCTACTCCAAACACATTTCTTATTTCTTCAAATTCTTAGATGATCTCTATAGGCATTAATATTGAATGTATGAATTTTTTCTCATCTTAATAGAGTATCGTATATTTTTTATTATTATTTTTTGCTTAGATTAAATGATTTGAGTAGAAATTGATAGTATATGCTTTTATCTCATTCGTGCATGATCAAGTACAAAAAAAGAGACATATCTGGGGTTACCTAAACCAAGATCAAACAGAAAAGCCACAAAATTAACCACTCACCAAAATCCTTAAAAAAATGTACAATCTGTACATGGGTTGACTCTCTAAAAAAATGATATATATTGAAAAGTATCTTCAGAAAAAAATAGAGAGATAAAGAATATATAGTATAATTTACATAGTATGACCCGCATTACCCAAAATCCTAAAAAAAAATGTACAATCTATACATGGGTTGACTCTCTAAAAAAAATGATATATATTGAAAAGTATCTTCAGAAAAAAATAGAGAGAGAAAGAATATATAGTATAATCTACATACTATGACCCACATTGCCTACAAAATTGTGAGTAAAGGCTAATTACAAAAGAAAGATATAGGAAGTAATTCCCTAAAAAGTCATTGCACTTTCTTCATTTGTAAAAGGCATATATCTTGAAATTTTTTCTTAATGAGTTTGATTTATGCATGAAAATAATTTTTATATATGATATCTTTATAATTTATACATTTGATTCCTTCCATGAGATCAATGTCAAAATAACACTTTGAGCCTTTCTTCTTTATACATATGCGAACATATTAGTTCATTTCTATACATCAACTCTTTCGCATATAAATTAGTATGAGTGTTTGAACCCATAGGATTCAGTGTTTTGAGAGTATTGACTTGTGAGGAATAGAGTCGAAGCGAATTCGGATTTATGACACTGAAATTGGGTGAAATTAAATTGATACATTTTTGATATGAAATATGAAAATGATTTTCGACTAATTATTATAATAAATCATGATTGTTTAAAAAGATTAAAATAACTTATGCTTGAGATTTTAATTATGATCTTAAAGGAGATTAAAAAGTATGAGACATTTTTGTGATATGTTGTTTTCTTTTTATTCTTAAAATTTAATTTTGATTTTGTTGTAATTTTAGTTGATTGTTGTTATTATTTCTTTTAATTTTTACATTTAGTTCAATGTTTGTGGGTATCATTATCGAAAACCCTCACGAGACTCAAACTCGATCCACTAGGGCAACCTAGTGGGTTTAAAAGGCTGTTGCATAGGCTAAATGCAACCGTGTCAATCTACGAAGTGATTTAGGATAGTTTAATTTTTAGTTTTTATCGCTTCTCTTGCTAAGGGACTAGCAAGAAGTTCGTTGAAGGGTTGTGATGAGTGCCCAAAAAGCACTAAAATAACCATGATTTTATGTACATTAATTGATTAAAAATACATATATTTATATGTTTTATCATATATTTATATAAATTTGTCTTTTTCTGAATCACGGTATTTTTATTGTTTTTCAGGGTATTTTGGCTTAAAAATGCAATTTAAATACTCAAAGAGAATACTTGAAGCAATACATCACAAATATATTAATAAATAAGTGGGAAAAGGTCAACAAACATGGAAAAATTGGACAAAATGGGTCGAAAAGGTCAAAAATGTCAAAAGATCTGAAATCGCGCCCGCCGCTTGCAGCGCTGGGCACTTGGCCTCTGGGCGCTTCCCGTGCGCGCATGGCGTACAGACCGGGTGTCTGCCCATCCGGCGCCCCATCGCGCGGGCACCGTTCCATTCACGGCCGAAATGCCGCGCGAATACGCCCAACAGCGCCCCTCCGCCTAACGCTTTTCGCCCATTTTTCACGTGTACCGCTTGTGACGTCATGCCGGGCGTCATTAATGACATCGACAATTCCAATACAGCGTTTTACATTTTTTAATATTTTTTAACATTTTTTTACTCATTTTTCTCTCCATCCTCGCCTTTAAGTACCCTCTCTCCCTTCACCTCAAAATACTCCTTGACACCACACTTCTCTCTTCTTTCTTTCTCTCTTTTCTTAGATTTTTAGGTTTTTTTAGTTTTTCTTAGTTTTTAGTTAATTTCTCTTAGTTTTAGAGTTCTTCCCTTTTTGGCACGAACTAGTTATGTTTTTGTAATATATTAGCTTTTGATTCAATAAACGGGAGTGCAAATTAAAACGGAGGTTTTCAAAGAACGGGAATAGCATCGAAGTTACGTAAGGATTTTATTTTTCTTTACACGGTTATTTCTTATGCTTTATTCTTACATGTTATATTTAATTTGTCTGTGATTAAATTTAACTTTTGTTGTTTATAAACATGATGTAATAATAACGTTGTTATGCTTAAGTAAATATTAAATAGGTAAAAATGTTTAAAATGAATTGATTTTGTTTTTATTCAAGATTTTATATTAAGAATGTTAGAGAGAAATATATTATTTTGCATTGCAAACTTAAACATGAAAATTAGATTTTAAGGTTTAGTTATCCTATTCGATTTAGAGTAGTGCTCTTTTATTTGATGGTACAATCGGCAGTAGTTAGAGTGAAGCTCTATTTCAAAAGTTTTTATAAGAATTATTATCTGAAAATGTATTGACAACATGTTTTCAAATAGTGGTTTTAAAACTTGAAAGTTAGTACTCGGATAATTAAATTCTTAGGTTTAATTTGGACACCTTGAATAAAGTTTAAATCAGTCTAACCCCCACCAAAGGTGGCATTTAAATGGTTCATTTTCAATCTCTTAGAAAAAAGGAATTAATTTAATTAACCAAATTAGTTATCAACCCCACCCATAGGTGTTAATTGATTTGTTTAGTTAACAAAGAATATCTAACTCACCAAAGGTGGTATTCATATAAAGAGAGAATCAATAAATATCAATTCATATCTTTAATAACCTAATTAATATGAGCAAGCATAATTAACTTAATTATTATATCCATAAATACTCCACTGTTTTAACAGATAAAATTTGCATAAATGTTTATTGAATCTATGTTTATTTTTTATGTAAGTAGATTAAAAACACAAAAACCAAAATATCGTGACAGGATGTTTAGGATTTAATTTCGTTTTTAAAAGTTTGAATAATAAATTAAAAACCACATACATTCCTTCCTTAGATCGACCTTGGGAGTATACTTATCATTTTCTACGAAATGATTCGTGCACTTGCGAGAGTTTTATAAATAGATAAAACCAAATGAACGGGCAGGATCGGCAATGTCGGTTCTGCCCCGATCAAGCTCCTGTGACCTTCTCAAGAAGTCAAACTAGCATATGTACCAGCATGACCACAATAGACCTAACATGATCGTGGAAGAAGAGTACAAACAGACACCAATACATAATAAAGAACACATTCCAATCCATCCTAGAGCATTTCATAGTGTCATAGCATCTGGAACCCCTTCTCGTTCATAAGGAAACCCAATATCATCTTCCAATTCCCAGAGTGTGATAGAGCCCACCTATAGCCAAACATGCTACCTCGTAAGTTACATAGTAAAAAATGCCACCTAATAGGCATTATAGTCAACAATTATGCCTTCCAGTCCAGATTATTGCCTTATATGTTGTGATGTCTACATTACCACTGTCATTGGGGTTAATTATTGCCTTATATGTCGTGATGTCTACATTACCACTGTCATTGGGGTTGTATTATCCACATGTCTACAATTTAGTTAAAATAATCTAGAATAATCTTCTAGGCTACTGATGAGTGCTTGAAAAGCACTAAAATTATCATAATTTAATGTATTTAATTAATTAAATAGATTCATATTTGTATGATTTTATCATATTTTTATATAAATTTGCCTTTTTAACATCACAGGTATTTTTATTATTTTTTAGGTATTTTCATTCAAAAATAACTTAATGACTCGAAAAAAATACTGAAGGCAATATATCACAAATATGTTGAGAAAAAAATGAGAAAATGCCCACATGCACGTAACCAGTGCATGTAACCAACACATGCCTAGAACGCGCCTAGCCCACGCCACTACTACAAAATGTGGCATTTAAGTCAATATGTAAAGTTGATTTGTGGATAAAACTGACATATAATCAATTTAAAGTTGGTTTGGTGAAAAATCAATGCTACATGTAACGTCGGTTGACATGTAGAACTAACGCTACACATAGGACGTAGCATCAGTTCTACATGTCAACCGACACTATCCATGTAATTAATTTTTTTATTATATACAATTTTTTTGGGTCAGTTATTATTTTATTTAAACTGTTTAAAATTGAATTTGGATATATATAGTATAATTTTTTCTTCATTTATTTAGTCAATTGGTTTTTAAAATTATATAATTTATAGAATTTTGTGTATTTGTTTGGATACATATTTAATTTTATGTACATGTTTTTCATAATTAGTTATCGAATTTGGATAGCATGAAAAACACAATACATAAAAGTTTTCAAAAAAAATATAAAAGGCCTATAGTTAATTAAAATCTTAAAAAATAATTGACCAAAAAATAAAAAAATTGTATTGTTTAATTTCAATTTTAAAAATTGTTAAAATAATTAAAAAATATTAATTCATGTGAATAGGGTCGGTTGACGTGTTGAACCGACTCTACACACGTGTATTTTTCCATTTCTCTTATCTCTTTTCCATCAGAACATCATTTTTAATTTGCAGCACAAAAAAAAACTCAAAACCGAGCTTTACCTCCTCCACTCTTTCTCATTTTTCGGCCATCTCCGACTACCATTTCCAACGCCGTTTAATGGGTTTTCTTCCTCTCCAGATTATCTTCTAGATCCCCTTTTTTTTTAGCGAAATACTCAAATTTTTATACCTATTTTCTCACTTACAAAACACCATTTTTTCTTCATTTCCTTCATTTTGTCACTTCATTTACTCTTATAAGTATTTCTATTAATCATACGCACTTATTATTCAGTTTGTGTTATTTTTTGTATAAATTTTTGATTTATGTATGTTTTATATTATGCATGTTATTATTTGTTTGGCTGATTTTTTATGGAAATAATATCTTAATGTTGTGGGTTTGAGGGACTAGAATATTTACCGTACGTGGATAAATTTATTTACATATAAATAATTATATTTTATTAAGTAAAAGTAATACAATTTTTAAATGATTAAAATGATAAATTTTTGTATTATGTATGTTTTGGTATATATTCTAATAATTAGGGAATTCATATATAATAATACCTTAAATATATTGATTGAATACATATTTAATATATTTAATGTCATTAATAGAAAATGGACAAATCTTGGATGTCAAAGTGTAGAATTGAGCAGGACTACATTTCTGGAGTTGAAAGTTTCATGGAATTTGCTTGTAGTAATAATAATAATGAAATTAATATGATTCGATGTCCATATGTTAAATGTAAAAATAAGCGATTTCATGAAGTTGATGAGGTTAAGTATCACCTTATCCGTAGTGGTATTCTTTTGAGCTATAAATGTTGGTATTATCATGGAGAAAATATTGATAATACTCATGGGGAATAGATAAATAAGAATGTGAGTGGATTGCATACATCTTATCATAATGTACAGGCAAAAAATATGTTTCATGGTGTTGAAGATGAACTACATGAGGATGATCCCGAAACCTTTAAAAAACTTCTAGAAGATGTCGAAAAACCATTGTATCCAAAATGCAAGAAATACACTAAAATGTTGGGATTGGTTCATTTGTACAATGTGAAGGCAAAACATGGGTTTTCAGACAAGGGATTCACAGAATTACTAAATCTACTAATAGATATGTTTCCTCAGGGTATTGAATTGCCATTTTCAATGTATGAAGTGAAGAAATCTCTTAGTCAATTTGGCATGGAATATTATAAATGGAATATCATAAGATTCATGCTTGTCCAAATGATTGCATTCTTTATAGAAAAAAATATGAGACAATAGATGATTGTCCGATGTGTAAAGAATCGAGATGAAAGTATGCTACAAATGAGACAACACCTAAGAAAGGCGTTCCCGCAAAGGTTCTTTGGTACTTTCCTTCGATTCCTCGCTTTCAAAGGTTGTTCAAAAATAAAGAGACATCAAAGATGTTGACTTGGCATTCAGATAATTGATCTAATGATGGGGTGCTACGTCATCCTTATGATTCTCCAAATTGGAAAGTAATAGATAATTTATCCCTTCAATTTGCGTCTCATCTGCGCAATCTTCGTCTTGCCATTGCTGCTAATGGAATTAATCCACATAGTTCCCTTAGTAGTAGATATAGCTATTGGCCAGTAATTATGGTAACATACAACCTTCCTCCCTAGTTATGTATGAAAATAAAAATCATGATGTTAACATTATTAATCTCCGGACCGAAACAACCCGGTGTTGATATTGATGTATATTTGCAGCCTCTGATAGATGATTTAAAGACGTTGTGGAATGATGGTATAAATGTTTACAATGCACATAAATAAGAACACTTTAACTTGAGGGGGGTCTTTCTATGCACAATTAATGATTTTCCTACCTATGGAAACTTATCAGGACATGCAACAAAAAGGTTACAAGGGATGCCCTATATATAGTGATGGCACTTCTGTAACTTATATTGTCCATGGACGAAAGATGTCTTATAGAAGACATAAAAGATTTTTTCCATCTAGACACAAGTTTAGATACCAAAAGAAACCGTTCAATGGTGAAGAAGATCATGATCATGCACCCCGACCTTTAAGACAATTGAATGGTATGGCATTCAAACGATGTGTTTTGTAAATGTTTGGTGGGTGCGAAATTTCCTGATGGTTACTCATCCAACTTAAGAAATTTTGTGCCTATCAACGATAAGAAACTTTATGGATTGAAATCATATGACTGTCATATCTTAATGCAACAGTTATTACTAGTTGCTATTAGATCAATTCTAACAAAACATGTTCGATTATCAATAATTATTCTTTGTTCATTCTTCAATACAATATGCAAGAAATCTATATCAATTGGCGAGTTAAACTCTTTTTACAGAAAGATGTTGTAGAGACTTTGTGCCTAATTGAAAAATATTTTCCTCCTTCTTTCTTCGATATAATGATTCACTTGTGTGTTCATTTAGTTTGAGAGGTTCAATTGTGTGGTCCTACTTACTTAAGGTGGATGTATTCTTTTGAGAGATATATGCAAGTCCTTAAAGGATATGTAAATAATAGAAATCGACCTGAAGGATGCAGGTGGAACGTTACATTGCTGAATAGGCCATTGAGTTCTGTTCTGAATACTTTAGTGGTTGGACTAAAATTGGGAATCCTACGCACAAGTTGTTCTTATAATGTCACATGATCCAAGTAGGTAACCCTATGCTTGGTAGAAGTAAGAAATTGTTTATTGATTGCACTCGATGGGAAAAGGCACACCGAATCATTTTGGTAAATAATAATGAGGCATAACCGTACATAGAGTAAGTGATGTTTAATCTTTCCATTTATGAAAAAAATATTTTTTATTTAACTATTAATGATGATATCTACTTGATATATCTTTAATAACATTACATGATGCATTTAAACTTATTGAAGATCGATCCTCGTTATAAAAAAGAGGAGAAAAATGGTTGTATGATGAACATAAACGAGAGATTATTAATTGGTTTCGTAACCATGTAAGTGTCACATACAAGAATTCATTAGTACTTCTATGCAATGTTTTAAAGCTTTGCTTTAAACACATTTCATTTTTTTGTATACATAGATTAGAGATGAACTCAACAAACCCAATCATAAAAGAACAAAAAGTTTAGAATGGCTTGCACATGGTCCAAAATTCGATGTCAAATCATTTTCTTGTTTCACAATTAATAGATCGAGGTTTACGACTCAAGCTAGGGACAAAGTCCGAGTAAATCATAATAGTGGTATGAAGAAGGTTGCACAAACTATGCAATTTGCTAGTTCAGAAGATGGTAATCCTGTACTTTCTGATAGAACATATTCTGGTATAATGCAAGATATTTGGGAATTGGATTATGAGGTCTTCCATGAAACAGTTTTCTTGTGTGATTGGGTCAAAGATGTTATCAATGTTGGATATAAAATAGATGATTTTGGATTTACCCTTGTAAATTTATCCAAGATAAGTCACACTAATGATCCTTTCACATTAGCACTTCATGCAAAACAAGTATTTTACGTGAACGATCAAATTGACACAAGATGGTTTGTTGTGTTAACGCCTCCACAAAAAGAGTTTTACCATTGTGATGCTTTAGAAGATGATGACCCTATGCTTGATACATTATCCAATATTAGTAATTTCTCATAAAAATTGCCTAATATATGTGATGATCTAGTTGATGACAATGATTCTTCGTCATGGACTCGAAGTGATTGTAAAGGAATATATGTATACAATCAACAACCTAATTAAACATAATGTATGTTCTATATTGTTCTAATAACTCTTGGATGTTTATATATATGTATGTTCCTAAAATTTTCAATTAATATATATTTCTTCATTGTTTGTAGATATTTCATGGATCTTCGGGTAATAGAGCTTGTAGATCCAGATGATCCATTAGAGCATTTGGAAAAAAGGGGTTGGGCAAATATACCTGATGCTGCACTTAACCCAGATGATATAGTATGGGTTCTATTTGATGCTACTGGTAATCCAATAGGGAAAAATGGCCAGCAATTGAAATCCTCTATTGGTAGACTTGTGAAGTCAAGTCTAGGCATTCCACCCATGCAATCTCATAACGCTAAACCTATATCCAGTATGGGATATAGTCATCCTATTGGTCCTCCCTTTATGCCAGGAATGCAGATGCAATCAAGTAGTGGTTCATTTTATCTAATGCAATTTGCGCATTCTTACCATCAATCACATAATGATGAACGTTTTGGTGAGAATGTACATCCAATAGCTACCCCACATGGGAGCCCTCCTCTATTTGATGAATCATATATGGTGAGATTTTAATTTATGGTGTAGATAATCTATTACTTTTATTTTTTATTATATGTTTTATTTATTATATATAACACTTAAATTTTTTACAGAATATGAAATGTTTGTTGAAACATCCTATCAACAGACTTTGTTGCTATTGGAACGGTACAACAATTGAGCAATGATTGGATGATTTATAATCAATATTTGCCAAATCATTGGCGAATAGTAATTAATCAATCATTGATCAATGATTGTCCACTACTTGTGCCTTATGATGCTACCACAATCCAAGAGGCGGTTGGACACTATGTGGCTTGGAAGTCGATTCAAGTTGTTCTAAATTTTGACATAGTACTATTTTTTATTTAAAATATAACACTTTTACATAGTTGTTCCATACGTTTATGGGCACCAAAACTCAACCAAGCTAAGTAACAAATCAGAGTGACACTTGACTTCATATTTAGAGCTCATTATAACATTAAAAATACCAACTTGATTCCAGATAGCTTCATATTTATAGAAAAAAGATTAATAAAGTGCTAATATGATTTTGAAGGGATAAAGTTATTATTATATCACTCGGATGTCGATGTGATAATCTATTTTACTAATCTTTTAACATATATACGTTATTTTCTATGAATTTAGGATATTATATTCTTATTTTGAATTTAATTACGTATATTTCTTTCGTTGGAACAAGTGGGGCTATGATATGCATATTTTTGATGATTTACAAGAAGAATGGACAGAACACTTTGTTCATATTATAACATTAGGAGAAGAATATAATCTTGAATAACATAGGACAATAACATGATAATATTTATAATGCTTTAATTTCTCCATTCATATGTCTCTGAAGTTTAGACTGCTTGTTTGATGGATGTTTACGTGCTCATGTATGTAGGAGAATGAATTGTTATATGGACCAGCTGCTTTTTACCCAGTTTCCTTGTCACTATGTTGGTGATTCTAAGCCAACCTAGCTTGCTCACCTTGAAATAAAGTGGAAATATCACAAAATTAATGACACTTTGACGACATCATTTTATTTGTAATTTAAGTTAACTATATATATGTATTGTATATACATTATTTTTTTTTGTAATTAATTATATTTAAATTTTCAATTATTTGTATTATTATTTACACTTTGATAAATAGATTTTGATTTTTTATGCTATATGTGATCGAATCAGGTTATTAATATAGTAGAAAATGAGTACAAATATATAAAAAAATCAATATATATTTTAAATTTGGTTCATGATAACTGTATTTTATATAGTTATTTTCACCTATTTTATTAATCATAATTGCTATGTTCTCTCTATTTTTAGTTAATTTTAGTTTAATAAATTAGTATTTACTGTTTTTTATATATTATAAGAAAAATAAATAAATTGTATCGAAAACGTTCTTAATTTCAAATTTTTGTCCACAAATGTAATTTCAAATATTAGAGTTCTTAATTACAATTTATAAAAGTTGAAAATATAAATTAAATTTAAATTTGGGCTTAATTGTAATTATTAAAAGTTGAAAAATTTAATTTAAAATTAGCAAAGGGCTTAACTGTAATTAAAGAAAGTTTAAAATGTAATTTGAATTAAATTTGTGGGTCAAAATATAATTAAATAAAGTTTAATATTCGTGCAGGAGAGAAGAATGCACGCGTCATCATCCACGCGTACAACGTGGACCGTCCGATCAAATCATAAACGGTTAGGATTGGCGCGTGTAGATCAAACCCGACCAAAGCGAATGGATGCAGGGAAGATTCCTTCACGCGGCTCGGCGCCCGAGTGGGGCCCACCTGCCGCGCAGGCCGGCGTGCAGC
The DNA here is from genome assembly GCA_030763125.1 of Hippophae gyantsensis. NCBI lineage: Eukaryota > Viridiplantae > Streptophyta > Magnoliopsida > Rosales > Elaeagnaceae > Hippophae > Hippophae gyantsensis. The sequence continues at coordinate 45,875,685 of CM061035.1, forward strand.
GTGGGACCCACCCGTCTGACGCCGCGCAGACGCTGTCCCCCACGTTCGCGCGCCTCTGATCCCGTGCGCTGATCTCTGCGTGCAACCCGATTTTCCTCCAATAAAGAGATGACACGTGTCCCACTAAATTTTTCAGCAAATGATACTCCGACACGTGTCATATTACAATGAGCGCGACCGCGCTGGATCAAGCCCGTGTTGTAGCCGTTGGCTCCTGTGCGACCATTTATCGTGCGCCTGTTTCCTATCAACGAATGAGATGCTGCCACGTGTCGCACTAATTGTGTCCGCGAATCAGAACGCGACACGTGGCAGCGTGGAAGAAAATTAAAACAGAAACGTGCAGCGTCCCTCGATCCCATTTTCGATACAATTTTTGTCCCCCACGCGTTTAATTTATTATTTTCGCCACAACTTTTTGTCCCCCCGCGTAGATTTAAATTTAATATTTTATTGATGTATTTTTTTGCTATAAATAGGAGATAGTTTTTAGTTGTAAAAAAGTTTGGTTGGAGTAGTTTTTGGAGTAGAGATTTAGTTTTAATTTTTGAAAGTTTTTAGAGTGTTTTAGTTTTTTCAGTTTGTAATTTTTATTGTGTTTGTGTGTTGGACGGCAAAACACGCAGAAGCCATTTTTGGCTTTTGTTGTGTTTTGCGTGTGCCAAATATTTGTTTTAAGTGATGTTTTAATTTTATTTCTGCTTCTTCTTATTTTTCTGTAGTTGTTATAATTTTTATTTTAATTCTATGAAGTAATTTAATTTTTCTAGGGTTGCATTTGATCGAAATTTATGAAACTTGATTTTAATTATTTTTGATAGATTTATAAGACGTTCGATTTGTTCGTTCTATTTTGTTCTTAATGCTTTTTGATTATTTACGAATCTTATCAAAACGATCCGTGGCACATGAATAAACTTGAGAAAGGCATTTGTGTGTATATTGCTCGTAAATAGAATGACATGTATGATGAAGGATAGAGATATACCCTAATTGTATGTGTGGCCATTTGAAAACTTAGAACGTAATGAATCTCGGTAAATTTAATTTTCATAGAGATATAGTAAATTAATTTAACGAGGTGTGTTTATACGGAGCTCGAGAGAGATGTATGAATAATAAAAAAAGAAGTTTTCGGTTGACAAATTAAATGTACTAAAAAAATATAAATCAAAAGAAAATAATATGATTTGAGTGGATTAGTTTGATGAAAAATTGCAATCCTAGATTTCTTTTATTTTCTTATTTTACTTTTTTATTAACCAACGATTGTTTTGGATAAAATCAGAGAGATACAATTTTAGTACTCGACAAACTATGGTAACAAATCCTCGTGGGATCGATACTTTACTTACAAATCTTTATTACTTGTGACCGTGTATGCTTGCACGAGTTCGTGTGTTGAAAAACACGCAACAGTTCACTCTTTGAACCAACTTTACACGTAAAGTCGGTTCAACACGTGAACCAAATATACATTTAAAGTTGGTTCAACGTGTGAACTGACTTTAAATTTTAAGTCTTTCAATTTAAAGTCGGTTTTTAACCAACTTTAATGGCCTGTTTTGTAGTAGTGCATCGAGCACACATTGCATTGATTTTCGTGTGTGCCAGAACATGCCTACGCCATGTCTTGTGCCCACCAAACGCCCATCTGTCGCAAATTTTGCACCCCACATGCGTGCTAGCTTGTCAAAACAAATCCAAAATCAATTGTTGAAATATTTTCCCATCTTTTTTGGCCTTTTCCTCATCTATAAAAGGACCATCTTCCCCCTTTGTAAAACACAATTTTCTCAGCTCTTTTTCTATCTAGCTTTCTCTTTCTAGAAATTTTTCTTTTTTCTTTTTTTAGTTTTTTGTTTTAAAGTTATTATATTTAGTTTTTGATTCAATAAATGGGAATGTCAATTTGTTTGGAGATTTTTCAGCAAAATAATTAGCATCAAAATTTTGTAAGGATTCTTTTGAGGTATAATTTTAAAATGAATTTTTTATAGTTATTTTTTATGTTTTATTCTTATATGTTATGTTTAATTTGTCTACAATTAAATTTAACATGACTGACTGTTTAAATAGGTAAAACATCTCTATAAAATAAATTGATTTTGTTTTTATTCAAGATTTTATATTAAGGATTTTAGAGAAAAATATATTATTTTTCATTACAAACTTAAAATCTAAAAATTAGATTTTAAGGTTTAATTATCCGATTTGATTTGGAGTAGTGCTATTTTATTTCTTGGTACAATTCTCCGGTAGTTAGAGTGAAGCTCTATTTCAAAAAACTTTTATAAGAACTATTATTCAAAAATGTATTGACAATATATTTTCAGTAATGGTTTTAAAACTTGAAAGTTAGTACTCGGATAATTAAATTCTTAGGTTTAATTTGGACACCTTGAATAAATTCTAATTAACTAATTCTGCCTAAAGCTGTGATTAGATAGTTTGCTATTTTCTTAAAAATAAAGCTGAAATTTAATACTTAATTAATTAATAAGTACCACCTAAGGATATTAGTTAATTAATATTAAACAAAAAAATTTGGGACCTGCCTACAGACATTTTCATACCATAAAGAGAAAATCATCAAATATCAATTTATATATTTAATTACCTAAATAATATGAGCAAACATAATTAAATTAATTATCATATCCTTAAATAATCTACTGTTATGAATGATAAAAATTTGCATTATTGTTTATTGAATCTATATCTATGGTTATTTTTTTTGTTATTAGATTAGGAAACACAAAAACCAAAATATCGTGACAAGATGTTAAGGATTTAATTTCGACTTTAAAAGTTTGAATAGTAAATTAAAAACCATATATATTCCTTCCTTAGATCGACCTTGGGAGTATACTTGCCATTTTCTATAAAATGATTCGTGCACTTGCGAGAGTTATATAAATATGAAACCAAAGTATTTTGCATGATCGGTATTGCATGCTGATCTTGTTTCATCAGCTACGCGAGAATGGATTGTTTGATGGCTTCTAGGTTGACCCATTACCTTGCAACATAATATCACATTTATGACTAGGAATTATTTCGCGTCACCAGAAATGTAGTCCAACATTCCACCTACCAATTCACCTTAAATAGGATAGTATGCTTCTGAATAGGATGGATCATCCCACATGAAATATCATATTAACCAAGAATTGACCACCCATAATATGGCCATCCAACCTCACAGTCTAGGTTGTAGTTGTTCAACAAAAACTTCCTAGTGTTGCATCTCTGCTTGTCCTGGCAGGTGTACAAGGTTATATGTTGTAATGAAAAATATAGTGTATGAATCTATCTAATCATAAGTCTCCATGTCACATGATATTTGGGAAATATGGAATTTTCTAATTGAATAAAAAATTTAAGTATTCTAAAGTCCTTAGAAGACTTGAAAAATGATAAAAACTGAGCGTGCAAACACGCCCGATAGGATGATAAAATCCACCAACAAAGCATAAAGAAAGTATTCTATGTAAAAAAAGACTTATCATACTTGGATGATTTGATAACTTTAATCACATCAAGCATGTAAGCTGATAGACTGGAGGCTTTGCAAGCAACATCTGGTTAAATAAATCATCCCAACTTAGAAAAAGTAAAAAAAAAAACATCACACAAATGTGACAAGGTTCAGAAAAAGAGGAACCTAATGGGCATACAAGCACAAATATTAAGGCCATATGTCCACCTAGCCATAAGCCATCCACCCAGATGGATGCATACATCATGGGCCACATAGATATCAAGCCAAGTAGAATGAGGCAGATAAGACAAGGGATAACCATAAATAAGGGTGGTTGAATAGAGGTAGTTGATTAGGGCAAGGGTTGACTAGACATAAGTATGACCAGATAAAGGTGACATGCTAGGACAAGGCTCAACTGGATAGAAATGTGGTCAATCAAAGGTGGCTAGATAGGATGCGTTCTAGCTAGACAAAAAGTATGGCCTCGCATGTGTCGATTGGACATGGTAGGGCTAAAAAAACTCGAGCTATGAGTAGGTTAATCATGCTCTATCCTCCCTATATCATCTCACTATGTATACTAAACCTACTTTTGATCCTCTATAAGTGTGATCCTTCACCCTTGCATATCTCTTTAGAAAACATTTCCAAAAGAGCTATGTAAGAGTACCCTAAGAGCTTACTCTAGAAATTCACTCAAGTCTCTTTTGAGAGCACTTGGAGTGATCAATATAATTAACCATATCTGGACACAAAATTAGTGAAGTAATGCATCCTTCCAAAATGTGTCCCATCTAACATAAGGATGACACATATATCCACTCATATATCAGATTTTTAGAACAATGTCACAACTCATGCAAAATTATAGAAATTCACACATTACCTTGAAGGCACACACCTAAAAGGTGAGCACAAACCTAAGAAGTACCTACAACAAAATTTTCATAAAGGATATTTTTAAACACAAACAAGGTCATTGCCCTTACATGTCATCTCAACATCAAGATCAAAATATAATAGCAATCTTGAAAGAACATAAAGTAGCACAAAATTATTCACATATGGAATTTTCATGGGATATAAATGACCTCCTACCATGGGAGAAAGATGGAAAGTGGTCCACCAACACTTATACTTAGATAAAAATTATGCATTTTTTGGTACTTAGGCCATGTATGGTCACTCTTGGAAGATCCGATGATTAGAGAAATCCAATGGCATATCGACAAATGGACTAAGTTGCCTGGACTATGAGAAATCAATAGAGGTGCTAGAAATTGAGCACATCACGTTACAAACAAGATGCACCCTAACAATAGGCTCTATGATCCACACTACAACTGATATGGAGAGTAGATTAATAGGTTCTCTATATCCTCTTAATTGTCCATAAACCTTGATGGCTAAGTCTGGGTCGAAAGCCATACCCTCTCAGGTCTAGGAATTTGATGGGGATTATCTAATTTTTGAGAGAGAAACAAATAACATGTAATAAATGTTATGAATTGTGTATGGTTCAAGACCATTATGAATTATGTACCACCTATGTAATCGTTGTGTATGGTACATATCGATTACATAGGTGATACATATTAGTAAGTTTTAGAATGTTAAAATAGTAAAAGAAAATAGCTAAATTAGATGTGACCATAAGGTTTTTCCTGGCTTGAGGTCCCACCCAAAGAGACATCAATTTGAAGGTTTTGATATAGGCAATGGTCAAGGCTTGGACACTATATGACATCATGCAAGTGATTGTACTTTTTTCTCAAACATCAAATCCCACTACTCTTTTAGTAATGAGATGAGATAATGAGATAATGAGAAAATAGGCAGGTAAATAATCACAGAGGCATCTTCAACCAATAACCATTCCTTTCTTAAATGTTTAAAGAATGTCTTCACTTTTTCAGTTGATTAGAAAGAGGCAATGCAAGCTTTTATACGTAGAAAGAGAGAGAGCTATGGTGCTCCTTTACATTTCAAGAGGAAAAATTGTCTTGCTTCACCTAATTCTTACTATTATTTTAGCTTGTGCTTTGTGAATTTGAGTTTATTGGTATGGTTTTTTAGGTCGTCGTAAATAATCTTTCCTCAAATCTTTTGGCATTTATGTTGTGTATAATTAAGTCTAAATCTTTTTAGGTTGAATCTTTCATGCTCTCATTTTTGTTCATTGACTTGTTATCTTCATTTATTTTTTCAATCATGTACTTTCATTCTTGCTTCCAATTGTCTCTTATGCATCTGCTCTATCTTTTAAAATTATTCCTATAGCAATCATGCATAAAAAGAGGTTATTAGTAGATCAATTTGTAAAGTAATTCTTCCTTCTTCCTTCTTGCTCATAAGATGAATCCTCGTGGGAGAGTCTTGAACATCTAGACTACTCTAATGAGGAAACAAACACAAGCTCAGGCACTTTATTCACAACAAATGGCATACCTACGGTGAGAGGAAAAATTGTCACAGATGTTCAACAATTTAGATTTGTACCTTGATCTTATAGTGTCACTCCTATCATAGTATTGAGTGTTCCTCCCTTATAAATTTCATCTCCTAGAGAATGGAAAATGAAAATACACTCAAGATACATTAGGAAACTAATAGGTCACACTAATGGATGGAAGGAAAAAGTGTTTATTTGCAGGGTGATGCCCAAAGATGAAGAGAGGTTAAAGATTACTTACTAGATTCCCTCAATAGTTTGCATCATGTCCCTATATCAAATGTTATAGAGATCCTCCACCCAAAGATTGGACAACATTCAATGAAAAAGGTTTGTGGCTCGGGATAAGCTTTCCTTTGTATAATTTTGTCAGAACATTTCTCAAGAGGACACAACTTATACCAAGTCAACTTTTTCCAATCGAGTGGAGGTATCTTTTAAGCTTCACTTTGATTTGTATAGACCTCAAAGTGGAATTGAAAAGGCCTTAGTTCAATGACGCTTATGTATTGAAAGTAAACCCCTTAGATACATCCAAAATTTATATGTTTGCTAAACATGATAGTGGTGAACATTACACTTCAATATAATGATAGAAATTGGAAACAATATTTTTCTATGTTTCCGGACAATGGAAGTCAGAAGGTAGTAAAAATTTAATAAGGAGCCCATGGACAAAAATTAAGGTCATGATAAGAAACATAAGCTTGTACGTTATGAGTTGCCTCTGTTCGAAGGCTAGCTAGCCAGCATTCAAAACTATTTGTGTGCGCAATCTCGTGTAAAGAAATTTTGACTACTTCATAATTTGTGGCTTATGGTTTAATAAAACTGGGTTTGATTCCTCTTCTTGCCAGGATTATAAAGAAATGTTAAGCTCTACCTCTTTGTAGAACTCCTCTCCACAACTTTGGTAGAGGCTTTAAGGTCATTCTATATGATGATGATTATTTTCCAACTTATGCTACATTTGCTATATTACTTTTCCCTATTTGGTCGAGTTCTAATGTATTTGTCTACTTTTATAGTTATAGAGCTCGATCCTAAGGAAATGCTCACCACCTTCTCCAAGTCAAAAGATTCAAGTTTCTTAAGGCCCAACAATAGAAGTAAGAGCTTGGGCAAGAAAACATAGGGTACATTGGGCCATCTAAGTGGAAAAGTAGGATTATGATCAAGTAGCCATCGGTTCCAAGTGTGGTGGTCATACCCTTTCTTACACCATCTCTTACCTTGACCACTCATACCTCTCCCATTCCAAAAGGTACAGGTATGAGTGTAATCAATGTTACAATTCCCGCTATGGAAATCAAGATGTTGACTTTGACCTTTGTGGATTATGTTATTGAGCACTTCCTCACTCTCTCGAAGCAAAAAGCACAAGAAAACTTATGCTAGGAACAATTGCATTTGGCCGTGGCTAGTAGATCATGCTTATGGTATGCTATAACTATGAATCTAATACATGATTTTTTTTATATTTGACTTTATTTTTGGCTATGTAGGCTCTTCTTCTAACTAAATTGCACAAGGTAAAGGAAATAAAGCTCCTTAGAAGTAAGCTTTGTAAGGAGAGGGAGAGCCATTTCTCCACAAGATCAGAATTGGCCATGAAGATGGCTCAAGAAACATACTAAGAAATTTATATGGTTGATAGGGGAGAACTAAATTGTGCCATCAAAGAGATGAATGAGTCTATTTTGAGACTTGAACATGCAAAAGATTTGGACAAAAAATAAGGGCTAAGCATGATCAAGCTAAGCATTAGCTTTAAAGAATACTGCTCAGACTGGCTATAATTTTGCTATGGATACATTGAAAGACGTAGCTAAGGAGAAGGGTCGAGGTGAGTATTATTACAAGATTCTTGATATCCCAGTGACTCCTACTTGTGCTCCAACTGGTGATGATGATGATGAAGAGGAAGAAAGTGGTAGGGATGCAGACAAAGCTAATGTTGATAAATCCTCTATGATCAATAGACCTTGGAATTGTGTTTGGTCTTTATATAAAAGTTTGTACCCTCTATTCTTTTCTCTATTTTTTATACATAGTGTAATTGAAACAACATTAATATGAATTCAAACGTTTTATGTACATATTGCTTTTCTTGTGCCATTTTTTAATTGTTTATTTATTTGTGTTTTACATGTAATAGTATATACATATACGCATGCGCGAAGGTATACATGTAATTTATGATATATTATGGTGATGTTGACTCTTATCAAGTCATGTGTCACCTTTAATGTCCCAAGGCACTGCATATGCCTTTATCAAAGTGGGAGCTTTTCATTGCTTTTTAGAGTATTTAGGCATACAAAAATATTGCTTTTCATATGCTAAAGAGATTAAGCATCAACCTTTCTATTGGTTACTCATTGATAATTGTTGGCATGGGTGTTGATCACACAAGAAGGCATATAGCTCACACATTGAAGCAAAAGAATGCCAAGCTAGCCACTGAGGTGGAGAAATTAAAAACCAAGCTTGTACTAGAAAATGAACGAGCCTCTTTTTGTGATTTTTACAAATGTGAGGTCAATATTTTTAAGGATTAAGTGGCTCAAATCCAACATGTTAGAGAAATACAATGCTAAAGTTCTCCTTCTTGGTTGATAACGAGGCTAATTGGGCGATCTTTTACTTAAAGAGAGGAAAGGATGTATTCCAAAAGGTTATGCATGTTACTGAAGAGCTATAAAAATCATGTGCTAGCTTGGGTCTCACATTATCAAAGAAAATTAATGAAGTTTAAAAGTTTTGGACAAGATTTAGGCCAAGCTTTTTTCCTTTAGTGTGGGAAGGGAAAGAGGTTTGTGAAAGTGGCCAAATGACTGAAGGGATTCAAACCATTTTTTTTAATAAATCACTTCTTCGATTATAAGTATCATCATTCCCCAACCCTTATGTTTTATGAGGATTTAAAACTTTGGTTGTTAATTTAGCCACTTAAGCTCATGTTTCCCTAAGATAACCTACCTTTGGACTTGGAGCTGGACATACCAGATTCCCAAGGTCAAAGGCCATACTGCGAATGTTTTCCTTGATTTTTTACCTAGTTAATGAGTTGTGTTTTTATCTTGGTGGCTTACCTTTGAACTTGGTGTTGAACACACTAGCTTTCCAAGGTCAAAGGATATTCTTGAGCATTCCATCTGGTTCTTGACCGAGGAGAGAAGCTCATGTTTTTCATCTTAGTGGCCTAGATTTGGACTTGGAGCTGGGCATACTAGTTTCCCAAGGCCAAAGGCTATGCTCAAGCATTCTACTTGGTTCCTAACCCAGGTGATCAATTCATGTTTTCATCTTCATAGTGTAGCTTTAGAGTTAGAGTTAGGCATACAATCTTCCCAAGGCCAAAGGCAATTCTCGAGTGTTTTTGTAGCTCCTAATAGAGATGAATAACTCGTGTTTTCATCTTGACAACATAGCTTTGGACTTGGAGCTGGAAACACCATCTTCCCAAGGCCAAAGGCTGTGTCTAAGTATTATACCTAGTTCCTAATCAAGGTGATTAGCTCATGTTTTCATCTTGGCATCATAACTTTTTAGACTTAGAGTTGGACACTCCAACTTCCTTAGGCCAAAGGCTATGATCGAGCATTTTACCTAGTTCTTGTTTGAGGTGATCAACTCATGTTTTATTCTTGGTACTTAGAGCTGGACACACAAGCTTCCCAAGGCCAAAAGTTATGCCTAAGCATTTTACCTAGTTTTTAAGAGAGGTGAACAACTTGTGTTTTCATTGCGATCCTTTTTTGCTCTCTCACCAAAATTAATACTTTGTCTATAGGATTTTATGGATATCATGCTTGCATTCTACCAATATTTTGTCATTACATTAAAAGCTATATTTTTTTAGGTTATGAATATTCCAACTCATACTTAATTTTACGCCTTGTATGATTTTTAAAATATATGCCCCCACCTATGTTACTTATTTCACTTGATTTGGGCCTTTCTAGTTTTATCCCATCTTTCTAGCCATCCATTTCTTCTTGTTGGGGAAACTCCCCTGAATACCGAATTTCCACTAGCAAAGGATTGGAAACACACTCTACTTTTGTAGTACTCTACCACACTCCTCTTTTGCTCTTCTATTTTCCTTAGAGCTTGGTTCATCCTTTCTTCATATGGGACTAAGTCAACCATCCATTTTGATGTGTTTTTATCCTCTATAATATTTGATCTTAGATTGAGCACTCTTACCTCTGTGGGAATTACTGCTTCTATTCTGTAGTACTTAGAGAATAGTATTTCATGAGTCACTCCTTGGGGACTAGTTTTTATCACCCATAATCTCTGTGCAATAATTTTGCCCATTTTCCCTTCAAGTTTTGTATATTCTTCTTTAGTAGCTTCATGATCGATTTATTTGAGATTCTACCCATCCATTAGCTTGTGGGTAATAGGGAGCATAATGGCATAGTTTGTTGTTGTATTTCGAAACAAACTCCCTTATGTTACGAGCCGTGAACTATTTTTTGTTATCAATAACAATTTCCTTGGGCTATTTGAAATAGCATATAATAATCTTCCAAATAATTCGAATGGCCTCTTCTTCCCTTATTATTCCAAATGGATCAACCTTTATTCATTTGGTGATTTAATTTGTAATAACTAATAAGAATTTTGTTTTGACCAAGACCTTGGGGTAATGGTCCAACTTATATCGATCCCCCATTTGAAGAACGAGCATGGGCTAATGGCTTATACCAATCTTATTGGTGGTATGTGGGAGTGATAGGTGAACCTCTTACATTTATCTCTCTCTCTTTCTCTCTCACACACACACACAAATATATATATATATGTGTGTCTGTGTGTATGTGTGTTTGATGTAGTCCAGCAATGTTGTTAGCTAATAATACCCTTGCTTCATATCCATTTAGACAAATTTCTTCCTCCTGAATGAGCCACATCCCATTTTGTATGTTTCCGTAATGATTCTAGCTAAATACATTGTGGTTATACATTCTAGCCTTAAGTACAACTACTAGAGTAGCTAGTACATCTACATGACTATTTTAATTCTCGATATATGATTTATCTTGAAACTCACAAGCTTCATGCATTCTCTATTGAATCCTTCCATGTACCACTTCATTTTGCTAACCTTAGCTTCAAATGAGCCAAGATACTATTTAATCACTAGTTGGAAATCGCCATATAAGATAAGTCTACTTGCTCCTAGTGCCTTCCGAGTCATTACTCCAAAGATGGCCGCTTTATATTCTACAATGATATTTTTCATTTGGAAATCTATCCTTATAGAATACTCAAAACGGTTTCCCTTGTGATCATATATTACTACTCCCAAGCCCATTCATTTGAAATTGTAACCCATATCAACAAATACTGGCCATACCTCAGACTTATCTACCCTCACATTACAAATTTTGGTACATGATTCATCTTCAACAACTTTAAGGGAGCTACTAAATTTGGCAAAGAAATTCATGATGGCTTGAGCTTTCACAGTTGATAGGCCATGAACTTAATGCTATATGCTGCCAACTAAATGAAAATTTATGCTTGCCTTCTTATAAATTTAGGTTTCTCTAAATGTTTTTTAGAGGATGAGAATTGAGTACCACTATAGTATGTGATCGAAATAATGTGATAAAGTTTACATAGCCATTTTTCAGGGCAAAAACATGCTTGTCCATTATTAGGTATCCTTCATGATCACAAGTAAACATTTGAATGATGTAGTACATAAGGTGTTGAATTATCTCTTTTTCCATAAGTAACATAGCACTTGAGATTTGTAAACGATATAGTGATTGATACAAGGGTTAATTTATGCTTCTTTCTCTCCTCTAGAAATGGGTGACCACACATAGGTGGCGTTTGGTTCACGGAATAGAATCAAAATGGGAATAAGAATGAGAATGGAATGAAATGGAAAGGAAACAATTTTGTTTGGTTTGACCACTAGAATAAAAAAGAAATCTGTATTATAATGTTTGGTTTACAACTAGAATAGAATGTAAAATGTTGCATATTACCTTATTCAGTAAAGTTTAAATAATATCATTTCATTTTATTTTTTGTCAAACAAAATACATTATTGAAATCATTGTTTTTGTAAATAATTATTACTTAAAAATAAAATATATTATTAAAATTATTATTTTTCTAAATAGGGTTTAGGGTTTTGAGGTTTGGGATTTAGGATTTAGGAATTTAGGATTTAGGGTTTAGGGTTATATTTGTGGGTTAAGGTTTAGGGTTAAAATTATTACTTTTTTAAATAGTATTTAGGGTTATATTTGTGGGTTAAGGTATAAGGTTAAGATTATTGTTTTTCTAAATAGGTTTTAGCATTTAAGGTTTAGAGTTTATGGTTATATTTGTAGGTTTTAGGGTTAAAATTATTTTTTTAAAATAGGGTTTTGGGATTTAAGATTTAGGGTTTAGGGTTATATTTGTGGGTTAAGGTTTAGGGTTAAAATTATTATTTTTCTAAATAGAGTATAGGGTTTTGGGATTTGGGATTTGGGATTTGGAATTTGGGATTTGGGATTTAGGATTTAGGATTTAGGGTTTAGGATTTGGGTTTGGGGTAAAACTGGGAAAAATATTTGAGATGGGAATGGAATCATGATTCTTTAAGGGAGGAGAAAGAATTATGATTCCTTCTATTTTAGGAATCGATTCAATTATATTTCAACTTTTCAACCCAACTAAACATAAAATTAGAAGCAATCAATTCTGATTCCATTCCATTTCAATCAACCAAACATGAAGATAAGGTATTGTTAGGATGCAAATAATTATAATGTGTATCTCATTACCATATCATGAAGTGGTTGCTTAACACAATCACAAGTGAAGGCATCTCTTCACAGTTAAAGATGGTGCAAGTAAATTAGACGAAATCACATGTTATATGTAAATTATCACCAAATGATTGTCACAAGATATACACATGCTAACTAGCAATAATTCTAAATCTGATGAAAAAATGTAGTCAAGAATCTATATCTTAGTTGCGTTGATTTACTTGTGATTGCAAGATTGATTCATAGACCTTTGTATTTAGGATAATCAGTGTGTATACCTTTGTGAAAACACTTCCCTATGTGAATATATGTTTTAAGTGTGTTAGGTATGTACAAATTTATCCTGATAAAATTTGGGCTCAATGATTGTTGGCCTATCAATTGGGTAAAACCAAGAGGTATGTAGAGTTCCAAAATTCACACAATAATAAATTAAATTCTATGTGTTGACTCATGGCTAGTTAGCTTGGGAATTGATTCACTATATATAGAAGGGTATAATCATCAATTGGTCTTATATATAGTTGTTGTTCTAAATAGGTCACACATTAGGAGTTGCACTTGCAAAACAATAAGTTAATCATCACGACTAAATAATCTATGAGAGATTCCCTTGAAATATTTAACTATGCATCTATAATTATTTAAGAGTGATTAATGTATCTGTTGAATATTGGCTCTAAAAGTAACAAATTAGTGGCCTAATTTGTGGGCTAATATGTGGCATGATTTAAGGAAATTAGTGGCATAATTTAAGGAAATTAATAGCCTAATTTAAGGCTTAAATTATGGCACAATTTAGGGAAAGAGAGTCTTGCTTCATATATAAATAGAGAGGATTTCATGCATTGAAGAACAAGGTAAAAATCAGAAAAAATTAGAGAGAGCATAAGCAAACTCAAAGAGAGAAAATACTTGTGAGTTTGAGAGTTTTGTGTGAGTTTGGGGAAACACTTGAGAGATATTATTAGTGAGGAAATCTGTATCTGTATTCTGTATATTTCATACTCAGTTCAATAATATCTGCTACCTCCCGTGGACCTAGGCGAATTGCCAAACAACATAAATTCTGTGTGTAATTTTATCACTTTGATATATTCATATACTGTTATTTATTGCTTCCGTGCACAACAAATTGGTATTAGAGCCAAATATAGTAGTATTATATATCAAATCGAAGCTTTGGATGAGACAAACGCAATGGTGAAAGAATCGCTCAAATTGGAAGTCAGAATCACCACCAAAAGCTGCCAGAGTGCTACTACCAGCACTGAGTCAACTCATTGAGTTGGACCGAGTCAACTCAGTCACTAGTGATATTTGGACCTAGTTGGTACGTTTTTCATCCGTTTATAGCTGAGTTGGATCTATTCTTAGCTAATTGGACCATTTTGGATTCAACTATGGACTCTGTTTTTTCAAATAAGGTATAAAATTTGGAAAAACACTGTTTTAAGTTGTAAGTGCAAAATTTCTATTATCCATTTGTACTTATGGCTGATAAAAGAGAGATCGAAGAAGGTTAACAAGCTAACCATATAATTTCTGGCAAACCAAGTTGTTCAACTCGAAGAACTATGTTGTCCAACGCAAAGTTTGAGGTGGAGAAATTTGACGACACTAATAATTTTGGCATGTGGCAATGCAAAGTATTAGATCTATTGTTTCGAGAAGGATATAATATAGCCTTGGAGACCAGGCCAAGAGTTTATTCAAATGAAGATTGGAATTATGTCAATCGATAAGCTTGTGGCACAATTCGACTATGCTTAGGAAAAGATCAGAAGTACTTTTTCATGAAAGAGAATGTAGTCCAGTTCTCTGGAAGAAACTAGAGGCCAAGTACTTGAAGAAAAGTATTGAGAACAGACTCTACTTGAAGAAGAAGCTTTTTCATTTCCAGTATAAGAAAGGTACCCTTATGATTAAGCACTTAGATAATTTCAATAAAAATTTGGCCGATCTGCAAAATTTAGATGTCGAAATTATCGATGAAGATAAAGCTTTGTTGTTGATGAATTCATTACCTGAGAGCTATGAGCATTTAACCACAACCCTGTTATATGGAAAATATGACGTTAAGTTTATAAATGTTTCAAATTCTTTGGTAAATAACAAGTACCGAAAGAAGGATCAACATGATCATAGAGACTCAATATCAGAAGCATTGACGACAGCTAGAGGTAGGACAAACAACAAAAAATCTGGCGGATCAAATAATAGGGGGCGATCCAGATCAAAATCTAGAGGAGAGTCATCCAGAAGACGTCCTACGAAGGATGAGTATGCCTATTGTCACTAGAAAGAGCAATGGAAGAAAGATTTCCTAAACAAGGACAAGTCAAATGCAAATGTTACGCAAAAGGCCGATAAAGATGAAGAATCATCCTTTTCAGTTTCATCATCAGAAACCTACTAAGATAAGTGGATCCTTGATTCTAGATGTTCTTATCATATGTGTCCAAACAGACATTGGTTTTTGAGTTTTGAGGAGCTCAATGGAGGAGTTGTGCTTATGGGCAACAAAAATGCCTGTCAGACAAAAGGGATCGAAACAGTACAACTAAAGGTGCACGATGGTACAATCAGATGACTTACAAATGTAAGGTATATTCCTGACCTAAAGAAAAACCTTATTTCTTTAGGTGTTCTAGATTCTGATGGTTACAAGGTAACATTGGAAAATAGAGTCTTGAAAGTTGTATAAGGTGCATTTGTAGCGATGAAGGGTACTCAAAAGGCGAAATTGTATTTCCTAGATGGAAGTACAGTTACAGGAAGAGCAGCTGTCTCAAGTATTTTTGAAGAAAAGACAAATGATTTTTCTTGCTTGTGACACATGCGCTTAGGGCATGTCGGTGAAAAGGCTTTGCAAGGCTTAATGAAGCAAGGTGTTTTGAAAGGTGTCAAGACTAGAAAGTTTGATTTCTATGAGCATTGTGTACTAGAAAAACAAACAAGAGTCAAGTTCGGCACTACCATTCATCATACTAAGGGATCTCTTTATTATATTCACACGGATGTATAAGGACCTTCAAAGAATGTTTCACTAGGAGGTAAACACTGGTTTGTGACTTTTATTGATGATTTCTCTAGATATGTTTGGATATACACCATGAGTCACAAAGATGAAGTTATGGATATCTTTCTTAAATGGAAGAAAATGATCGAGACTCAAACAAGTAGGAAAATTAAGAGGCTCAGATTTGATAATGGTGGCGAGTACAAATCAAATCCCTTCTTCAAAGTTTGTCAAGATGAAGGGATAATCAGACATTTTTCTGTTCCTCGTACACCACAGTAGAATAGAGTTGCAGAACGAATGAATCGTACTTTGGTTGAGAAAGTTCGATGTATGCTATCTCAATCCAAATTGATTAAGGCATTTTGGGCTGAGGCTTTGTCATATGCAACTCATATAGTCAACAGACTTCCTGCAACTAAATTAGATGGGAAAAATCCTAAAGAGGTATGGTGTGGACAACCTGCTTCTGATTATGATTCATTGTGAATATTTGGATGTCCTGTATATTTTCATGTTAGTGAATCCAAACTAGGTCTTAAAGCAAAGAAAGCTGTTTTCTTAGGCTTTAAGGAAGAAGTTAAAGGATTTCGAATTTGGTGTGGTGAATCCAAGAAGATCATCTTAAGCTGAGATGTCACATTCGACGAGTTTGTTATGCTGAGATAGAAAAATTCAGAGAAAGAGAATGAAAGTCCAAATACTCTTGCTAAGGTGATGCTTGAGACTCTAGAAGATCCATAAAAGATTGCACCGACTACCAATCGTGGTAAAGATGAAATTAATGATCAAGAAGAGATCTCACTTGAGGTGGAGGTTCTCTCACCATCACCACTGATCAATCAATAGCCAGAATCTATTGCCACTACTCGACCTAGAAGGGAGATTAGGAAGCCTACCAAATACACAGACATGGTAGCATTCGCACTTCCAGTAATTGATGATGATGTCCCATGTACTTACAGAGAAGTCGTGCAGAGAGTTGATAGTATGAAGTTGAAGATGGAAATGGATGAAGAGATGAAGTCTCTACACCAGAATCAGATTTGGGAGTTGGTTCTACTCTCCAAAGGAAAGAAAACTATTGGCTACAAATGGGTCTATGCCAAGAAGGAAGGTGTTTCTGGTAAAGAAAACATCATATACAAAGCCAGATTGGTAGCAAAAGGCTATGCTTAAAAAGAAGGAATAGACTACAATGAGGTATTCTCACTTGTTGTTAAGCATTCATCTATTCGGATACTATTGGCTTTGGTAGCACAGTTTGATCTCGAGTTAGCTCAACTCGATGTCAAAATAGCTTTTCTCCATGGTACTTTGAACGAAGAGATCTACATGTCTCAACCGGATGGCTTCAAAGTTCCAGGATGAGAGAATTGGGCTTGCAAGTTGAGCAAGTCAATTTACGGTTTGAAGCAATCACCACGACAATGGTACAAACACTTTGATAGCTTCATCAGACAGCAAAAGTACACATGTAGTCAGTTTGATCACTGTGTATACTTTCGGAAACTCCAAGATGGTACCTTCATTTATTTTCTCTTATATGTTGATGATATGTTGATTGCATCTAAGAGCAAGGTGGATATCGATAGATTGAAGGCTCTGTTGAGTTCAGAATTTGAAATGAAAGATCTTGGAGAAGATAAGAAAATTCTTGGGATGGAAATCACAAGAGATAGAGTTGCAAGCACAGTATGTCTGACACAGACTCAATATCTGAAGAAAGTACTACAAAGTTTTGACATTGATGAAAAAACCAAACTAGTAAGTACACCGCTTGCTCCTTACTTTCAGTTGAGTGCATTGATGTCACCTAGCACCACCGATGAGAAGAAGAAAATGGAATGTGTTCCATATGCAAATGTCGTTGGTGCCTTGATGTATGCAATGGTTTGCACCAAACCTGATATTTCCGACGTTGTTAGTATGGTGATTTAGTACATGGATAATTTAGGTAAAGGACACTGGAAAGCAGTGAAGTGGATTCTACAGTACATCTATGGTAATGTGAATATTGGTTTGAAGTTTGAGAGAGACAAGACTGAAGGCAAACACTTAGTCAGATATGTGGATTCTGACTATACTGGAGATTTGGATAAGCGTCGATCTACAACTAGTTATGTGTTCACAATAGCAGGAGGAGCAGTTTGTTAGAGATGAACATTGTAGTCAACTGTAGCTTTGTCTACTACAGAGGCAGAGTATATGAATGTAATAGAAGCATTCAAAGAAGTTATCTGGCTTCTCGGGTTGACTAAGGATTTAGGTATTGTTCAGAAGAACGTGGAGGTTTTCTATGACAACCAGAGTGCCATTTGTTTGGAAAAGAACCAAGTTCATCATGGTCACACCAAGCACATTGATGTTCAATTTCATTTTGTTCAGGAAATAGTCAATGAAAGGAATGTTATACTCCAAAAAGTCAGAACTGTAGATAACCCTACAAATATGCTTACAAAGGTGGTTACATGGATCAAGTTTCAACACTGCTTGAACTTGATCAATATCTCTCGAGATTAGAGTGCCTAGGGCGCATTTGGAGGCAATGTTATGATCTTTTTCGCTAAGGTGGAGATTGTTGAATATTGGCTCTAAAAGTAACAAATTAGTGGCATTATTTAGGGAAATTAGTGGCCTAATTTGTGGCATAATTTAAGGAAATTAGTGGCCTAATTTAAGACTTAAATTATGGCACAATTTAGGGAAAGGGAGCCTTGCTTCATCTATAAATAGAGAGGAGTTCATGCATTGAAGAATAAGGCAAAAATCAGAAAAAATCAGAGAGAGCATAAGCAAACTCAAAGAGAGAAAATACTTGTGAGTTTGAGAGTTTTTTGTGAGTTTGGGAAAACGCTTGAGAGATATTATTAGTGAGGAAATATGTATCTGTATTCTGTATATTTCCTACTCAGTTCAATAATATCTGCTGCCTCCCGTGAACCTAGGCGAATTGCCAAACCACGTAAATTATGTGTGTTATTTTATCGCTTTGATATATTCATATACCGCTATTTATTGCTTCCATGCACAACAGTATCCACCAAATATCTTCACTTGGGGCTTCTGTAAGTGTAATGTCAATCACATTTTACAAGTTAATAACCAACCAAAAAATTAGTCATTTTCCATTTTGGACTTTTGGTCCAAGTTTAGATTTTGGCCTAAATTAATTCATTTTTAATACATCGATCAATTTTTCCTAACTAACAACAACTCATCCCAAAATTTAAAATTTTATATAAAATTACATAATAAAAATATCAAAGGCTATTATTTTATAATTTCAATAAAATGATATCAAAGTCACACCCACCACATCTCAGGAAACCACTACTAGTGACATCATCGAAACTTTGAAACTCCACAGGTGCTTCGACAACCACCGTCGGTGGCCTATTGTTTCCTCCTTAATTAACCCTACTTTGGAAAGAGTTAAACACAACTAACATTCACAAAAACTAGGTTCATGTCTAATCAATAATTCCACTAGAGTCTTACGGATAGACTTATAAAGAAAGACATTTACTAAGTACTTTGTTGTTTGTAGGGCATAAATACATAATGACATGGGCAATGATGCATAGCTTATCATTGACCTTACCATCTTAAGCAATGTCATATTCATCCTTTCCACAACATAATTTTGTTGTAGTGTACTAAGTGATATGCATTGTGAAACTATCATGTGCTTTAGAAAGTTCTCCTTGTTCTTAACCTTAAGGTATTCCCCACCATGCTCCAATAATAATTTAGTTAATAACTTACCTAATTTCTTTTCAACTTTAGTGAAAAATTCTTGAAACTTTCCAAAATGTTTTGACTTTAGTTGCATTTGATAAATGTATATGTATATGGAATAATCTTCTACATAGGTGATGAATTATTCATACCAATCTCTTGCTTGAACACTCATAGGCCATAGACATTCAAGTGTAAAAGTTTGGATAGTTATGTGGCTTTAAGTCCTTTTGTTGAAAAGGGTCTCTTTGTCATCTTACCTTATAGATAACATTCATAAATTAGAAGGGAACCAACAATTAGTTCTCTCAAAGGGCTATTCTTTACAAGTCTTTGAATTCAATTAATGCTAATGTGATCAAACCATAGATGTAACAAGTATCATCGATTTATTTTGCCTTTTCAGTTTAGGTTGTTCCATTTTGAACATTTTAGAGTTTAGTAGTATGTTAGACCTTCGGTATAGTAGATTCAAGCCATTTTCCAAAAAATTGTAGAAATAGATGTTCTATTTTAAAAAGAATTATATTATCATCAAATGAAAATTTATAACATTGTTTGTAAAATCTAGAAACATAAATCAAAGTAAAAATAGAGTAAATAGTATCTAATACTAAATATTTGTTATTCCTAAACTATAGTTTAACATCTCCCACTACTTTAGCTAAGACATCGCCCTTACCTACTCATGTGGTGAAGTTTTGATCTAGAACTTCGACCGACAAAATAATTAGCTACAAAGAAGAGCAGACATGGTTAGTCACCTCTAAATTAACTATCTAGGTTGATGTATCACATACATCTATGTGTGATTCAAGATCAAGTAAATCATTTTTACCTTCCTCTTTATTCTTGTATTTCTTCTTTGATAAGAATTGAAGAAAAATCTTCTTTATATGCATTAAGAGATATGTTACTTGAGATTGAGGGTGGTCCTCAAGATAGGAGTTGTCACGCTTCTAGTTACTGATCTATAGTTCCTGATCACACCACATAAATTGAGTAGTGTGTGCTTTGAAGGAGAGTCAGTTTCTTGTGCCAAACCAAGTTATTTTCGAGGTAGCAAACAAGAGCAGTAATAGGCAGTTAGGATGGAGGTCCCAACTGATAGAGATAATATTAGTTTTATTTATTTCCGAGTTGTAACTATTCTATTAATTAGTGAATTATTTGCTACTAAGTGGTTTCTTAAGCAACTTGAGGATCTTACCATATAGATGGGGTTTCTAAGTGAGTTTACCTCATTATATCTGGTGTTATGCATGTCTAAATATGTGGTTAGTATAATTTGAGTTTAAATGGTGTATGTTCCTACATAATAGAGTTTAAACTCTGGTTAATTTTTTTTATATTTATCACCTACTTTTCATTTACTGAACTATATATCTGCTGCCTTATTATACTACTTAGCTTTTAATATATGTATTATAGCTATGTTTATCTATCATGTGGTTTCCTCCCTATTATTTTTATGTTTGAGTGAGTCCTTAAAAAGTTAGTATCTCCATAGCCAGATTGCATATAAAGTCTTAGACTCTTTCAATATTGTTATGTATGATCAGTATGTATGTTAGTATAATCTAAGTTTTCTATAAAATATGTTATAACATACTAAAAGTATGATCTAATTAAGAAGCTTATTTGTTATATGTTATCGTATGCTTTATTTCTTTTTTATGTAGCATGTCTATAGTTCTCTAATCATTGATTATGCTGTAGTAAATTAAATTGCCTACTCTATGATTAATTTATCTTACTTATATCTATTATGTGCATGTGATTTTGACGTGAGTCTCTAAGGAGTTTGTATCTCTTTACCCTGGTTATTTCCCAGGTGTCAGACTCTTTATTTGGTTTACTATATTTTAGATTGATCGCATGTTGTGAGAGTACAATTATCATTAACCGAATATGTTTCCACATATGAAGTTTTGAAGTGATTAGAAATCCTTTGTTTTTTAGTATCCCTTCTTGCCTTACATGATGTTAATTGTTTACCATGCATATTTTATTGTTAGTCTGGACAAGAGCCTATCAGGAATACCACAACTAGTGAATTTACTACGAATTTTTGTTTTTGTTATAGGTTGAATTAAGCATATTTTTTTATGCTTCCATTGTGTAAGTTTCTTAATTCACATTTGTGAGACCGGATTTGTCGAATTGGTATAAAGCTCATAAAAAGATTCCATGGGTTAGCGTCTCTACTCCTCATCTAGGTCTCAGTTACTAACCTGCATGTAATTGTTCCTACATATGGGAATCTTCACCATGTTATTTATAATCAAGTTTCTTTAGGTTATGTAAAACAAGTATCATAAATTAAACTATGTAACTTTTACATATTTAATTTATTTAGGACATATCTCAATTCTTCTATTTGTTGCAATTTGGACCCGATCTAACGAAAATTTCAAACAAAAAAAATTCTATCAGAATATTTGAGCCTCACGATTGAACTTTGAAAATGAAATTGAACTTAGAGAAATGAAAACACTTGAAACCCAATACAAGCAAAAATGATTACGAGTCACCAACCAACAATCAAAGTAGTAGTCACACAAAGCTCTATTACCGATCAGGGAAACTCACATCCTTCCTAACTCGATGCTTCATGTGAGTCGTATTTCCACCATTCATTGCTGACCTTCTAATGGTGATAGTGAACAAGGTAGCATTAGGAAGTGTGGCATGGTGCTATTTGGGTCACCTACTTGCTATCCTAGTATTATTTCAGAAACGATTTATGATCCAAACTCGATGTCAATTATAAAACATGATATCAAAACCTCATTAGAAAACACAACACTAAAAATAGCGTTAATACCCTTTTGATTACATGTATTACCAATTTTATCTTCAATAGTCCAATCTTTCCTTTGTTTAGGAGTAACTACAATATCTTTGGTAATAATAGGTAATTTCAAACCATATAGTATAGAGTTCCATACACTTTCATCTATAGACTGTAGAAAGGCTCTCATACGATCCATCCAATATGGATAGTTAGACGGTACAGAGTTTTAGACACTCTAATCTATAGACCATAGAAAGGATCTTAAACGAGCCTTCCAATTTAGGTTATTTGACCCATCAAATTAATGTGCACGGGTAGTGGAAAAACCCTATTTTAAAGATCCATAAAAAAGTTCTACATACACTAAGTGTATCTAGTGACTGCTTTGATACCAAGTGAAAGTTCTTTTATTTAGTTATGAATCTAATTATCTAATTAGCAGAATATCAACGAAAGTATGACAAATTAAAAATTCTAAAAATGGGCAAGCATGCAATTGTGTGTAAATAAAATAAAGTGGAAAACAAAGACGAACACACAAGATTTTTAGATGAAAAAAATATAGGCCATACCAACGACCTAAGAAGAAAACCATAGGTCCACTGGAATACCTAAGTATCCACTATGAAAAATAAGTATCCAATTATTAGGCTAGGACTCAAACTATCTACCTAGGTAATTCCCCAAAGTAAACCACTTACAAGTCACTTCTTTCATCATAGTTTGTATAAGAAAGATGTTCAGATTTGGACCAATGTTTCAACAAACTCGAGTCCCTTGAGTTAATCAAAACCACACCCTTATCACCTAAAAGGTTAGCATATAAACACAAGTGCAAGTGTGTGTCCTATAGCATATTCAATAATGAACAACCCTAACTAGTAGATTTAAAAAATGTACTAGATAAATCAAAAACAAATAGCAACTTTAGAATAATCAGTTAAAAGTAGAATAACACAGTTATTATTGTATGCTTGTTAATCCATCAAATACAACTATAAATGTTTGATAAATTAACTAAATGAAAAAATATACTTGAAAACATTTAGCAATACAAGGGAGAGAATAAAAGATGAAGATAATAAGCACAATTAAGCACTTGCATTGTTGATTTCAGTTGTGTGCTTAGGTTTATATTTATAGAATATTTTGAAGAATTTAGATCAAAGTAAAATTATCATCGTGTTCGTAATATTAGTTAAATAAGTTTTAAGGAATAAATACAATATAGTAAAAAGCCAATCCAATTCGTATTAGAATATATTTTAAAATCAAAGCCCTAGTTGCTTAATCGGTCGAATAATTTCTCAATCAATCTAGTGCTTGATCGATCGAATATTAGTGCCTCGATTGATCTAATAATATAAATATTTAATTCAACGAGCAATATAGCTTGATCGATCTAGTTACTACTCGATTGATCGTTATCATATTTTCATATTATTCCTATATGTCTAATATGTAATCTAATGTGCATAGGCACTGAGATATACCTGAGATGTGATTATTGAGGCTCGATAGTTTATTCGACTTGAAATTATTCTTTTAAGACACATTTAGAAACTAAAATTACAATTATATGTTTTGTACATGAATATCGCTAACACTCACATAAACCATACAGAATAAAATGACATTCTTGTCAAAAGTTAGTTCTATGGTTCTGTGACTACATCTATGCAAATTTACCTTCCCAGAAGAGCTAGTGCTGCAAGGTAATGGAATTCTCTTCAACGAATTTTCTCTGCAGCTTCTTCCAGAATTATGGATCTTCATCTTGAATTACAACTAGTGGCTAAGAATGAAGAACCTATTGAGCATTACACAATAGATCTACGATCTATTGCAAATTATCTTACAATAATAGGTGAAGAAGTCTCTGAGAGGGATTTGGTTCTTTATGCCCTTAGGGGACTTGATTATGGATATAAATTTTGTCTCATCTATGAAAATTTTGATGCATAAGGATAGAGTCAATTTTGAGGATTCTCAAAGTCAACTCACGTCTTATGAAATAAGACTTACAATTCAAAGAGGCACTAAGGATGCTTTTAATCAAATGCAGGAAAATATGGAAAGATTTACCTAAAAGTATCATAGTCATGGAAATAACAACAGTAACTCAAGAAGTTTATCTGGTTCCAGTTTTTCAACTTGGAATGTTCATAAGTTCCTTAAAAAGAGTGATTCCTTTCAGACTCATAAACAAGATCATGCTAATGTTAAGAAGAAGAAAGATGGAGTCTCAATCTCGAGTCTAGTGTCAAATCTTCAGAAAGCTTGGGCACTCAACAAATAAATGTTTCCAAATTTGTCATCTAATGCAAGGACAAAAATCCTCTAAATTTGACATGTCATTTGCTCATTTGGGTAATGCTTTAGAAAACCCAACATAGAATGCTTAGTAGCTAGATTCTAGTGTTATTCACCACGTTACCAACAATAAGGAAAATCTTACTTTGTCCATAGCCTATGGTGGCTCTGACATAATTGGTGTAGGTAATGGTTTGTCTCTCTATATGAAATCATGGCTATAATTTTTTTGAACCATCAAATAGTTAGTTGGTGTTGCAATTATCTTATGTGCCTGATGACTTGCATAATTTGGCATAATTTATCACATTTTAACTTTAACATTAGTCTAATTTTATTTAATTTTTATTGATTTTAGAATTCATTATTATTATTTAAATTTTATTACAGATTTGAAGAAAATGAAGATTTATTGAAATCAAATATACGGTTGTCACACTGTTGCATATATATATATATATATAAGGAAGAAAAAAAGGCTCCACCAAAGGAGAGAGAATGGAAACAAAAGAAAAAGAAAAGAATAGCGGCGGCAGCAAAACGAAAACAAGAAAAAAAAGTGGTGCATGAGGGAATTAAAAATAATAATAATAGAAATGAACAAGGAAAAGAAGATTGGAGTGAAGCATATTTTTGGAGTGTTAATTTTCCTTTCTGTTCTTTTCAGAAATATTATGGTAAATTCCTTTATGTTAAATTTAATTTTTAACATGAACTAATTTTTTCTTATTTCTAGGTTAATTTGAATTATTTCTCTTCATATTTGTCTAATTTATTCTGATTTTATTGCTTCTAATTAACTGACCATTAATTAGATGATTTTAATCTTATGATTTGCTATCAAATGAGGAAATTCTAGGATGGATCTGAAATATTTCAACATAGGTAAATATAGAGATCGAAAAAAGATTAATGGAGAAACTTTACAAACCATCCATTGAGCTCCAAAGAAGATTAAATTCAACAATGAAGGAAGTTGTAGAGATGAAATTTTGAAGCTTTTCAATGCTAGAATTATTTATGCTATTTCAAACATCTCATGGGTAAGCATAATGTAGGTTGTACAAAAAAGGGAGGAATAACGGTGGTGAAAAATAAAAACAATAAGTTTATTCCTACAAGAACAGTCACGGGTTAGCGTGTATATATGGATTACCACAAGTTGAATAGAGCAAAAAGGAAGGATCATTTTTCACTTCCAATCATTTATCAAATGTTAAATCAATTAATTGGATATCCCTATTATTACTTCTTACATGGTTATTCGGGGTATAACCAGATTACCATTGCCCCCGAATATCAGGAGAAAACTATATTCACATGCCCTTATAAAACATTTTATTTTAGAAGGATGCCTTTTGGATTGTGCAACGCCCTTGCAAAATTTCAACGTTGCATGATAACCATCTTTTCTGATATGGTAGAAGATATAATGGAAATTTTCATAGATGACTTTTTGGTTTTTGGTACATCTTTTGATCATTGTTTGCATAATCTATCAATTGTTTTGTAGAGATGTGAAGATAAAAATCTTGTCCTAAACTGGGAGAAGTGTAATTTCATGGTTCAAGAAGGGATTGTGCTTGGCCATAGAGTGTCATCTAAACGAATTGAGGTTAATCGTGATAAAATTTCAACCATAAAAAAACTACCACCTATAAACAATGTGAAGGGAATCAGAAGATTTTTGGGACATGTAGGATTTTATAGAAGATTTATAAAGGATTTTTATAAACTCTCTAAACATTTATGTAATGTTCTTGAAAAAAATTCTGCATTTGACTTTGTTGATGTTTGTTTGTAGGCCTATAATTCAATCAAGGAGAAATTGATTTCAGCACCAGTAATGACTGTACCTAATTGAAGTAAACCTTTTGAAGTCATATGTGATGCAAGTGACTTTGCAATTGGAGCAGTGTTAGGAAAAAAGTTAGACAAACTGTTTAGGACCATATACTATGCAAGTTGAACATTGAATAAAGCCCAATTGAATTATACAACAACTAAGAAGGAGATGGTTGCTGTGGTTTTTGCTTGGGATAATTTTTGGTCTTACCTCATTGGTACAAAGATGATAGTGTTCACTAATCATATAGCACTTTGTTATTTGTTTGGCAAGAAGAATGCTAAGCCTAGGTTGATTCATTGGATCTTTCTTCTTCAAGAGTTTGATTTGGAAGTTCGAGATAAGAAAGTGAAAATTCAGTTGCGGACCATGTCTTTTGGTTGGAGTAAGAGGAAGTAAAACCATAATTAGTGATCCAAGAAGCATTCCTTGATGAGTTGTTATTTGCATGCAAGAACCTTCCTTGGTATACTGATATTGTAAACTACCTAGCTTGTAGGGTATTGCCACCAGATCTTACTTACCATAAATGCAAGAAGTTTTTGCATGATGTGAAATTTTATCTTTGGGATGAGCCTTTGCTTTTCAACAGATGTCCTGCTCAAATCATCCGAAGATGTGTGCCTAAAGAGAAAATGCAAGCCATTCTCCATCATTTCCATTCCTCATCATATGGAGGACATTTTGGAGTAACATGAACAACAGTTAAGGTACTTCAAAGTGGTTTCTTTTGGCCCTCTATTTTTCGTGATAGTTATACTTTGGTGAAACCTTATGATTAGTGCCAACGTATAGGAAATATTTCAAGGCATTAAGAGCTACCATAGAAAAATATCTTAGAGGTTGAGTTATTTGATGTTTAGGGAATTGATTTTATGGGTCCTTTTCCTCCTTCTTTTGGCTTTGTTTATATCTTGTTAGTAGTTCATTATGTGTCAAAATGAGTGGAGGCAATTGCTACAACAAAAAATGATGCAAAGGTAGTGCTCAAATTTCTACACAAGAACATATTCATAAGATTTGGTACTCCACAAGCTATTATTAGTGATGAAGGGAGCCATTTTTGCAACAAGTTGTTTGACAACCTTCTCTCTAAATATGGTGTGAAGCACAAGATAGCACTTACCTACTATCCTCACACTAATGGCCAAGCTGAAATTTCACATCAAGAAATCATGAATATCCTTGAGAAGACATTCAACACCTATAGAAAACATTGGGCAAAGAATCTTGATGATGCTTTGTGGGCATACCTATAGCTTTTAAAACACCCATCGAGATGTCTCCTTATCAATTTGTGTTTGGAAAAGCATGTCATCTTCCTGTTGAATTGGAGCATAAAGCTTATTAGTTTGTAAAGAAGTTTAATTTTGATTTAAAGGCAACATGAGAAAAGTGACTTCTTCAATTGAAAGAAATGAATGAGTTCCAGAATGATACACATATGAAGTTGTATGACAAACATATTCTTTGGCACGAGTTTGCTCTAGAACAGTAGGTTTTTCTTTTCAATTCACGACTAAAATTCTTCCTAGGTAAGTTAAGATCAAAATGGACAGGTTCTTATACAATTGACAAAGTTTCCTCTTTTGGAGAAATAGATTTGAAGGACAAGGCAAGTCATATATTCATAGTCAACGGTCAGAGATTGAAGCACTGTTATGGAGAGAAAGTGGAGAGGAATTGTGTATTTATTCCTCTTCAAAATCCTAATTGATGAAGATTGAAAAGTTTAGTTATAGGCTATAAAAAAGTGCCCGAACATCAATTAGGATTTGGATGTTAGTTTATTTTGTAGGAATAAAGGGCTAAAAATTACAAACTAATGTCGATCCACCATAAAACCAAGGAAGTTCTTTTCATTTCTTAATCAGTCTCACTTTTGAATTACAATGATGACATTATTTGGTTTAAGTTTAAGCGTATAAATTCCTATAGTCTTGAGTTATTGGATTCTATTATCAAGCATGTATTTGAGTATGATTGAATTTGCTATGATTCTAAAATTTGTGATTGAGAATGGTTTTGAGAAAAAAATTTAAAATTTTCTATTATATTAGTTAGAGTTTTGTGGGTACTTTGATTTAAATCTTTGTCCTTAAAAATAATTAAGCACATAGTTAATTTTATTTACTCTATTTTGCTTATGAAGAGGAGTTAAATTAGCTCAGTTAGAAAAGTTCAATCTTGCTTTGCTCTAGAATCCATTGATGGATCCTTACGGTTAAATCCCAATTGATACTAAACATTAGAGAAAAGATCTAGGAAAATTTTGTCACAACCAAAAAGCTTTCCCAAACATCCTGATCATCACGCCATCATTGCATGGTGTATGTCGATAGTTAACTCCCTTGAGCCTTATTTTACTTAAGCCTTTATTTATTCTTTTAACTACATACATCATTCCCATTCTAAGCTTAAAAAACCATGAATTTACCTTAAATTTTGAGAACAATTGTTCTTTTTTTATTTGAATTTGTTGGTAGTTTGGAGTTAAATTAACTATTTCACACACACACACACTCAAGGCACTGCCAAAAGAGAGAGAATGGAAATAAAAGAAAAATAAAAAATAGCAGTGGAGGAAAAACATAAACAAGAAAAAAAAGCGACGCAGGAGGGAATTAAAAAAAGAAAAAAAAAGAAACAAACAGGGAAAAGAAGATCGGATCGTAGCGGAGCAGATTTTTGGAGTGTTAATTTTCCTTTCAATTCTTACGAAAAATATTAGGATGAATTCATTTAAGTTAAATTTAATTTTTAGTATGAATTAATTTATTTTAAATAAAAAATGTAATTTAATTTTAAATTATATTTTATTTTTTTATTAATTTAAATTATTTTTCTTCTTGTTTATCTTATTTATTTTTAGTTTATTGTTTTTTAATTGATTGACCATTAATTAGATAATTTTAATTTTATGATTTGTTGTCGAAAGAGGAAGTTATAGAATGGATATAGAATATTTTAACATAGGTAAATATAGAAATTGAAAGACTTAGATGTTCCTACGTAGTATTAAAATCATTGGTTTTAATACTTTCTTCCTTTGTTAAATTGCATACTCTTGTGTAAATTGATAAACAAGAATGTTTCTATTTGACTATCGAAATAGGTTTTTGGTTGTTTTTTTTTGAAGATTTTTAACAAACAAAGAGAATTAAATTCAATTAGCTAGATGAGTAAAGCATAGTGAAGTATTAAGTTAAATCAATTTCGTAAAAGTTTTCTTTCTATTGATTTGATTTGTGAACAACGTATTTCTTTTATTTTGTGCATTTTCTTTAAATTGATTTTATTTTAAATTTCAATTACAACAACCTTATTGGCTTCTTTAGATAAAATTAAGATTAACATAAGTTTGATATTTGTCAAAAGTAAGTTACAAATTCCTAAGAATGATACTTTTCTTATCATTTTACTATAAAATTATGATACTATACACTTATAATTTTTCACCGATCAGTGCTGCATGCACCATATGTGTCTTATAATTTGGTGTTTGTCCATAAATTGTGTAAGCATGATGATTCCATTGTTGAATTTTATTCTCATGAATTCTTTGTGAAGGTTGGCAAAGAAAAGGAAATACTTGCACAAGAAGTGGTTTAGGGAGGTTTGTATTCTCTCAAGGGACCGGAACAATAGTCTTAATCTTTTGTTAATAAGGGCAGTCATTATTTTGCCTATAATATTGTGATAAAGTTATCTCAGTGGTATAATAGACTTGCTCATTCATCTATGTCTGATATTGAAAATTAATGTCATCTTAGTCCATTTCTTGCACTAAATTTGATGTTAATCATGTTTGTTTTGCTTGTGTAACGGCTAAATCTTATAAAATACCCTTTAAGAGTTCTCATATTCCTTTTAGCTATGCAATATACCTAAAACAAATGGTTGATATTGAACTTGTTATCTAAATCTGTTATTTAAATTTGTTATTTTGAATTTATGATAAAAACATCTAACATTTAATAATATATATTTCTATGAATCTAGATAAAATTAAATAAATATAAACAAGAAACATAAGATATAAATAAAATATTATAAACTAATACAAATATTTAAAACTAATTAAATAAATTTAAGAAAACTTTAAGTACAATAAATCAAAACTTCTTTCTTCAAATTATTCATCAACAGCACGCGTATCCTGTAAAAATCAAACATATAAAATCACTTTTATAAACTAAAATAATAAATTGATTAATCAATAATATAAGTTAATTTTTTACCTCAACATCATCTTCTGCAATATTAATAGTGGAAGCGGATGAACCAGGAGATAACATATCTGAATAAATTATAAAATATTTGAACATACAATTAAATAATTAATATACAATACATAAAACAAGTGTTAATAAAATATAATATGTACAAGTATTAAATATATAGACTTATACCTTGTTTATGAATATTAGCCCATAACCAATCTTGAGTACACATCAAAGCTTCCAATGTGTTTTCTTTGAGTCTACTATGATGTTTGCTCACTACTCTACCACTTGTGCTAAATGCAGATTCTGAAGCAACTATGGTGACTGGAATAGCCAAGATATCTCTAGCCATATCATGCATTATTGGATACTTATTTTTATTACACTTCCACCAAGACAATATATCAAACTCTTCATCCGAAATTTCTACATCAGCCTCCTCTAAATAAGAGTCTAACTCAGATTTTAAAGATCCAACTTTATTTTGCATTAATTTCCATTGTTTATACTCATTTATACCACTAGGATTAAGAACATTAGTACCTTTTGAACTTTGAGATGTATTGGAACATGTTGAAAATTCTATTTGTCGACTCTCTTCTAAAATTCGTTTATTTCGGTACATATTTATCAAATCATAACACTTTCTTCTCACCTTTTCAATTTCAAAAATGGCATTCTCTCCATATATTCTTGGAAAATATAATTCGAGATAATTCATCTTAAAACTAGGATCTAAAACAACTCCTATAGCCATGACAATATTAACTTCTTGCCAATACTTATCAAATTTTACAAGCATGTTTGAGGCCATTCCCTTGACCAAATCATCCTCATCGTTAATCCAATTATATAATGACAATTTGATGTCACAAATATGAGGAAATAACATGTTTATGGTAGGATAGTTGGAACCAGAAATCAATTCAGTAACCTTGTAAAATACTTCTAACTTATCACAAATTGTACTTGCCATTTTCCAATCCAATGCATCAGGAAGACTATTATAATTCTTATCCAATTGTTTTAAATGAGGAAACACTTTCTCATAAAACAATGCATTTTTAAGCATTAAAAAAGTAGAATTCCAACGAGTTTGACAATCAAGAGATAAATTCTTACAAGAAGACTTTATTTCTTGAGATGCAATTTTTAAAAAATTTTCCTCCCTCTTTTGTGTTGCTGTCCAATATGCAACACTATCTCTAACTTTAACAATGCATTGAGAAATTAGATTTAACCCATCTTTTACTACCAAATTTAATATGTCAGCAGCACAACACATGTGGAAAATATCTCCATACAATAACATTGAAATTCTATCTAATGAATATAATAGATCGGGTACCATTGAATCATTAGTAGAACAATTATCTAAAGTTAAGGTTGAAATCATACGATCAATGTTCAATCCAAAAAGTAACTCATTAATTCTTGACCAATAACTACAACATTGTGTGGAGCAGGAACATATATAAACCTACAAAAATTATATATTAACAATAAAATTGTTATATACAATCATTTAATATATCAAATCTCTAAAAAAATATTTAATAGGAATTGTATAAATTTCAACAATAAACTTAAAAATTACCTTATTATTTTACTATACAAATACCAATTTTCCTCAATGAAATGACAAGTTACAGCCATGGATCCTTTGTTCTGATTTCCAGACTTCCACATACCACTCGTGATTGCAACACGACTTTTGTTGTTCTCCAACATATCCATCATTTTTTTTCTTAACATCATAAATCTTTATAATGTCTCTCTTTACTATCGTCCGAGAAATAGGCTTCCATATTGGTTGTAATGAATGTAAATACTCCCTAAATCCATGATGCTCAACAATACTAAGAGGATACTCGTGTAGAATTATCATCTTTGCACATTTATCACGAGAAACTTGAGAATCAAAATTACAATGTCCTAATTCAATTCTATCCCTTTTCTTGTTAGGATTTAACAATGATTGACCGATACCCCTTTCTTGTCGTTTGAATGGACAACCTTTTGTATGTGCTTTCAAATGAGATGTCTCATTCCTTGTATCACCTCCTAACCGTTTTCCGCAATAATTACATATTGCCTTCCATATCCTATTAATTTTCTTCCTATCAAAATGAACCCATGCTTCAGACTTTAATTTAGCCTTCCCATCTTCTTCCTCACTACATTCATTTGATGGTTGACTTTGTGTATTTTCAGGTGAAGAGGTTTATGTAAGGAGAGGAACATTTGTATGTTGATCGGCAGTTGAAGTTCCCCCACTTGTTACCTTCACATTAAGTTCAATGTCATTTACTCCTTGAGATGATTGTGGTGAAAAATTTTGAAAAAATAACTTTGAAAATTTAAATTCATATATAAAAAATATATACATATATTTTCTATTATCTCGCGTTACCTTTTCAACATATTCACTTGTCATGATATTTAAAGTCTTTGTCTTCTTCACAAATCTCTAACTCTACAAGACATGATAAAAAATTATCATCGTACTATATTCCATATTCAATATGAATTGATAATAAGATTTTACTATATACATTATGAATCGATAAAAGAGTAGTACTAATCTCACAACAAGGAGGTCCATACACAAAACAGAGTAGTCACTTTATTTCATATACTGAATTTTCTCAACAGATCATGCTACTTTACATACAGAAAATCGAAAAAGAAAATTTGCTACACAAGATATTCAAATTTAAATCTTCATCACCCAATAATTACAACTTTTCATGTTTTATGTGAGAAGTCATAAGTTCTGTTTTGTAAAATATGCATTCTATAAAAGAAGTACTCCATGAAAATAGATTAACCAAGTTTTGAACCTACATAAGAAAGAGAATGTTACCATGCAGCGAGTAAAGCTATCGAACAAGCTCAAATTCTAAAATACATGATGGTGCATAATATATAAAAGAATATGAATATCAGTAAAGTGATTATCAATGGAAAAGCAATATTAGAAAGTTGATGATTACATAAAGCTTTCCTATTCCTCTTTGCTCTGCCTCCCTTTTTTTGTGTGTCTTTATGCAAATAAGCATAGGTACCAGAAGAAAGTTGAAGAATGCTGAAAATACTTGCCAGCATTTATAAAAGATAAACATTTTGTTATTCAAACCTTGTTAGATGTCCTATTCTGTCAAGAAGAGAAAGTTAAATGGATCAGGACCTTCAGTTAAAAATAATGTCACTAGAAACTCGTCTGTGGCCAATATTTCTCCTGTAGTTTTTCTTCTTCTTGTACTTGAAGACAACAACCTTTTGATCTAATCCCTACATGAAAGCACAAAGATAACAAAGAAATAAATAAAAATGATAGACTATGCAGACACATATCTTTTATGAGTTGAAAGTTGATAAATTACTTGCTCTTCAACTATGGCATCCATAACAACGTTTGTCACCACTGGTTTGCCAATATATGTACTATTTCTTGTTCCAATTAGCAAAACCTTGTTCAGAGTAATCTCCGTAAGATTCCAATCTTAAAATCATAGGTAAAAGAAGTAAAAATCAATGAACCAGAATAAGGTCAACAACATAGTTACTGAGTGGCACTGTGAATGGCGACGGTTGGCGTTGTGAATGGCGATGGCTGGCACTATGAGCGGCGACAAATGGCGCTGTGAACGGCGATGGCTGGCGCTATGAATGGCGATGACGTGGCGCTGTGAATGGACTGGTGAAGACGTAACAACTGGTGACGACTGGCGAAGACATAGCGACTGGCGACTGGCGACGACGCGACGCTGTGAGAGAACTAAGCAGATCTACAGATGGAAGAAAAATGAGAGAAAATGAGAGTAGGGATGGCCGGATGAGCTCTGAGAGATTAAGAAAAAAAAAGATTCACTGAGACTTGAGACTTGAGAGTAATCTGATAAATTAGGTTTATATATTAGGTTAAAAATAAATAAATTTTAATTAATATATAATTTATTTAAAATAAGTAACTCTAAAATTAGGAACAATGAGAGGAATCAAACAAAGAAATTAATTGATCCTCAACTTGTAATTTATGAGTAGTTTCCCCCGAAAAAAATTTAGGAATAAAATTCATCAAAAAAGATGAGATACAAAGTTCACTAATAATGTGAAAAATATAATGAAAAGAAAATAAATTTTCGAGTTATTTAATAAGGTGAGATGCCATAGAAATCTCTGAGATTATGTAATTTGTATCATTTAGTCATTTAGATTTGAAATGGTGTTATTTAATCCATTAGCTTTGTAAAAAGGACCACTTGATGACAAACTATATTATGTTAATGATTTTCATTTAAAATACTATTATTTTCAGTTAAGTAATTAAATGTATTTAAATTATAAATCTTTAACATGTATAAAAGTGAAATTTAATATGAAATATTTTAAACAAAAATGATCAATAATAAAATTCAAACAAAAATTTATTTAAATATATTTTTTAAATGATTAAATGTCATTTGTGTCGTGAGGTATTAAAAAATATTAAAAATAAATATTTTGTGAATTATTTTTTATATTAATGTAGCTTTATTAAATACTCGTATTTCAATAGCATTTAATCACTGGATAAAAAAATAATATTTTAATAAAAAAATTATTCAAATAATATAATTTGTCATTAATTGATCATTTTTACAAAACTAATGGACTAAAAGACATTATTTCTAATCCAAGGGACTAAACAACATAAATGATTTAGGATAATTTTATGATACTTTTGTTTTAATACTACTGAAATCGAAAAAAAGAAAGAATAAAAATGGATTAATAATCAAAATTAATAAGACAATAACGTTAACAATTAAAATTACTTACTCTAAACCACTCAAAAGCTTTGGATTAATAACACTATATACAAATTAAGTAATAAAACTCTCATAGAAATAACGAATATAAACACAAACATATTGTATAGTAAGCTTGAATTTGGATTTTCTAAAACACGAAGAAAAAACAAAGATGATCCTTCAAAGAATGATAAAGTCATATATAATACACTTAAATCCTATTCATTTTAAGAATTAATGTATACATAATTTGCACAATTTTGTGTATAACGTGAAGATTAAAGTATTCAAATTATGTCTAAATTTATAAATAATTATTTTTGTAAATAATCAAATAAAAAATAATGAAGATGAAAACTTTGATAGTGAAAGAAGGAAATGAAATTTGATACATTTACATATACCACTTAATTCCAAAGCTTTGTTCTACTAACATAAACACTTTTAAAAAATAATTGAAAATTTGCATCAATAAATGAAAGAAAAAACACCCAAATTAGATTAGTGGATCATCATCAAACATAACATGATAAAACTCTAATAAATTCAAGTCAAATAATGCCTTGCCAAGGAACATACACACACATATATGTATGTATGTGTATATATGTGCGTATGTTCCTTGGCAAGGTATGTATCTATATGTATATGTATGTATGTGTATATATATGTGTGTGCGCATTCCTTGGCAAGGCATTTGACTTGAATTTATTAGAATTTTATCATTATATATATATATAAGCTATAGAACCGAGAGGAGCTAATTACCAGCTTACTTCCTTTCCTATTCATACTAATTATTCCTTATGCTTTCTTTTGTTCTGGTTATGAGTGAGCTTGGGGTTGGAGTTGCATTGCTCGGCTTGAAGGGTTTATAGCAGGATCATGCCCAAAGGGTTCAATCATTTTGAAAAATCTATATACAAAGTCACAGAGACAACTACATATTTCAAAAGCTTAACTATTGTCTTCTGGTGCAAACTCCCTCTCTTGATCAAAGTCCTGAAAGGTTTGGTTATATTAGTCTTAGGTCTATAAGATGTAGGCTTATCAAGTTGAGGGAATTGCACAACTAATAGAAACTAAGTGTCAGTGATCGGAGTATGGACAACTCAGGCCGTTACACCTATTGAAATAAAAAATGCGCAAAGAAGGATATAACATATAATAAGGAACTAAAATTGTTTGTCAGATAAGACCGAGAACATAAAGATGCCTATTGATCGGGCAGAACCGACATCACCGATCCTACCGTTTATTTGGTTTTATTTATTTATAAAACTCTCGCAAGTGCACGAATCATTTCGTAGAAAATGATAAGTATACTCCCAAGGTCGATCTAAGGAAGGAATGTATGTGGTTTTGGAGTTTTGTATTTTTAATCTAAAAAT
The DNA here is from genome assembly GCA_030763125.1 of Hippophae gyantsensis. Classification (NCBI taxonomy): domain Eukaryota; kingdom Viridiplantae; phylum Streptophyta; class Magnoliopsida; order Rosales; family Elaeagnaceae; genus Hippophae; species Hippophae gyantsensis. The sequence continues at coordinate 45,912,547 of CM061035.1, forward strand.
AAACATAGATACAGATTCAATAAACATTTATGCAAATTTTATCTTTTATAATAGTGGAGTATTTATAGATATAATAACTAAGTTAATTATGCTTGCTCATATTATTTAGGTTATTAAAGATATAAATTGATATTTATTGATTCTCTCTTTTTTATATGAATACCACCTTTGGTGGGGTTAGATATTCTTTGTTAACTAAGCAAATCAATTAACACCTATGGGTGGGGTTGATAACTAATTTGGTTAATTAAATTAATTCCTTTTTTTCTAAGAGATTGAAAATGAACCATTTAAATGCCACCTTTGGTGGGGTTAGACAGTTTAAACTTTATTCAAGGTGTCCAAATTAAACATAAGAATTTAGTTATCTGAGTACTAACTTTCAAGTTTTAAAACCACTACTAAAAACATGTTGTCAATACATTTTCAGATAATAATTCTTATAAAAACTTTTGAAATAGAGCTTCACTCTAACTACCGGGCGATTGTACTAACAAATAAAAGAGCACTACTCTAAATCAGATCGGATAACTAAACCTTCAAATCTAATTTTCAGATTTAAGTTTGTAATGAAAAATAATATATTTCTGTCTAACATTCTTAATATAAAATCTTGAATAAAAATAAAATCAATTCATTTTAGAGATTTTTACCTATTTAATATTTCGCAAGCATAACAACGTTATTATTATATTATGTTTACAAACAGCCAGCAAAGTTAAATTTAATCACAGACAAATTAAATATAGTATGTAAGAATAAAGCATAAAAAATAACTATAAAGAAAATAAAATCCTTACAGTACTTCGATGCTATTCCCGTTGCTGGAAAACCTCCAAACGGAATTTGCACTCTTATTTATTGAATCGAAAAACAAATAAATTACAAAAACATAATTAGTTCTTCTCAAAAAGAGAAGAACTCTAAAACTAAGAAAAACTAACTAAGAAAAGCTAAAAACTAAGAAAAAAACTAAAAAAACTAAGAAATGAGAGAAAGAAAGAGAGGAAAAGATGTGTTTTTAGGTGTATTTAGTTGTGAAGAGAATGTGGGTATTTATAGGTGAGGATGGGGAGAAAAAGTGGGTGAAAAAATGATAAAATGATGGAAACGCGGAGTAGTGAATGATGATGTCATTTGATGACATCAGCATGATGTGGGGCGGCTGCGCTCACAGATGGGGTGCGCAAGGGTGCGCGTGGAAAGCAGCAAGGGTGTGCAGGGGCGCGCACGGCAAGCAATAAGGGCGCCCGTGGGAATGGGCGCGGGCGCGCACGATATGGGCGTACTGCGGCGGCTGCTCAGCGCGACTGGGCGGCTCCGTGCGCGATTTCCTCTTTTTTGACATTTTTGACCCATTTTGTCCAATTTTTCCATATTTGTTGACCTTTCCTAATTTATTTATGAATATATTTGTGATATATTGCCTCCAGTATTCCTCTTTGAGTCTTTAAGTTATGTTTTTAAGCGAAAATACCTGAAAAATAATAAAAATACCCGTGATTCCGAAAAGACAAATTTATATAAATATATGATAAAATCATATAAATATATATATATTTTTAATCAATTAATGTACATAATATCATGGTAATTTTAGTGCTTTTTGAGCACTCATCACCTATTAAAGAGAAAGAGGGATTAATTAGACCACTGTTAACTAGATCTAAAGGTTGCAAAGCCTTTAGAATGCCTTTGAACATATGTTCAGTAAAATGGCTTCTTCTATTTCAAATGCTTTGGTCTAGTGAACCCAACAGTAAGAAGTTAACCAATTTAAGGAAGGACACACTCCATTATTTCCCTTTGAATGAGGTCTCATAGCCCCAACCTCTCATTCAATCTACTCATATACTTCACATCCCATGGTGTCTATCCCTTCATCCTCTCTCAATGGTTAGGAAAATACCAAGAAATACCTTGTGTGTTCCCTATTAGCAACATTTGTAACAATGAAACTGGAACATCTAAGCATAGAATTACAAGTAAAGTCCTTATGTAAGTCCATCTATTTTGACTATCAATCTCACTCCAATGGAAAGGAGTCAGTAGGTGCCTAGAGCCAGAACCAAACATGTTTGGCTACTGGGCTGAGTGTGCGTCCATTTTAGAGTCTTTTCCTTCATATAAAAATTGGTGTGTGCCCTATAGATTGCCAAACATGGATAAGAGTTTCTTCTTTTGAAGCGCTAGTCGTATAGGGTGACCAGGCTAAACTGAGTCAAAAAGGCTTTGATGACTCAAGGTTCATCTTAGGGAAAAGAGAGTGAGGAAAAGAGGGGGCAACCCTCATCCTGATCATCCAATTTTCTCCAACAAACATGTATGGTTCTGTAGTCAAAGCAACTTCGTCACTTTTATGTACCCATTAGATGGAAGCCCTTTCGGGGGTTCCTTAGGGACCGAATCACTCTACATAGATTTTCAATAGTAGGAAATCATGTTTGTCATAGTCAGCATTCTCACTTCTAATATCTCCATGTGTTGTCACCAAAACCTTCCCTAATTGACAAAACATTCCACAATTGACTCTTGAAAAAGAAACTTTCAAGGTCTCATCGCATCGTTGAATCACTTGATCCCTGATACATATTTGGTGCCACAGAGCTAGACTAATGAGCTATTATGATTTCTTTAAAGGATGGCTACTTCAAAGCCCATCTTCTATTTTTCATTGCTGGATCACTTCCTTTTTCCACTAAGTAATTGCTTAGGGAACTTAGTGTATGATTTGGGTTGTTTCCCTCTTGACTTTGGATCTTAGCACCCTAAAAGTTTGTCTGTAAAATAATCTAGGCCTATATTTGGAGTTTCCATGAGGTTAGTAAGGAAACATGGAGCCACTCTAGCCTATTGACTGCTCTATCTCAACCCATCGATATCATACGCTCTAAAAAAAATAGATTTCATGGAAAAATAAACTATATCTATTCTTGGTAGGCCTTTCACCCCTAGCCACAAGTCATCCCTATATTTTCCATATACGTGAGTTTGGTCCTCCAAGGCCTGTTAGAGTTATCTTTAACATACTCATAGCTAGATCGATCGATTTCGGTTCAAATAAGGCAAACAAGAGGATTTCACCTCTAGAAAGTGCCTACACATAATGACTTAAGTTGTTGTTCTTATTTTCTCACTAACCCATCAAGGCTCTAAGCTCCGCTATTTCGACTGATTGTTCGCATCAGATCTTAGGTTCTCTATTGCACTTCTTAAATAGGGTTTTTTTCATCTATCCCTCATGGTACTTATATGTTATCCCTCCTTGAGGAATACTTAGACTTAGAGGGTGGTCCCTTTTTCTCGTGTAAAAGCAATCAGAATTCAAACACGACACAATTTCTTAGGAAAGATTGAACCATGGGAACAAATCTATAGGGCTATCACCTTCTTTGGCCATATCTTCCATCCTTTTCATAATTATAGTTCGTTGTACCCTTTACTAATAGAATCTCAAGTAAAGGGGCTTTCTTGTTTTTCCATCATCTAATCCACAAGTGATAACTGTATTTTATATAGTTATTTTTACCTATTTTATTAATTATAATTGCTATGTTCTTTCTATTTTTAGTTAATTTTAGTTTAATAAATTAGTATTTATTGTTTTTTATATATTTTAAGAAAATTAAATAAATTATATCGAAAACGTACTTAATTGCAAATTTGTGTCCAAAAATATAATTTCAAATAAAAGAGTGCTTAATTGCAATTAATAAAAGTTGAAAATATAATTTAAATTAAAATCGGGCTTAATTTCAATTATTAAAAGTTTAAAATTTAATTTAAATTAGAAAAAGGGCTATATTGTAATTAAGCAAAGTTTAAAATATAATTTGAAATATATTTATGGATGAAAATGCAATTAATAAAAGTTAATTTCTACGCAGGTGAGAAGAAGCCACGCGCCCTAGTCCAAGCGCGTAACGTGGACCTTCCGATCAAAGAAGTAACGGTTAGGGTGCGCGCGTGTTATTCATACCCGACCAAGGAGAGTGGGTGTAGAGTTTTTCTATCGCACGGCTCGGCGTGCCAGTGGGGCCTACCTGCTGTGCAGGCCGGCGTGCAGGGTGGGACCCACGTGTCTGTTACGCATCTACCAAAGGTTCTTTTCGCGTGCGGCTGAACCACGTGCAATCCTTCCCTCCAGCCAATTAAAGTCTTCCACGGGTCCCACTTTCCCCTTGAAAGAATCATCAGCAGACGCGTGGCAAGTTTCGGTGAACGCAAAAGCGCAGAATCTCGCACGTGTTCCAACCGTTGCCCCACGTTTCGTGCGCCCCAATCCCGTGCGACAATTTCTACGTGCGCCCATTTTATGCAACCAATGAGTTACTGCCACGTGTCCCACTATTTATTTTAGCGAATCATATTGCGACACGTGGCAGAGTTTATTGAAAAGAAAAACAGAAACGCATGGCTCACCACTCACGCGTTTTCATTCCAGTTTTCAATACATTTTGTCCCCCACGCGTTTTAATTTATTATTTTCCCCACACTTCTCTGTCCCCCCGCGTGTATTAAAAGAATATTTTTTAATGTATTTTTTTATATAGATTTGATGTTATAAATAGGGGTAAGATGATAGAGTTAAGGAGTTTTTTTTGAAGTTTTGTAAAAGTTTAGTTTTTTTGAAGAGTTAGTTTTGGAGAGTTTTTAGAGTTTAGAATTTTTGTATTGTTTGGTTTTGGACTTGGAACACGCAGAAGCCATTTTTGGCTTCTGTTGTGTTCTGCATGTGCCAAATATTAATGATACAAGATGTTTTAATTTTATTTCTTCCTCATCTAATTTTTCTGTATGTGATGTAATTTTTATTTTTAATTAATGAAGTAATTTAATTTTTCTAGGGTTGCATTTGAACTAAATTTATGAAGCTTTGATTTTAATTATTTTTGATAGATCTATAAGACGTTCGATTTGTTTGTTCTATTTTGTGCTCAATGCTTTTTGATTATTTATGAATCTTATCAAAACGATCTGTGGCATATAAATAAACTTAGAAGAGGCATTTATATGTATATTGCTCGTAGATAGAATGACATGTATGATGAAGGATAAGAATATACCCTAATTGTATGTGTGACCATTTGAAAACTTAGAACGTAATGAATCTTGGTAAATTTAATTCTCATAGAGATATAGTGAATTAATTTAACGATGTGTGTTTATACGGAGCTCGGAAGAGATGTATGAATAAAAATAGAAGTTTTCGGTTGACAAATTAAATGTATTAAAAAAATATAAATCAAAAGAAAATAATATGATAAGAGTGGATTAATTTGGTGAAAAATTACAATCCTAGATTTCTTTTATTTTGTTAACTCTTTTCTTTACACTTTTTTTATAAATCAACGATTGTTTTGAATAAAATCAGAGAGAAATAATTTTAGTACTCAACAAACTATAGTAACAAATCTCCATGGGAACGATACTTTACTTATCAAATCTTATTACTTGTGACCGTGTATACTTGCACGATTTTATGTTCTCTAAAAGAGACAACAAGTTTTTGGCCATAACTTCCATCCTTTTCATAATTATAGTTCGTTGTACCCTTTACTAATAGAATCTCAAGTAAAGGGGCTTTCTTGTTTTTCCATCATCTAATCCACAAGTAATCGAATGAAAGTTATTGAAAAAGAATTTTAAACTTTGTTGAGGAAAGATGATTCATGTTTTCTGTACTTCAAAGTCCCAATTTGCTCTCTCTCATTGCTATTAATAGGGTCTCAATTGATTTCCCTTCCTTTATCTACTCAGATTTTTTAGTTCACTAAGTTTAAAAGTTCACAAAGCGTAGACTAGCCACAGAGCTTGGATATTGTTTCTCATTCGAGGATTCATAGATCACAGACGGTATCTCTTATTAGCCTTTTGCCTCTGAAAGCATCATTCTTTCTCAATTCCTGGGCATCCATACAAGTAACTACATCAATAACCTTTATTCCTTATATGAATGGATGCTTTATCATTGTCATTAGAGTATTATAACCAAAATAATGAGAAATCTTTTTATTTGTTTACTCAACTAGTAAAGGTAAACAAAAAAAGCGCCTTAAATCAAAATGATTTCTCCTTTCTTTTCTATGCTATGATCTTTCTTCTCTTATGAAATGGATAGTTTGATCGAGGGTTCTCCCTAATATAAGATAGGTTACAGCTATAGTTAGAACTCCAATTGAACCAATTTCGTAATTATGACCTTAAGTATTGGATGAGATAGCAAATGGATGGAAATTCTACCCTTAATGGTTGCCACTTCAAGCTCTGGAACTCTCAATCTTGAAGGTCTTGGTAGGATTATTACTTGCTAGCCCTACCCTTTTCTTTCTTTCTTAATGGCATCCCTTGCTTAGTTTTGAAAGCTCCTTCCTTTATTGAGCTCTGTCATACCGCTTTTCTATCTCTTTCATTAGTGCAATCTTCTTTGAATTCAATAAAGAATTGTGATTTGATTTTATGAAATATATCTCCTCCCTTTAATCTAATTAGTATATTACTTATGAGTAAGGCACTCTCTAAAAGATAGGTAAATAGGAGTTAACGGTAGGTGCAATAGAAAGATAGTTTGAGGTAGGAGATAGGCTTATATCAGATGCAAGCAAGCTTAGTCTCAATATGCATGCATTAGATAAAGAGGTTGGTGCTTCATTGAAAAGGCTAGCTAGAGTCCCACCTTCCTGTATTAACTGGTAGAGACAATCGCTTGAGTATAGTTCTTGACCATTAAGGAACTTTTTTACTTATTTTTGTTATTCCAATATATTTTTTAGGATCGCTTATAACTCTATCAAATAGAAATTTCAAATATATTTTTTATTTTCTGAATCAATTCTTACCGGTTCAAGAAGTAACGAATGCTCTTGACCCTTCACCCATTTCAATATAAAGGATTAGTTAATCAAATAATAGATAGTAAATGGGTTGGTTTGAAAATAAATTAATTGCTAGCAATGAACTAGATAAGAATCATTCTCATGTGGGCCCGTAAATTCCATGGAGTTTCATTCTTACGAACATACTCCCCAGGTGGGATACTTAATCAAATAATGGATAATATGGCATAATTGTACTCATTTGAATTTCATATTTTCTTTTAAAAATAAAAAAAATTAGGGAATTCTAGAAACCTAATTGAGCACGTCTAGCATATTTTATCACAGTAGTAAGATCACTATAACCCACTCTGATGAGAAAGTCACATAAGTGAATATATAACCTATAGAAAGATGTGCTTACCTAATTCCTCTTTCTCATTCCGAAAAGTGCATTGTTGGAACTAAATTGGAACGCCAAATGGTGCAGAACAATTGTATCATTGGAGTAGATACTCAAATCAATTTTAAAGATTCATAAAAAGTTATGCATTGATCCTAGGAATATTTATGATACCTAAAAAGATATCTATATATATCTTTTCAATAAATATTTTTAAAAAATAATAGAATTTACGAATTCTTTGCTCTTCATAGACAAACTTGGTATAGGCTAAAAAAAGAAAATTTGAGAATCTTAATGAACCCCTTAAATTTTCATTTTTTAGCCTATAAATAATATGTAAATGAGACTTTATTTTCTAATTTATAAGAGAATGTACAAATATTTTTTAAATATGTAGAATTGTAGTTAGTTTCTAATTATTCAATGAGCATCTTGAATTTCATAAAAATTAAGAGTAATATAATCCTTACTTAAAGGCCATTGCAATCTGAATTTAACCTCCTGTAGATTAAATAAAGTAGAAGGTCAATAAAAAAATAGATCTCAATTAATCAAAGATCCAATTGATCACCACATATGTATTGTAAATATGTAGTTAGGAATAATCTAGCCAAAGTAATAGGAATGAGACCTAAGACGATTTCAAATAAAAAAACTTCAATCATTTCAATTTCTTTGAAAGAAGAAGGGAGAGATAGTAGCAAAACAATTTATGAATCTAGATTAATAAAAACATAGATATATCTATGGATGTTGCTACAAGTTGACATGGGTATATAAGTATTGTTATATTGTCGAATAACAAGCCTCTAATTAGCTACATGCTATTCTTTTTAGAGAATTTGACATTTGATAAAAAAAGATAGACTTTCGTTATATTTCATCTCTTCAACAAGTTTAGTAATGAGCATAATGGCCCTAATGTTCTAATGGAGGTCTATCTTGTAGAGGTACTCAAATTGGATCAATGATCAATTTCTAAGTTTCAACATAAACCTTATTATAGATCTTGATCAATTGGATCATCTTTTTGTATATTCATCCTTTTCTATTAGATAGGAAGGGCTATTGCACAAGATGTGTCATCCAATCATCGAAGGGTGTTAGCAAAATCAGAATAATTAGAGGCTCAAAACCTCGGGTTGGTCAAGAAAACTAAAATTGCATAGTCATAGCACCCGCATAGTAGAGGAAAATAATCATTCCCTTTTGACAAAACTAAGTGTCTTACTATAGGGTAAAGGAAATAGAAGTAGTAAACCCAACCACTTCATGCTGAGGTTTATAAATGTTAATTAGACCTTCTTAATCCTCGCCCTAAGGTCAGCACATGAGTTTAGTGCTCTCTATTAACCACTCCAACTTTATACTCAATGAGGTCCTGGTACCTTCTTCTTAGAGCTGGGTTAAAACTCATCCACATTTTATATTTGAATGATCATCTCATGTCATCCTTCCCGCTTGCTATCTCTTTATATCTTGAATGCCTCGTGTTGGTAGGACACTCTCTTTTCCTTAACTTCTAATTAAATTGAAGAAATCCTTTTAGAGGCACCATCTTTCTTAATAAAAAATGTTACTTTCATTTACTCTAGCTAGATTTATTTTACTAGTCCTCTTCCTAAAAATATGATAATTGATTTTTTGAGACTAGTGCAATAAATGGGCTTTTAAGGCTCCATTTTGTTAACAATAGATACTGTTTCTACCTTCACGGGTAAGGATTATTTGTGCTATGAGAAACTCATAGCCTCAATAGTTATCTAAGACAAGTATAAATCCCTCTTACTCAATAGTGGCTATGGCAAGAATGTATGATCATTGATCTTCTGCTAATGTTAGCATCTTTTTCATCTCTAATCTCATCTATGCTTCAAGAAAAAGTTTCACCTACCCACTAATAATTAATATAATAAAAAAGGGTTGGTTGCTCTCCTTAATTTAAGAAAGAATTAAGTGTGCTCTTGCCTTTAGTGAAGTAAGTGGCTTCTACTCTCCTAAATTTCACAAAGAATTCAGTGTGCTCCTTACTCTTAGTGAGTGGCTTTCGTTTCTCTCCTTCGAAATCTAAATCTTCTCTTTCTATGTCTATCAATCTTCTTGCCCCAAGCCCCTGTTGTCTCTAGTGCTTGACTGTTTGATAGAGACTGACCCACTTTCATAAGCACTTGTTGGCATGTTCAAAAGAAGGCTTTGAGGAGCTCGATATGGCTTTGGTTTTCCTCTTGGTTAAAATATCTTCCAACTGAGTTGCACGAATAGACTTACGTAAAGTAAATAAAAATTGAGTAACTACATGCGAAGTTTTTTTCTTCTCCTTTCCTTTTACTAGAAATCTCATTTTTTTCCAATAGTTCAAGATTCCTTCTCTATGCCTATATATATTTAGTCAAAAGGCTAGTTCAATCGCTCTGTGGATTAAAATTTCTTTTTTTAGTCTCTCAAATAAGGCAATATCTGGCCTTCTATCTATGGTAAATGGTCTGCCCTTCCCCTTAGTAGATCAAACAGCAAAATTTGAATAGTACAAGAAAGGAGAGAATTTATTGAGTATGCCCTTAATACAGTATGTAAGGAATGAACCATTTGGAAAGAAATACATCTAATAGTACACAGGAGCAAGATAGTATGTAATCAATTATTGAAAAGAATACATGAGGTAAACAATTCCTCAATATGCTATTGAGACGTCACAAAGAATGATCATTCCCTTTGATAAGTCAAATTCAATCATTCAATCAAAAACACAAGAAGGAAAAACAAAAGCTTTCTGAAATATACTTTTTATTAATGATATTCATTGTTTTCCCCAAATTACATAGTTGCTCTTTTATAAGCAAGAAACTCTAATAGAAAAACCCTAGACAAGATGGGCTTTATTTAGTGGTGGATTGGGCCTAATCTAACCTTAAAAAAATAAAATACTAAAAGACTTAAAATAAAAAGCCCACAATTAACTAAAATAAAAATTACTAAACATAAAATGACCACAATTAAATAAAGGACTTAAAATAAAAAGCCCACAATTAACTAAAACAAAAATTGCTAAACATAAAAGGCCTACAATTAATTAAAACAAAATTTCTTCCTAAAGTAACCCTTGCACACAACTTGATATTCCAAATATATCCCTAGTCATTGGACCACCAATTCCTTGCAAAATATCTTGAGCATATTTGGAAACATCAATTTGATCAACACTTGGGAACATCAACTTAATTAGCACCTTAATCGCCATTATTCCCCTCCTCTTCGAAAAAATTCATCCTCCTCGAATTTTAGCTCTATAAGTAGTTCGATTTGTTATAACGGATCCATATATGAAGTCTATTTGATGCTCAATTTCTCTCAAAGGAGCTAATTCATGGGGAATCTCTTCAGGAATTTGATCATCAAAGTCCTATAATAAACTTACAACGACACTAGGCAAAGATGAGTTAAGATCGTCAGTAGAAAAATAAGCATCATTATACATAAGTACAAGTACTTGTTGCCTTTCCATCATTACGCTTTTAATCTCATATTTTTCAGCAAATACACTCATTCTTTTATTTTTCTCTCCTTGCTCACTTTTCTCTCCTTTTTTATTTTTCTCTTGCCCATTCTTTTGTTTTTCCCTCAACTTGCACTCTCTTGCTATTATAATCTAGTCCTCATAAGCTTGCAAAGGTTTAAGAAGGGCTAATGCAACTTTTCGGTTCTTCATTTCAAAAGAGTACCTATTTTTATACCCATCATACATCACCCTCCTATCAAACGGCCATGGTCGTCCAAGCAAAATATAAGCAACATACATTAATGCCACATCACAAAGAACCCCATCCTCATACTTGCCAATTGAAAATAGAACCCAAACTTGTTTGTTGACATTCACTTATCCACAATCAAATTCAAATTTTCTACTAACAAAAAATATTCTCACATTGCTCCTCATCTCTTTCATTCTTAAGCTATATATTCAAGGCTCTCCTTGTGACATGTAATTCCCCATACACAGGTTCTTCCAATTCTACATCAAAACAATCCTCCAATGGTGGCATTTCATCGTCACTTAAACTAGCACTTTTGATTTCTCCATCTGCTCGTACAACAATATCCCTTTTGTTTGGGAATTCAGATGCAATTTGTATGAATCCTTGGCACATAAAACACTTAATTTCATGTGACATAGTAATATTTTTAGTTTCAAGTTTACCTTTAGTAATAGCAACTAAAATTTTCAACTTTGCTTCACCTTTTGTTCTAAAGGCAACTTTGTTATCTTTCCAAGTTGATTTCTATGGAGAATTAGAGGACAAACTAGATCTGAACCTTGTTGAATTGATTTGCTTCTCCACTTTAATGGATTTATGCAGTAGTTCTTCCATCTTTACGTAATGTTGCAATTCAACCACATCAACAATTTCTCTGTTTAACATGGCAATGAATCTGGCCATTATTACTTCTATATCTTCCTCTATGTTTTTTCTAATCATGGTGAATTTCATCTCCTTATAATAATCCTCTACACTCATGGAACCTTGAATCAGCCCTTGTAACTTTCTATATAAGTCCCTATAGTAATGGCTAGGTATGAACCTCTTACGCATCACCAATTTCATCTCTTCCCATGACCGAATAGGTCTCTCACATTCCTTAGCCTATTAACCACCAATTGATCCTACCATAGACCAACATAATCTATAAATTCTACGGCTGCTAGCTTTACTTTCTTCTCCTTGGAGTAATTATGACAATCAAATACATGCAAAACATTTATTTCTCACTCCAAATATAACTCAGGATCATTATTTTCTTAAAAAGGCAGAATTTCCATCTTTATACTGCCTATATGGCTATCTTCTTCGGAGTTAGTCTTTCTTCCCCATTTATAACTTGTTCTCTCCACCACATTGGAATCAGATTCTTTTCCCTCGAACTCATGTCTTCTATGTCTTCTTCTATATGGTTCAAAACCAGAAAAGGATTCTAAATCATCCAACCTTGCATTCATCCTCTTAAAATAAAATGAGATAACCCACGCACTCCCCTACATGTTTTCTCTCAAATAAGATTGTTATCACTCTCTTTTTTTAACACAATTTTCACTCTTTTTTATTTTTATTTTTTTACACTATTTTTGCTCCTTTTTTTTACCACTTAAAGCTAACGCCAACCTCCTTTGTATTCTTTACAAAATCAAAGAATCCAACTAATCTCAAGAAGTAACTGTTTTATTGGTGACAATCTCAAAATTTAGAATTCTAAAAACTTAATGGAAATGTATGACAAGAAGAAAGTCCAAAAAGGACTCTGAAATAGGACTCTTGATCAACTATGATTCCTTTTTTTCTTTTAAAATTAGTCTTAGGCAGCAAGAACAAAATAAAAGAAAAACTAATTTCAACAAGAACGAGAAAACTCAACAAGAAATCAAGAATTATATTTTTAAACGATCTACTACTTTGTTCTCCTTTTCTTCTTTTTTTTTGTTTTTTTTTTGTTTTGACTACTGCTGTTAAGAACAAAGATAGATTGAACACAAAAATAATAAACAAGAAAAAGATACGAAGAATTCAAAGAAAACTGCGAAACAAAATCAAAAGACGAAAATAATGAAAATGAAATTGAAAGAAAAAACAAGACTCAAAAGGAATTTTTTTTTTTTTTGTGATTTGTGACTCAAGAATGTAGAAAACAATCGAAGGAAAATTTTTTTTTAAATATATAATTCAAAACAAAGATAGATGAAGATAGATAACATCTTTTCAACAACGAAAGCTCTGATACCAAAAGATGCGGACCCTCTAGGCGAACAACCCTAAGAACCCATGAACTAAAAGGAATAGGAACGATTGAATTATTAAGAACGTGTTAAAGATTACCATATTAGAACCCTAAGGAAAAAAGAACTTAAAACCCCAATCTTGAGACGCCACAATGGATGATCACTCCCTTTGATAAGTCGAATTAAGGCATTCAATCAAGAACACAAGAAGGCAAAGCAAAAGCTTTTTGAAATATATTTTTCATTAATGATATTCATTGTTTTCCCCAAATTTTATAGTTGCTCTTTTATAAACAAGAAACCCTAATTGAAAAACCCTATACAACATGAGCCTTATTTAGTGGTGGATTTGGCCTAATCCAACATTAAAAAAATACTAAAAGACTTAAAATAAAAAGCTCACAATTAACTAAAATAAAAATTGATAAACATAAAAGGCCCACAATTAAATAAAATACTTAAAATAAAAGGCTAACAATTAACTAAAACAAAAATTGCTAAACATAAAAGGCTTACAATTAATTAAAACAAAATTGCTTCCTAAAGTAACCTAACCTTTCACCCAATTTGATCTTCGAAATCTATCCCTAATTATTAGACAGTCAATTCCTTACAAAAGATCTTGAACATATTTAGAAACATAACTTGATCAACACTTGAGAACATCAACTAGATTAATATCTCAATCTTCATTAATTATATATATAATAGTTTCATAAATATAAATAATTAATGATTTTGAAGCTTTTAATATGCTCTTAAATATTTACAATTTATTATTATGTTTTTAAATTTTAAATTTTGATTTGAATATTCTAGATAATTTTATGATTTAAGTTACACATACGAAAACACAATTTAAAAGGAAAAAAATTAACTAATTTTGAAATGGATTAAATATTAATGACTTTGAAGCTTTTCACTCTTAACTATTATAATTTATTATTAAATTTCAAAACTTAAATTGTGATCGGAATAGTTTTAATAAATTTAAGATTTAAGTTATATATATGAATACACAATTTAATTATTTATTAGTTTATTAATTTATATTCTCAATAAAGTGAACATCTTGTGTTTGTACATTTCAAATATAAACATATTAAAACCGGTAGCAAACACTTCAATCATAAATTTAATTTGAAAGAACTTAATCAAATGGGAATTGATTAGTAGAAACAATTTTTTTGTGCTGGACATCCAGTCAAATTTAACTATATATGTTTTATACTTCTCTTCTTTTCTTTAAAGAAGCCAATTACAAATTTGAAGGTTCAATTCTCAACCTAATATCCTACACCTAAAACATCCAAAAAATTAAGGCATTTTTATTTATTTATCTAATGTTGCCTGCATTTTAATATAAAAAATTGACTAACTTCGAAACAGATTTAATATTGATGATTTTAATTTTTTTAATTTACTCTTATACGGTTATGATTTATATTATAATTTTTTTAAATTTTAAATTATGATTTAAATAGTCTCAATAAATTTAAAGTTTAGTTACATAGATAAATACACAATTTAATATCTATTACAATATTAATTTTATTAATTAATTATAAAAATTAAAATAAAATTCAACCAATCAAATTTAAGACAATCACTTTAGCTAAATTTATATTAAAAATCAATAAAATAAAATTATGACATATAAAAAATTTAGAAGTCAATAATAGTCGATAATAAATAATTAATTATTTTTGAGGAACATTATCTTAAATGTCCTTGAGGTTTGACATATTTTCAATTATGTTCCTGAGATTTATAAAATATTAAAAATATTCTTATATTTTAATGGTGTTAATTTTTCATCTATTAGTATTTAGTTTATTATTCCTAGGCTCTCATACCAATTTTTGTGAATTGATATAATTTTTAATCGGGGGTTAATATTGACCTAATTGATAGTTTTTGTCTATTTATTGAAGGTAATAATTTATCTAAAAGTTTATTATTTTTCTATATAAGTCTAATTTTCTTCTATATTCATTACAATTGCATAGTATATTATGTTCTTCATTATGTTGGTTGATTAATTCTAATTCTAAATCTAGTAATTTTTTTTAAATTAAAAATTACTCTTTCATTTGTTAAATCTAATAATTTTAATTTATGTACTAATGATTCGATTTTCATAGAGTATTATCTTGATAAATCATATTTGTTAAATATATATTATTTTGTCATATTCATAGTATACAATCAGGTTTTTCTTGTGTACATATAGTGTATTTATAATCTTCAAAGAAGTAATATCCAAACATTAAGTTAAATTCTTCTTCCTCTATTCTCACATATTTTTGACTAAAATAGTCTTTTAATGTTCTTGAAATAGGATGGTCTATGATGTTTGTAATAGCTTTAATATAATCTGTATAGATATCTAATAAGATGTTAAATCTTTTAAAATTTTCAAGATAATTTCATAGTCTTCATTTTTAAAATATTCATTTAAATGATAGAGATAACTTTTATCAAATGTTTCTAATAGAATTATATTTTTATCTTTAATTTCCATTGGAATTATTAGTTGTTTATTTCTAAAAATAATTTCCATTTTCCTGTTTTAACAATATTATGTCTTGTTGTAAGCAAATATTTAAACATTCAAGATTCTTAACTAGCTTAAATTTATAATTATTATACCTGAATTTGATGGGTTCACCACGGTCTTCCCTTCTATTCGTCTTCTTTTGTTACACCTGTTATGCCTCAACTTTGCTCAAACCTCAATGCCCTCCTAGCAATGACGAACCTTCTACATCTATACATAAATGGTGTCCAATAGTTGACTTACTAGAGAAGAGTAACTGAACTCCATTTTATTCATAATATAATAATTATTACAACTTTAGGCCAACTAAGAACCTTGAAAGGGGTATTTAGCTACTCATAATTACTGGGTATAACATTATTGGTTTTGAGATTTTTAGATAGAGAGGTTTTCTATGCTAGAGTGTTTCAGAGTAGAGAGCTCTAGATTTCTGTGTATTTTTTGTGTGTGTTTTGAAATGATAATAAGGGTTCCTTTTATAGAATAAGGAATCTTGTTTACAAGACTAAAATTATTATTTTACCCTTGTTTTAATAATTCATTTGTTTTTCTACTTTAAAGGATAGCCACTTTTTTTTCTTGGCACATGCTACCGACTAAGATGTGGGGTCTATATCTTTATTTATTTTGCAGTCTTCTGCCAACAGTTTCTTTTTTTTTTTTTTGTCATTTTCTGCTAATAGTTCCTTTGATGACGTTGATGATGACACATCTTCATCTTCTAGGTCTTTGATGCAGAGAATGCATTTGTGGTCTTTTGTGGATTTTTTGGCATAGAAGTAGAATACCTTCCTTGTTTCTTGACCAATTTCTAGGTTGTCGTAATTAAAATTGATTTCATATTTGGTGATTTTTTCACCATCTTCTTCTAAGAAAGTCATGCTACTGTGGAAAATGATGATGACTTTACTAGTTGAATAATTTACTTTAATCTGAGTAGATTTGTCAATCTTCTTGAGTTTATAGTAAATTTGGCTTAGCATTTGACCTCTTAATGCACAAAGTTCCTCTATGTTGAATTCCTTTTCTAGAAGTGCCCTTGGTTTGGAAACCTCTCTGTTTGTGTTGGAAATACCTATCTTTATGAAGTGGTAGGGACTAATACTTCCTTCCTCATTCTAGTCCATTAATGAACTAAAAAATCTAAGATAAACAAGCTTATCACTTGCTTTAATTTTTCTTCTAAAATTCTTGATTGCTCTTTTAAAATTTTCTGGGAAATAATTTAACTCACTTAAATTAATTCCTGGATATATGCTTTCTATTAGTCCTACATGAAATGCTTTATAGACAAATATTGGATCAGCTCCTTCCAATATATTGAATTTACTTCCTATAGGAAATTCCTTGTTTATAGTATAAAATTTCGCATCTTTAATATTTTCTTGAGTAGATTTTCTGGCCAAATTATAGAGACTTAGCCATTGTAGTTTGCTGAGATTTCTATATTGGTCTTTTTTATCTTCAATGATTGAAGTAGTTTTAGGAGATGTCTCCCTGAATAGTACTGAATGGTTTACTATTTTTGATGTTTTTGGAGGAGATGTTTCTCTAAATAGCACTAGAGGCCTTGCTATCTTTCCAAGATTTGTCAATTTGCTTGGAGCTGTTGGTTGTTGTTGTAGTGCTATAGAATAATTTCTTACTATCTCCTCTAAAGTAATTAGTTTTGGTGTTTTGTAGTTGGCATAACTACCTTCAGTTTCTATTCTGTTGGTGAAGGCTCTATGAGTTACTCCACTAATTCCTAGAATATATTTGCAAGCTTTTGCCTGATTATTATAAATTCCTAGTTTTGGGCCATTATAGACCACATAAAATGTTTTTTGTTCTTCTTTTTCTACCTCATCTGCCCAATTGAGCTTTGTGGTTTCAAAAGTTTTTGTGAACTATTAGGTTCTTCCTTTTTAATGGAGATTCCTCATTTAAGCTTCTGGTCTCTAGAGGTTGTTTTAAACAATTAAGTTCTTCCTATTTCGTTCCTGTCTCCATAAGAGATTTCCCAAGATATAGCAGCTTGAGTTGTTCCTGTAGAATTTTTATCTCTTTTTCCTTTATCTTGATTTTGATATCAAGATGTTCCATTCCTGAAAGCATAAAAATAGTTAGAAGTGCTAATTCTCTGGTAAGAGTATCAACTAAGCTATTTTTATGTCCTGGAAGATGTTCAACATCAAAATTGTAATGATTGAACCATTGTTGCCATCTAACTAGTCTTCCTTGTTTGTAATCACCTACAATATTAGTTCTTAAGAAATAACCAAAATTCTTGTTATCTGTTCCAACAATGAATATGGAGCTTATAACATATATTGCAAATTTCTTAATAGCTTTTTTAATAGCTAAATAATTTTTTTCATTACTATGATAATTTAATTTTGAACCTTGGAATGATCCTAATGTATATCTACAAAGATATTCATCCTTGTCATCTACTCTTGCTTTAAGAACTGCTCTCCAATATTCTTGTGAAACATCTATTTTAATTATCATCTTATCATTTGGTCCTGGATGGTATAAAATTGGTAAATTTTTTACCTTTGCTTATACTCTATCTATATATAGAGTATCTTATTCTATCCATTTCCAAATATATCTTTTTTCAATTTGTCTTGTAATGGTTTTCTTATTTCTGCAAGTTTCTTGATATATGCTTTTACATATGTTAAACATCTTAAAAATCTTTGTAGTTGATTTTTATCTTTAAATTCACTAGGAAAACCTTGAATATTATTTAGTATACGGGGTTGTAGATTATGATTTCCATCTTCAATTTCCAACCCTAAGTATTTAATTTTTTGTTGACCAAGTACTGCTTCCTTTTCAGAGAGTACAATGAATTCTTTTCTACATTCTTGTAGAATATTTATAATATCCAGATAATGTTTATTTAATTCATTATTGAAAACCAAAATATCATCTATGTAAACACAAAAAATATCTTGTAATTTCTTAAAAATGTTATCCATATATCTTTGAAAAATATCTGGAGCCTGTTTTAATCCAAATGGTATAATTGTCCATTGGAATTGACCTTGGGGGCAACTAAATTCCTTTAATTTTTGGGATTCTTCATCCAGTCTTATTTACCAAAATCTACTTTTGCAATCAAAACTCGAGAAGTATTTCTTTCCTTTTATTAAAGATAGTAGTTCTTCCTTTTTTGGAATGAAGTATCCATCGTTAATGGTTTCTTTATTTAGTGCTTTAAAACTTCTTTTTTTAGCTTCTTTTTCAACTAAGAATGTTGGACTAGAGTGAGGTGAATTACTTGGTATTATGAATTTTAATTCTAAAAGTTCTTGAATTTGTTTTCCAAATTCAATCATGTCTTCTGGAGTATAAATCATTGGTTTTACTCTTATGATCTTATTAGGATCTCTTAATCTTATGTTGGCTATTGTTTTAGATTTATTTATTTTTGGATCCAAAGGATTTTCTGAATTGACTGTTTTAAGTAGTTTTCTAATGCCTGTTAGGGCTTTGTCTTCTTGTATTTCTTTGAGAAAAGAGTTTTTTTTTCTATATCTAATGAAATATTTTCTAAATAAGGTTTTTTTTGGTCTTCTATCTCACCACATTTTTGCTTTTTATGTTATCGTATAAAAGTTGGGTTTGACACAGTTAAGACTTTTCATACTTTACAAACATAGATAGTATCTCCTTCTAAGGTTGTAAGACTTATTTTGTCAGAATGTTGTGTGAAAGGTTGATATAAGTTTAGGAAATTATTTCCTATTAACAAATTTACTCCTATTTCTTGTTGATATATGGTAGGAATGTGAAAATCTTTTGGTGCTTATTTCCAATTGTCTTCTAGAAATAAATATCTACTAGTTACAGACATACTAGCTCATGTATCTATATATGCATGTAAATGATAAGTGTTATAATAGCCTTTAAATTTTAGTCCTACTTTAATGTAAGTACTATTTGGATTTGTAATACTATACAAATCATTCATTTTCTAATGAAGAATATTCATAATTTGAGTGTTCATATTCTGAGTCAATTATTTCTTCCTCAGTTTCTTCTAATAGATAGATACTATAAGTATCAGATTTCTCGATTGGTTCTAATTTCATTTTGAAAGCTTCTTCTAAGATTTTTGCTTTTTGTGGAAATTCCTTTTTAAATTCTTTTTATGTTGAAGTCTGCTTGGACATTCGTTAGCATAATATTCTTCTTCATTATAGATCAGTCATCTGCATTTTTTCTTTCCTAAAGAGCAATAATTCCTTTTTTTAGAAGGTTTATAATTTTTTCTTTTAAAATATATTTTTTTATAATTTTCTTTATTAAATCTCTTTTTATATTTTTAGAAATTTTGTTTTCTGAATTTATATTTTTTAAATCTTTTATATTTTTTATATTTATATTTTTGTTTATAAGATTTTATATTGCATTAATATTTCCCTGGTATTCTAAAATCTCTTGTATCACAACAGATTTTATCATTTCCTCTTATTTGTTTATACTCTTTTCTTTCTTGGCATTTAATAATGATCCAATCTTTAAGGTTTCTTATTCTTCCTCTAAGAGTATGTGGTATAGTTTCTCTATTTTTTTTGTTCCTAATTTTCTTTTAAGGTTTCATATAATATTCGAGGTAATTTTTGAAAAAAAACATTTTTCTATGAGTTGTTTGCATAGAGGGTGGTAATTTATGGTAATACATTTCATATTCACAAATAAAAGAATCTATGTAACACATGTTACAAATTTCCATATTTGTTAGATGCTATTTAGCTTCATTGATTTCAATTTCACTGGATTCAATGATAGTCATTCCTTTATCTTCACCAATAAATCCTTTGTATATTTTATTTATTACTGTATCCAAGTATTCTCTTCATGTGGAATCATATCTTTGCATTAATAAATGTTGTTGATCTGTTAAGTTTGAAAACCAAACGTTTACATTTCCTATCATTTTATGTGATATAAGCACTCTACAAGTTGAAGGATTTGTTTGGGTAGTTTGAGAAGTTTGTATGAGCACACTCATTCCACTAGATCATTCATCTTATGCTTTTTTCCTATCTCTTCTACAATCTAAATCTAGAAGTTCAGATTTATAATTACCATAGAGTTTGAACTCTGGTGGAATACTATTTCTAGTTTCCCAATGCAACCCTTCCTCTATTTTAGGTGGTTGTCTTCTTCTATACATGGTATCAACTTGTTCCGTTCTTTGCCTATTTATTCCTCCCCTATGTGGGTCGGATGTTTCTTCTTGGTAAGGAACTGGTAATGAAATTGGTTTCGTATGACCTTTTGAGGTCATGTTTTCTGGTTCAGAATCAATTTCACTGATTATTGTCATATCATCCTCTTCTTTGTTAGTACAAAGTTTTTCATTATAATATTCTTCTATTTTTTCATTGGTTAATATCAATAAACTGACCAATGTTTCTATATCTCTATTTTCAGGGTCCATGAATTTTCTTTCTAATTCTTTTCTATATTCCATTAATTTGGAATTATCTCTTTATTCTTAGATTGTTCCTCATTTTTCCTTTTCTCATTTTTAGGAATTAGAGAATTTGATCTCCTTGGTGGTTCTTCTCTCAATCCTTCTAAGGGATCATATTTATAACCTATTAATTCATTATTCCTATATATTTTGTATACATCTTTTCTTAGTTTTGAAAATTCCTTGTGCATATCTTGTTGTAGTTTATTATAACCATATTCCTTTAGTTTCTTTAGTAATTCTTTTTGTATATCTATTATATCCTGTAAATATTTTGTGTTTGATTCTTGGACTAAATTCATTTCCTCTGTTAATAATTGTATAGTTTCAAATAATATTGCTTGAGTTTTTGCTACACCTACTAGGCGTCCATTTATTTCTAAATGCATATTTTTTTATTTTATCTCTAAACATGATTTTTTCCTAATATACAATCATGAACTTATGCCTTCATTATTTTAACTTCATTTTTTAGTTTGTTAACTTCCTCTTGGTTAGAAGTTTCTCCTTCATGATCTATAAAAGTAAATTTTGGTATGCTATTAGTTTTAACAACATTACTACTTCTTCCTATTATTAAGGGTTTTTTTAATATCTAATTTCCATTCTTCTGGTATTTCAAAGTCTGTTAGTATTTCTGGTTTTATTATTTTTCCAAGTTCCTTAAAAGTTTTGTATATTTCTATAAATTCATTTTGTCCATATATTAAACTAATATGACTATTTGTTAAAGAATATGCTACTAGGTAATTTATTGAAAATGAATGATTTCCTTCTTTCATTAAATCTCCTCTTTCAAATTCATAAGCTAGACTTAATACTTGATTTAGCTTTTTATCATATATATTTATAGCAAATCTAGGATATGATGTAAATTTTAACTTTTGGTATCCTAAATTACCATGGATGATTCCTACTAAGGCATCCTGTCTATTTATTATTTTGTTATATCTATTTCTTCTCTAAAATGAGCTTTTATTAGTATTTGAATTCCTCCTAAATGGTGGTATCCAATTTTTTCTTTATCTTTATGAGGAATTTTTGATAGCTTGTTTAATATAGTTTCTTTATCAATTAATGTTATATTACATCTGTAATCTTAATACTCATTTCTTTATTACTTATGCCATAATAGATTATATTTTTTTTAGGGAATAATTTTCTATATAAAAACTATGGGTCTTTAAATTCATCTCCTTCTTTAAGATTTAACTTTGCTTTTTGAATTTCTTCAAATTTCTTTTTACTTATTACCATTTCTTGTGAAAAACATCCTGAAATGTCTTATGTTTCTATGTCTATTATTTCTTGGTTTATTTTTTCTTCTTCCATTTTGAGAATGTTTTTTTTATAATTAAACTTTAGGGGTATTTTTTATAACTGTTAGATTTAACTTTCATTATGTTTTCAGAGATATTTTTAAATTTTTTAAAACCTTGGTGTGGATCCTTTCCTCCCTCCTCTTTGTTTAACTTTCTATCTCTCTTATGATGGCTGATATGCAAGGTTTGTTCTATATACCTCCTCAGTTTGATAGAAAGTATTTCTCTTACTATAGATCTCACATGCGCTCTTATCTGAGATCATTAAATGATGATATTTGTATATCATCATTAGATCTTAATTGTCAAGATTTGTATATCATTGTTGGATCTATTACTACTCATGACTCATATCTCCTTTAATAATTTAATAGCTCCAAGAAAGCTTTGGATATTTTGGAAATAAGTATGATAGTTGTTCATCTAGGATGGATAATGCTTTTTCAAAGAACACTAGAGTTGGTTGATGGGGGCAGAACCGAACCGACATCGCTGATCCTGCCCGTTACTTTGATTTTATCTATTTATAAAACTCTCGCAAGTGCACGAATCATTTCATAGAAAATGATAAGTATACTCCCAAGGTCGATCTAAGGAAGGAATGTATGTGGTTTTTAATTTATTATTCAAACTTTTAAAAACGAAATTAAATCCTAAACATCCTGTCACGATATTTTGGGTTTTGTGTTTTTAATCTAATTACATAAAAATAAACATAGATTCAATAAACATTTTTGCAAATTTTATCTGTTAAAACAGTGGAGTATTTATGGATATAATAATTAAGTTAATTATGCTTGCTCATATTATTTAGGTTATTAAAGATATGAATTGATATTTATTGATTCTCCCTTTTTTGTATGAATACCACCTTTGGTGGGGTTAGATATTCTTTGTTAACTAAACAAATCAATTAACACCTATGGGTGGGGTTAATAACTAATTTGGTTAATTAAATTAATTCCTTTTTCTAAGAGATTGAAAATGAACCATTTAAATGCCACCTTTGGTGGGGTTAGACAGTTTAAACTTTATTCAAGGTGTCCAAATTAAACCTAAGAATTTAGTTATCCGAGTACTAACTTTCAAGTTTTAAAACCACTGAAAACATGTTGTCAATACATTTTGAGATAATAATTCTTATAAAAACTTTTGAAATAGAGCTTCACTCTAACTACCTAAGGCGATTGTACCAACAAATAAAAGAGCACTACTCTAAATCGAATAGGATAACTAAACCTTAAAATCTAATTTTGATTTAAGTTTGTAATGAAAAATAATATATTTCTCTCTAACGTTCTTAATATAAAATCTTGAATAAAAATAAAATCAATTCATTTTAGAGATTTTTACCTATTTAATATTTCACAACCATACCAACGTTATTATTATATCATGTTTACAAATAGCCAACACGATTAAATTTAATCACAGAGACAAATTAAATATAACATGTAAGAATAAAGCATAAAAAATAGCTCAGAAGAAAATAAAATCCTTACAGAACTTCGATCCTATTCCCGTTGCTGGAAAACCTCCAAGCGGAATTTGCACTCCCATTTATTGAATCAAAAAGCTAATAAATTACAAAAAACATAACTAGTTCTTCCCAAAGAGGGAAGAACTCTAAAACTAAGAGAAATTAACTAAAAACTAAGAAAAAACTAAAAAAACCTAAAAATCTAAGAAAAGAGAGAAAGAAAGAAGAGAGAAGTGTGTTTTGAAGATGTGGTATGAAGTGAAGAGAAGGGGTGTATTTATAGGTGAGGATGGAGAGAAAAAGTGGGGGAAAAATGTTAAAAAAATGTGAAAACGCGGAGTGGTAATTGCTGACGTCATACTGATGACGTCAGCATGACATGAGGCGGCTGCGCGCAAAAAATGGGGCGAAATGGTAGTGGCGCGTGCGGAAGGTAGCTGGGGCGCGCACAGGCGCGCGCAGAAGACAGGCGCTGCGCGCACGGGCGCTGGAACTGAGGGCGCGCGCTGACGTGGGGCGTCTTCGCGCGTGGTACACGCGCGGGGCTGTGCTCGGGCGGTGGGCGCGACGGGCGCGATTTTCTCCTTTTGACATTTTGACCCTTTTGACCCATTTTGTCCAATTTTTCCATATTTGTTGACCTTTCCCCATTTATTTATTAATATATTTGTGATGTATTGCTTCCAGTATTCCTCTTTGAGTCTTTAAGTTACGTTTTTAAGCCAAAATACCTGAAAAACAATAAAAATACCCGTGATTCCGAAAAAAGACAAATATATATAAATATATGATAAAACATATATATATATATATATATATATATATATATATATATATTAATCAATTAATGTGCATAAAATCATGGTTATTTTAGTGCTTTTTGAGCACTCATCACAACCCCCAACCAACTTCTTGCTAGTCCCTTAGCAAGAGAAGCGATAAAAACTAAAAATTAAACTATTCTAAATCACTTCCGTAGATTGACACGGTTGCATTTAGCCTATGCAACAAGCCTTTAAACCCCTAGGTTGCCCTAGTGGACGAGTTTGAGTCTCGTGAGGGTTTTCAGTAATGATACCCACAAACATTGAACTAAATGTAAAAATTAAAAGAAATAATAACAACAATCAACTTAAAAACTAAAATTACAACAAAATCAAAAATTAACGTTTAAGAATAAAAGAAAACAACATATCACAAAAATGTCTCATACTTTTTAATCTCCTTTAAGATCATAATTAAAATCTCAAGCATAAGTTATTTTAATCTTTTTAAACAATCATGATTTATTATAATAATTAGTTGAAAATCATTTTCATATTTCATATCAAAAATGTATCAATTTAATTTCACCCAATTTCAGTGTCATGAATCCGAATTAAGCCGACTCTATTCCTCACAAGTCAATACTCTCAAAACACTGAATCTTATGGGTTCAAACACTCATACTAATTTATATGCGAAAGAGTTGATGTATAGAAATGAACTAATATGTTCGCATATGTATAAAGAAGAAAGGCTCAAAGTGTTATTTTGACGTTGATCTCATGGAAGGAATCAAATGTATAAATTATAAAGATATCATATATAAAAATTATTTTCATGCATAAATCAAACTCATTAAGAAAAAATTTCAAGATATATGCCTTTTACAAATGAAGAAAGTGCAATGACTTTTTAGGGAATTACTTCCTATATCTTTCTTTTCTAATTAGCCTTTACTCACAACTTTGTAGGCAATGTGGGTCATAGTATGTAGATTATACTATATATTCTTTCTCTCTATATTTTTCTGAAGATATTTTTCAATATATATCATTTTTTAGAGAGTCAACCCATGTACAGATTGTACACATTTTTTTCTTAGGATCTTGGGTAATGCGGGTCATAGTATGTAGATTATACTATATATTCTTTATCTCTCTATTTTTTTCTGAAGATACTTTTCAATATATATCATTTTTTTAGAGAGTCAACCCATGTACAGATTGTACATTTTTTTTAAGGATTTTGGTGAGTGGTTAATTTTGTGGCTTTTCTGTTTGATCTTGGTTTAGGTAACCACAGATATGTCTCTCTTTTTTTTTTAACAGTCATGCATGAATGAGATAAAAGCATATACTATCAATTTCTACTCAAATCATTTAATCTAAGCAAAAATAATAATAATAAATATACGACACTCTATTAATATGAGAAAAAATTCATACATTCAATATTAATGCCTATAGAGATCATCTAAGAATTTGAAGAAATAAGAAATGTGTTTGGAGTAGAAAAAATATATATTTCACTCTGAATAAAGGAAATTAGGCTCAAATTATATCTCACAAAGGTAGTCTCCACTAAAACAAATTCATAAAAACTGATTTTGGGTTTAATATAATTTCTACATCTTATCAAGAAATACTAGTTATGACAAAAATTAACTAATTATCAAAAATAATTACATAATATTTCATGATATGTTTTCAAAAATTAATCTAACAGTACAAAAGACTTAACTATTTACTTAAATTTGATTTAAAGAAATGATAAATTTTTGGGAGAACTTTTTTTTTTTAATTCCAAAATTACTAAATCACACAAAACAAAAATAAAACCAAACACAAAAAATGAAGATGTGAACATAAAAAAGAAAAAATTAATAATTTTTTTTTTAATTTTTAAATTGTTAAATCTTTTTTTTCTTTTCTAATTAAGCATGGTAACTTTTCACCACCCCCAACCTAGAACTTACATTGTCCTCAATGTAACAACTGTAAATTAAAGATAAAGAGAAAAGAGAAGAACGATTACCTATTTCTTGAGAATGTGTAAGTAGTAATGGAGAAATGCAGGTGCATTCATCATATTCATCATTAAAGTGTATACAGACAGATTGCTGTGAACTTCTAACAACTCAACAAATATTTTTAGTTTTAACAATTTAAAAATTATTCACATATAATTAAACTAAAATAAACAATAAAAATTAAATAAAAAAAATTACCTAAAATGATGGGTTGCCTCCCATCCAGCGCTTAGTTTAACGTCTTAGCAAGACGTAACTTGGGGATTGCATTTTAAGTAAACTCAATGTCCCCTCATCATTGAATCAATCAAACCTACAAGTAAGACAAGATTGTCTACCTATACTTTTTCAGTCATGTCCTATGGATTTTTAAATTTTTTTTGTACTTAAAACTAGGGACATGCTTGTGAGTTTCAGATCATCCACATCTAGGTACAAATCAAATAATTAAAGGCATCAAAACACAATTGTACCTAGATCAATCAAAACAACTAACTCCTTAGATTGTAATTAAAACTTTTAAAATTTTAGAGATAGTTTCAGATTTTTTTTTTTTGTTTTTTTTTTTTTGGTTTTTATAAGTATAATATCTAAGTTAAAATAACATAATCCGTATTAACCAAGAGTGCTCCCAGGAAAGAATGGTGGTGCAAAGGCTCCTTAAAAACCATCCTCCTAGACAGAACAATGTTCCGAGGAAAGACTAGTGGCACAAAGGCTTCCAAAAACTAGTCTCCTAGACAGAACTCCCTTAGATCTTTACTTTTCATGCTATTAAAATTAAGTTAATTAAGTTAAGTTAAGTAAAAATTTAAGTTAATTAAGTTAATGAAACTCTAAGTTAATTAAGTTAAGTTAAGTAAAAATCTAAGTTAATTAAGTTAATGAAAATGTAAGTTAATTAAAAAGCTAAGTTAATTAAGTTAGTAAAAACTTAAGTTAATTAAGTTAAATGAAAATTAAGAAAAAAAAAACATAGTAAAAAAAAATAATAAAATAAAATAAAATAAAAATAAAATAAAAATAAAATAAAAATAAAATAGAATAAAATAAAATTAAAAAAAAGGGAAAATAAAATAAAATAAAATTAAAAAAGGTAAAAAAATTAAAATTGAATTTTTTTTTATTTTTTATTTAAAAAAAATAAAATTAAGATTAAAAAAAAAACTTAAAATTAAATGAAAATTAAAAATTAAGTATTTTTTTATTTTTAATTTTTTTTATTTTTTATTTAAAATTTATTTAATTTATTTAATTTTTTAATTTTTTAATTTTAATTTTTTTATTTATTTTTACTTTTTTACTATTTTTGAATGGTAAGTTTTATTTTATTTTTTTATTTTTTAATTTTTTTTTTAATTTTCCTAGTTTTTTTTTATTATTATGAAATTTGAAATTTGAAATTTTTTTTTTTTGTTTTTTTTTTTGAAATTATTTTAATTTTTATTTATTTATTGTTTTTACTATTTACGAACAACAATTTTATTATTATATATTTATTATTTTTTTTTTATGAGAGAAAAAAAAATTTATTTTAATTTTTATTAAATTTTTGTTTTTATTTTACTATTCACAACCAACAAAAAAAAATTTAATTTATTTTTGTTTTTTTAATCAAAATAAAAAAAAATCACAATTATTTACAACACAAAAATTTTTTAAAATTTTGATAAATAATTTAAAAACGCTATTCCTTCCCCGACAACGGCGCCAAAAACTTGATGGGGGCAGAACCGAACCGACATCGCCGATCCTGCCCGTTACTTTGGTTTTATCTATTTATAAAACTCTCGCAAGTGCACGAATCATTTCGTAAAAAATGATAAGTATACTCCCAAGGTCGATCTAAGGAAGGAATGTATGTGGTTTTTAATTTATTATTCAAACTTTTAAAAACGAAATTAAATCCTAAACATCCTGTCATGATATTTTGGGGTTTTGTGTTTTTAATCTAATAACATAAAAATAAACATAGATACAGATTCAATAAACATTTGTGCAAATTTTATCTTTTATAATAGTGGAGTATTTATGGATATAATAACTAAGCTAATTATGCTTGCTCATATTATTTAGGTTATTAAAGATATGAATTGATATTTATTGATTCTCCCTTTTTTGTATGAATACCACCTTTGGTGGAGTTAGATATTCTTTGTTAACTAAGCAAATCAATTAACACCTATGGGTGGGGTTAATAACTAATTTGGTTAATTAAATTAATTCCTTTTTCTAAGAGATTGAAAATGAACCATTTAAATGCCACCTTTGGTGGGGTTAGACAGTTTAAACTTTATTCAAGGTGTCCAAATTAAACCTAAGAATTTAGTTATCCGAGTACTAACTTTCAAGTTTTAAAACCACTACTGAAAACATGTTGTCAATACATTTTCAGATAATAATTCTTATAAAAACTTTTGAAATAGAGCTTCACTCTAACTACCGGGCGATTGTACCAACAAATAAAATAGCACTACTCTAAATCAGACCGGATAACTAAACCTTAAAATCTAATTTTCAGATTTAAGTTTGTAATGAAAAATAATATATTTCTCTCTAACATTCTTAATATAAAATCTTGAATAAAAATAAAATCAATTCATTTTAGAGATTTTTACCTATTTAATATTTCACAAGCATAACAACGTTATTATTATATCATGTTTACAAATAGCCAACACAGTTAAATTTAATCACAGACAAATTAAATATAACATGTAAGAATAAAGCATAAAAAATAACTGTAAAGAAAATAAAATCCTTACAGAACTTCAATGCTATTCCCGTTGCTGGAAAACCTCCAAGCGGAATTTGCACTCCCATTTATTGAATCAAAAAGCTAATAAATTACAAAAAACATAACTAGTTCTTCCCAAAGAGGGAAGAACTCTAAAACTAAGAGAAATTAACTAAAAACTAAGAAAAAACTAAAAAAACCTAAAAATCTAAGAAAAGAGAGAAAGAAAGAAGAGAGAAGTGTGTTTTGAAGATGTGGTATGAAGTGAAGAGAAGGGGTGTATTTATAGGTGAGGATGGAGAGAAAAAGTGGGGGAAAAATGTTAAAAAAATGTGAAAACGCGGAGTGGTAATTGCTGACATCATACTAATGACGTCAGCATGACATGAGGCGGCTGCGCGCAAAAAATGGGGCGAAATGGTAGTGGCGCGTGCGGAAGGCAGCTAGGGCGCGCGCGGAACTGGGACTGGGCGCGCGCGGACGTGGGGCGTGCTGCGCGCGGCTGGGCGCTTTCGCGCGTGGGGCTCGGTGCGGCTGGGCGGCTGGGCGGCGCGACGGCGCGATTTTCTCCTTTTTGACATTTTTGACCCTTTTGACCCATTTTGTCCAATTTTTCCATATTTGTTGACCTTTTCCCATTTATTTATTAATATATTTGTGATGTATTGCTTCCAGTATTCCCTTTGAGTCTTTAAGTTACGTTTTTAAGCCAAAATACCTGAAAAACAATAAAAATACTCGTGATTCCGAAAAAAGACAAATATATATAAATATATGATAAAACATATAAATATATATATATATTAATCAATTAATGTGAATAAAATCATGGTTATTTTAGTGCTTTTTGAGCACTCATCATTGGTAATTCCAAGTGTACTACTTTGATGGTTTCTCACCCTAGATTGTTTCTTTTAAGACCTCTTATTTTACCAATGCAATAGACAATGATGAATTTTCTCTTCAAGAATCTTATGATCTACTGTTGTATGAGAATCTAAAGATAAGAAAGAACATGATCAAGATCAACAATAATTTGAAAGAAAAGGATAACAAACATTTGGACCTCTCCAGTTAAGTTATTGAAGCTTACTTTAGAAGTTGAGAAAGAAGTGGGAAACTTAAAGATAAGATTAGATAATCACATCAAGTCACTCCAAATTCTCCTTCGTGTAATGAGAAATGTCTCTCTTGTTCTAAAGAAGATATTTTCATAACCTGAAAGGTGAAAAAGGCTCTTTCTGAGTCTCTTTTGGATGATTGTGAAGCTGAAATTAATGATCTTTAATTTCAAACTGATGTTGATCCTCAAGCTTTTTAAATCTTGCATGTTGGATAAATATGAAGTGGTTAAGTCATATCAAAGATTTGATAAATCAATAAGTCTCATTTACATATGAAGCACTGATAATTCAAAATGAAGTAATTATGCTTCTCAAGTACTATAAGTTCTCTCATGTTAATGACAATGGTGATTTGAACTTGAATTGTATTGTTGTTCATACTGCTCTCTAGGCTCAAGTTTTTGGTTGTTGGTATTTTGACAAACATTGTTCTGGAGATAAATCTTTCTTCACCAACTTGATTTAAGTTAATGATGGACTTGTTACTTTTGGAGATGGAAATAAAGCTATGATATGTGGAAAAGGATATATTAGTGCCCCTAGAATATCTGAGATCGATGATGTTCTTTATGTGGAAGGACACAAGCTAATATCATCAGTATAACCCAAATTTGTGATAATAAGTGTTTATTCAAATTCACTCATAATGAGTGTACTGTGTATTAAAACTCTAGATATGTAATGGTTAAGGGCACTAGGTCAAAACATAGATATTATTGGTAACCCTTCTCAAGTTATTTGCAACATATTAAATCTCATTGTGGAAGAGCTTCTAAAGAAATGTCATGGTTTAGGCCATGTTAACTACAAGCTTTTAAAGAAAATATCAAACCTCACGACTATAAGAGGTATTTTTTTCAATCACTTCTCTACCTGTTCATGTTTGTGGTTCTTGTTAGTTGGGTAAGCAAAGCAAGAGTCAACATAATAGGAATCCACATGTCTCTATAATAAAACCACTTGACCTTTTCAATATGGTTTTGATTGGTCTTATACAGACAGTTAGTATTGGTGGAAGAAAGTACATCATATTTGTTATTGCTGCTTCTTTTAAATATGCTTGGGTGATGTTTCTAAGAGAAAAATTGTAAGCTTTTGCTAATTTCAAGACTTTGTGCATTAAGCTCCAAAGCGAAAAATTTGGTTCTATTATGACTATTATCATGATAAAAAGTGATCATGAGAAAGAGTTTGAAAATTCTAAGTTCAAGTCCTTCTATGGTAATATGGGTATTTACCATGAGTTTCCTGCTCTAAAGACTTCTCAACACAATGGTGTTGTTGAGGGAAAGAAAAGGGTCATATTATAAATGGCTAGAGTAATGTTAACTAACAAGATTTGACAAAATATTTTTGGCTAAAGTTGTAAGAACCTCCTATTATATATTGAATTGGTACTTGGCATGTGTCCATCCTCTTATGAACTAATGCCTGGGAAGAAGTCTAATGTCAAGCATCTTCAAATGTTTCGTAGCAATTGTTACATTCTCATAGACAGGGAGAATTTTGACAAGTTTGAAGTTAAAAGTGACCTTGGAATCTTTCTAGGATACTCAATTAATAGTTGTGCCTACCATGTCTATAACTTAAGAGCTTCTACTATAATGGAATCCATTAATGTTGTTATCTATGACTCAAGAGCTATTACATTGGTTGAATTTAAAGACGATGATATTTTTGGTGATTACGGCTCTTCTAAAAATGTTATTGATAATGTTGAGGCTCCTTCTACTATAACTCTAGGTGAACCTCCAAAGATTACTAAAGAAAAATAAGAAGAACCTTATCTCTCTAAATGGACAAAAAGTGTTCATTCTATTGACACTATCATTAGTAATTGATGTGCTTGAAAAAATTCTAAATTTACATGATTTATTTGCCCTTACTATGAAATAAATAGATTGAAATTTGCATAATTTTATCATTATTTTATAAAATCTATGTTTTTAAAATCACGTGTATGTTTTCTTGTTTTTCATGTATTTTTTGCTTCAAAATGATTCAAATGATAAACAATTGAATAATTGTAACTAAAAGTACTTATTTAGAACATAGAAGAATAAAAGCACAAATACATGCAACGTCTAACATGTGTTCTCAACCAAATGTAAGGATATGAAACAAAAAGAATGTTGGAGAAAATGTATGACATGGTGCAACCTTCTTGGATAGTGATTTCACATGTGCAAGAACCAACTAAGGCCTCAACATAGATAAAAATAGGCCTTGGTGCGCTATGAAATTTCCCTTACGATCAACATTTTTTAACCTATATAAAAACATATGTCACCTTTCTTGTGAATACATCCCATCTCAATAGCATTTTTCAGCTTAAACATTTGCTTAGAAGTAGTTTTCTTTCAAGTTCATCTCTACATTTTTGAGAGTTAAACAAATTTATTTTTGTTATTCCAAATTAAACTATACAAAATTGGTATTGAAATCTAGGGAATATTGTAAAGTTAAATACCTCTTTTTTGGATAAGGTCACATGCATCTACCTATATTTTGGTTATAAATCTAATATGTACACTTATTTCTGTTTAGTAAATAATGTTGTATTTCTTGAATTTATTATTAATAATTTACTCATCATTTATTATTTTTAACATGTTTGACTGATTGTGATAATGAGATTTTAGTTAAGTTTATATGCTTAAATAGATTACTTAGGTGAATATTTTTAATAATAATTAAACGCAAATTATTTTCTATTTCAAGATTTTTACAAAATTTATTATCAAAATATATATTAACAATATATTTTTTGTAATAGATTTAAAATATGAAAGTTAGATATCAGATTCATCAATATAAAAACTAATTTAGACAGCTTAAATAGGAGTTTAAATTATCAATCTAACCAAAGGTAAAAAGTTAAATAGTTTATTAATTTCTTAAAAAATAAGCATAACTTAATTAAATTAACTAACTATCCGAACGACGGTATTAAGTGATTTAATTAATAAAGAATAATGGCACAATCAATTGTGTTATTTATACATATAAGAAAGAATTAATGATCTAAGTTTAAATTTCAATAACCTAATTAATTCTACCAAACAAAATTAACTAGCTAAATATCTCATTAATTATCCATTTATTTGTTAAAATCTTATCTGCTTATAATTTGTGTGAGCAAATATATATTCTATCCTTTTATTATTTTTTTTGTCATTTAGATTAATATTTTTCAAAACCCAAATATTGTGATATAATATTTAAGCTTATTTTTCATTTTTAAGAGTTTTATTGAATTATTTAAAACCACGTAGTTCCTCTTTAGACCAACTTTAGAAGTATACTTATTGATTTTTATAAAGTGATTCGTGCATTTGAGAGCTATTTTAAAATACAAAATTTGTGCATCAATAATATTGGAAGAGGAATTAAAACTAGACATGATATTCAAGAAACATTGAATTACATGTGTTTTACTTTTACCATCCTTCCTAAAAATGTTAAGGAACCTTTACATAATGTACATTTGGTCAGCTTCATGTAGGATAAACTTAATCAATCTCAATAGAATGATGTATAGTACCTTATTCCTAGACTGAAAGACAAGCATGTCATATCTACTCCTTGATTGTACAATAACAAAGAAGATGAGAATTGAGTGATTGCTAGAAATAAATCTAGACTTATAGCTTAGGGTTATACTTGGATAAAAGGTATTCACTTTGAAGAAACAATTTCTCCTATTGCTCATCTTGAGTTTATAGGATAGCTAATTAGGCTAGCTTGTTATTTAGGTTTCAAACTTAATCAAATGGACATTAAGAACAAGGAGGAAGTTTATGTTGAGCAACCCATAGGTTTCAAGTGTCTTACTGCTTTTTCCCTTAACAATGGTTTTCAAAGAGAAGATGGTGACAAAATTCTATTTTTTTCTAAGAAACAAAGGTGAAGTAATTATCGCTTAGGTTTACATTGACGATATCATTTTTGGATACATGAACGATATTTGGAGAGTTGAAATTCTTCCTTAAGTTCCAGGTTAAATAGTTGAAAGATGGTCGTTTTCTCCCAAGCTAAGTTTTCCAAAGGCCTCATTAATAAGTTTGAATTGGAAAATTCCCAAACTACTCATACACCAATGAGTATTGCAATTAAACTTTCTCAAGATCATTTGGAAAAATAAGTGTAGCAAACACTTTACAAAAGTATGATTAGAAGTCTTCTCTAATTGACGGATAGTTTCCTTGATATCTTCTTCAATGTTGGAGTTTGTCCTAGATTTCAAGATTTTACTAAAGAGTCTCATATTTCTATGGTCAAAAGAATCATCAAATATGTCAATGGTACATCAGAATTTAGAATATGGTTTCCTTATTAAATAAAAATTGAACTTGTTGAGTATTTAGATGTTGTCTAGGTAGGGTGTAATGATAAAAAAAGTACGTTAGGTGGTTGTTTTTACCTAGCTAACTCATTGATCTACCAGTAATAAATAAAGCTCTGTGTCATTTTTTGTTGTAAAGGTTGGGTGTATTACTACTGAGTTATGCTGCTCTCAATTGTTGTGGATGAAACAGATGTCGTCAGATTGTTGGATAATTTTAAGATTACTATGTGACAACACTAGTTCCATCTATACTTCTAAAACCTAGTTCAACATTCAAGGATGAAACACATTGATATTAGACATCCCTGCATAAGAGACTTAGTGGACTCAAACACTTTGTCTTGCTAGCATATTAGTACTGATCGTTTGTTTGCTAATATTTTTACTAAACCTTTAGAATGTATCAAGTTTGAGTCTCTGAGAAAGGCTACTAGTGTTAGCATCTCACCCCGAGATTACTTTATGTGTTCTTCAGATTTGTGAGTCTAAATGAAAGAGCTAAATGAAGGTATACAAAATGACATGGAGTACATAGTACAAGTCATGTAGAATGGTGAGTAATCATATTTTTCCCTTGTGAAGCCAAATTGAGTTAAAGTTGTCGATAATATGTCAAGCCATGCCTGTAGAGCTTACTTTAATCCATACAAAGATATTTTTAGATAGCAGACATAGTTAGGTTAATCTTTGTTGACAAAACTAGTAGGTTGTCTCATGTATACTTCTTCTTACAGATTTCCATTGAGAAAGTAATTATTGATGCCTAATTGTCGAAGTACACAATGATTACTTAAGGTAATGGATAAAAGAACTCAAACAATGGCATTTTTTACCACATGGCTGAATGTTTTCACAAAGTCACAATCTACTACTTGCAAGTAATATTTGGAAAGTAGCTTGGATTTTAACTTGTCCAATGAGCCATCAACTTATTTCTTAAACCACAAAAACCACATGTTTCAATTATCTACCTGTTTGTAGGATAGGGAACTAATTCCTATGTATTATCTCTCAAAAAGGCATCATACTCATATTTCATGTACTAAACCAACCCTCATGAGCCAAAGCTTGTTTAACTGTTTGTGGTAAGGTAATATTATGTATGGCAAGAAAGGTTATGGGTGTGATTAAAGTAGCTTTTGATATGGTTATCATTATATGATTATTGGGTGGCTTTCCTAATGGAGAGGAGATAGTTTTGGAACGGGTGAGCATGGTATGAGCATTAGTTGTATTGACAGGTAATGAATAATGTTGTGGGAATTTATATAGGTGGATTGTGAATAAGAACCATCAGATAAGTTAAGCTATTAAGTTGAAGATGAGTTATGTATAGCATCATATGGTTGATCAAAGGACAATTTATGGTAATTGGTGGGATTATTTTATGTAATGTTAAGAGATAGGTTGGTATTTGTAAGTAACATGGTCAACACAAGTTATGAAAGGATGAATTTAGTGATAGAAGGGAAACAATCTTTTGGAATTGAGCTGGTTGATTGAGTTAAAATTTTGTTGGGGAAAGGAAAGTTATTTTCTTTAAAAATGACATAACATAGAATTAAAATCTTACCTTCATTTGCAAGACATTTGTAGCCTTTGTGACAAAGACTATACCCAACGAAGGTACATCATGTAGATTTGAAGGCAAAATTATGTTGATTGAATGGATATGTCAAAGGAAAACACTTGTGCCCAAGTGTCTTCAAGAAACTATAATCAGGTAAAACTAAAAATAAATTATTAAAGGGGCTTTTCTGATCCAATACTAACTTGGAAATATAGAATGCTTCATCCTAGTACTTTAATATAATAAAGGCTTAGGCTAACATGCTTAACCCATTTCAATAATCTGTCAATATTTTCTTTCTGCCAATCCATTCTAATCGGGTGTGTAAGGACTCTCTAGCATCATATTGGAGAAATTTAATATGTCTACTAATGAAAAGTCAACTTTTTCTTTAAGTAGCAAAAAAGGTTTTTGCAATTAGATTTTTTTTTTCAAAAAATAAATCTAGCTAAAAAGTTAAAATTCATCAGTGAAATGTACATACCACCTGTAACCAAGACTAGATAGCATAGGTGAGGGTCCCCAAACATCTAAATAGATAACATCTAAGGAAGCTATAATTTTATTTATGACAAAAACAAATGGTAATTTGTGTGTTTTTTCCTAAATGAAAAGCATAAGGTATGGACTAATTATTGTTCAAAGACAATTCACATCTAATGATGCACTTATTCATTACCCAATCTATTATACCATAGAGTTAGGTTAAAGCTTTAGTAACTTTGAGAGATGCATGACCCAATCTGTTGTGCCATAGAGTTAGGTTAAAGCCATTGAAAGAGACTTCCTTATTGATTATGTTTTGAAAATTGTTTCCTTATGTAGAACTGATGTGGCCTTGTGGATAGATTGTCGAATGTCTATGAAATGGTAACTATTTATGAATGGCCACATCAATTGCATACAATCCATTCTTAAGTTTCCCTTGCATGAGCCTCTACCTTATGTTATTGTCCTTCACATACACACAATCAACATGAAATTCCATTAGAACATTGTTGTCTTTAGTAAATTGAGCCATGCTAAGAAGGTTCTTATTGCTGGATGGAATGTGTAACATGTTTGACAAAATGAACTTCTTATCTAGGTTATGAGCATAAGAGATGGAAGACATACTAATTTTAGCAATTTTTTGTCAAGCCCATATCTTATTTGTAGTTATTCATTCCCTATAAACTCAATTTTGATATCCAAGTTGAAAGGATCTGTTGTGATGTAATGAGTAGCACCACTATCAGTGAACTACTTTGGATCATAAATATAATTCTTATTGGTAAGAAGAGCAATAACAAGTTAATTGATCATAAGAGCTATTGGTTGGCATGGGTAAGTGTAATAGACAAGTTACTACATCAGTGTAGTTGTGACAAGTTGCTACATTAGTGCAGTTGTGGAAATGGAATTCAATGGTTGATTGCATGGGGTAGTCATTTTGACTCACTTATGTTGCATTATTCAATGCAGTCTGTGTAACAAGGATGAATATAGCAACTTGAGCTTGAGGAACATTTTGGCTATTAAGAGAAGTATTTGCATATGGTTGATTTGTTATTAGGTATGAAGAAAAAGTAGTTTGATTAGTTGGGGAGAACTGGTAGGGAAACACTGTTCGAGGAGCATTACTATTATCAAAATGGTGAATTGGTGGAGTAGAAGGGATGGGTGGAAATGTGTTTTATTTTGTTTGATTTTGTATCATTTTTGCATCAAATAGATGCTAGATGTTTTTAGCAAATTTTCCCAAATTACCATAGATTTGACACAATGGTTTGTTGTTATAGTTTCTTCCTCTAACTTTGTTAAACTACAAAATTTTTGAAAAGGTAGCATGCCATTGTGCTATGGATCTCTACTAAATGAAATATTTTGAAGAGGAAAGTAGATGGGTTGAGGATTTTGTGGGAAATGGGAATGATATGTTTGTTCTTTCCTAAATAACCTTGTTTTTGTCTACCTAGTTTATCAACATTATGGAAGCAGCAGATTATTTTTGATTAGGCATTGGGAAAAGGTGTCATTGGCTTTTTTGGACATGATTTGTATTTGGTAATGAAGTCGTTTTTCCAAGTTTAGCTATAGGTAAAAAAGATATAGGCATGTTCCTCTTCCCTAATATGATTTTATGGCTCAACAATTTGTGCAACACTTCTTGCAATTTCACACACCCTTCTTGAACATTAGCCACAACTGAATCATAATCACTGTCAAGACCGACCAATATTGTCATAATTTGATCCTCTTCTAAAATCACACACCCTACAAAAGCTAAATGTGATGCCAAGGATTACACACGTTGAACATATTCACTAATAGAAATGCCTTTCTTCTTGATAGCCCTCATTTCAACCTTGTACTGCATAATTCTAGCCCTTGAATATGAGGGGAAATATCCATCAACACACAACCATGTTTCACAACTCGTGTCATAGTCTTGAACTTTCTTTACAAACTCATCATTCATAGATCCTACCAACTAAGAACTGATCATTTGTTCTTGATGAACCCAATACTTGTATTCAATATTAACGATTCTACTAACACATGATTTTTCAGAGCATTTGTAGATACCATTCACAAATGTTTCTAAATCATAACTCTTTAGCATGTGTAATACTTTTATTCTCCATACAATGTAATTTTCTCTATCTAATTTTGTATTGAGTACCTAATTATGGAAGGAAATGATCTCATACTCTATTTCTTGTTGATTTTCCACTACTGCTTTCTCTACTTTTAAGTTCTTTCACTTTGATTGATTCTTGCAAAAAACTTATTTGTGACTTTGAATGAGGCTCTAATACCATTGATAGGCAAAAACGGCATCATCAATCCTACCAATAGTTTGATTTTATATTTATAACACTCTTGCAAGTGAACGAATCATTTCATATAAAATGATAAGTATACTCCCAAGGTCAATCTAAGGAAGGAATATATGTGGTTTTTAATTTATTATTCAAACTTTTAAAAATGAAATTAAATCCTAAACATCCTGTCATGATATTTTGGGGTTTTGTGTTTTTAATCTAATAACATAAAAATAAACATAGATACAGATTCAATAAACATTTGTGCAAATTTTATCTTTTATAATAGTGGAGTATTTATGGATATAATAACTAAGCTAATTATGCTTGCTCATATTATTTAGATTATTAAAGATATAAATTGATATTTATTGATTCTCTCTTATTTATATGAATACCACCTTTGGTGGGGTTAGATATTCTTTGTTAACTAAACAAATCAATTAACACCTATGGGTGGGGTTGATAACTAATTTGGTTAGTTAAATTAATTCCTTTTTTTCTAAGAGATTGAAAATGAACCATTTAAATGCCACCTTTGGTGGGGTTAGACAGTTTAAACTTTATTCAAGGTGTCCAAATTAAACCTAAGAATTTAGTTATTCAAGTACTAACTTTCAAGTTTTAAAACCACTACTGAAAACATGTTGTCAATACATTTTCAAATAATAATTCTTATAAAAACTTTTGAAATAGAGCTTCACTCTAACTACCGGGCGATTGTACCAACAAATAAAAGAGCACTACTCTAAATCAGACCGGATAATTAAACCTTAAAATCTAATTTTTAGATTTAAGTTTGTAACGAAAAATAATATATTTCTCTCTAACATTCTTAATATAAAATCTTGAATAAAAACAAAATCAATTTATTTTAGAGATTTTTACCTATTTAATATTTCGCAACCATAACAACGTTATTATTATATCATGTTTACAAACAGCCAGCAAAGTTAAATTTAATTACAGACAAATTAAATATAACATGTAAGAATAAAGCATAAAAAAATAACTATAAAGAAAATAAAATCCTTATGGTACTTTGATGTTATTCCTGTTGCTGGAAAACCTCCAAATGGAATTTACATTTCCATTTAGTGAATCAAAAAGCAAATAAATTATAAAAACATGATTAGTTCTTCTCAAAAAGAGAATAACTCTAAAACTAAGAAAAAACTAAAACCTAAGAAAAAAACTAAGAAATGGAGAGAAAGAAAGAGAAGAGAAGATGTGTTTTTAGGTGTGTTTTGTTATGAAGAGAATGGGGGTATTTATAGGTGAGGAGAGGAAGAAAAAGTGGGTGAAAAAATGATTAAAAATGGTGGAAACACGGAGTAGTGAATGATGACATCATTGTTGACGTTATGCTGGCGTGGGGCGCGGTGGCACGCACGGATTGGGGCAGATGGGGGTAGCGGCGCGCACGGACTGGGCGCAGATGGACACATGCGTGCGCGGGTGGGCGCGCTGCACGCGTTGGCCGGCATTGTTGGGCAGCTGCGTGCGCGATTTTCTCCTTTTTGACATTTTTGACCCATTTTGTCCAATTTTTTCATATTTGTTGACCTTTCCTCATCTAATTTATGAATATATTTGCGATGTATTGCCTCCGGTATTTTTCTTTGAATCTTTAAGTTACTTGTTTTAAGCAAAAATACTTAAAAAACAATAAAAATACCTGTGATTCCAAAAAGACAGATTTATATAAATATATGATAAAATCATATAAATATATATATTTTTAATCAATTAACATACATAAAATTATGGTAATTTTAGTACTTTTTGAGCACTTATCAACCATCTAGAAATTCTTTTTTAAATCCTCATTTTCATTTTCATAACTTCCTTGAGCTATGTATGAACAATTAATTGTAAACCTAGAGAGAGAAAATTGAAGAAAATTTCTTGAATAATTCCTTCATGAAACTCTTTTATTGAACTGTTACTTCTCTTGGCTATTTTTCTGATGGTTTAAAAATTGTGTTGCTACTTTTATACTTGTATGGTGATATTTATTTACTCAAACAAAGGTGCACATCACTGTTAGAGTAGCAACTACCTTTGTAACAATCCTAACAGATTTTGGTCACAGTCATCACAATTATAACAACTTTAGCATGTGTTAGTATAGATGATAATAATCACTGCCTATTTTTTATTGGGTAACTAGAGCATTTGACTATGTAATGAATATACTACATATACTACACATATGCAGTAGATACGTATATGACTATATGATACATAGGTTACACGTGTAGTGCAGTAATGAGTCTGTCCTATGCATAGCCAATACAGGAAACTTGCACACAAACATACACTCATATGACATGCATATGTTACATCTACTACACACATACACTGATATGCTACACATGTTGTACATAGTCATTAAGCATACAGTTGACCTGTAAGGATAGTATAGCACTATATTACATATTTATATTTTGTAGTGTGCATTATTTATGCATTCTGTGCATTATTAGATTTCATCATCATCATTTTCAAGAACTACCTCAAATATGGCTTATACATTAGTCAACCACACTAATGGCTGACCAATTCTTAGTCGGTCACGTCTAGTCCTGAATGACCCACCAGGTCATGATCGAACACGTCTGGTCCTAACCAACCACACTTGGTCCTAACCAGTTGATGAGTGCCTTAAAGCACTTAATATATCTTGATTTTAGGAATTTTAAATGATAAAATAAATTTATATTTGCATAATTTTATTATCTTTTAAAGCAAATTTATCTTTTTAAAATCATGGGTATGTTTTATTGTTTTCAGGTATTTAGCTTCAAAAATATTTAATTGATTAACATTCAAAGAATAGTATCTGATTGCATTCCATCGCAACATGGAAGCTTAAATGATTTACATATGTAAGCTAACATATGTTTCAAACCATTGAAAATGATGTATAAGAAAATAGGGGTTCTAGTTATTTAAAGGAATACGGGCCACAACGAGGAAATAATGTGTGTTGTGGAACTAGTCTATTTGAACCATTATTTTCTCTTTTTCTTAACCTATAAATTGCACACAAATTCTCATTCGAAAGTATTCCTTTAATCCCATAGCTCAATTCTAAGCTAAGTTCATAGTTCTTCTAGCGTTTATTTTCTTTTAGTAGTTTTGAAGTTCTTCTCTCAAATTGAAAGTTGAACGAATATAGTTTATGTAGCAGTTTTATTTCAATTCAATAGACAATGTTACCAATTCTACTTAGAGGTTTTCCACAAACAAAAACAATACTAAAGTTTTGTAAAGATACAATTGAGGTATAATTTAAATGTATTCTCTTTATATTACCTTTATGTGTTGTTTTACATACTATGTTTAACTTACTGATCATTAATTAAATTAGGCATGCATGGCTGAAAAAACTATGGAAAATTGGTAATGTTGTTATGCTTATGAAATATTAAAGTAAGTAAAACATTTTTATAAAATTAATTAAGTTTTATATCTTCATAAAGGTTTATATAAAAGTTTGTTAAAGAAAAGTATATAGTTTAGTATTTTTTATAATAAACAAGAAAGTTAAATTAAAGATGTATTCTTAAATCTTTAATCTATATCAATAGTATAGTTAGATTGAAAACTTTTTTTCAAAGAATTTTATAAAAACTACTATTTAAATATATATTGATAACACATTTTTAATAGTGGTTTTAAAATTTAAAAGTTAGTTTTCAAATACTTAAATCATAAACCTAACACCTTGAATGAAAGTCTAATTAAATTCTCAATCTTAAGGAGTCATTAGATGGTTTGTTATTAATAAAGAATTGCATCTCTACTTAGGATATTTTGTTATTAAAAATGGAGAATTAATAATCTTAACGAACATCCTTAACAATCTAATTAATATTGAGTGAGCATGATTAACTAAATAATCTATCCCATATATTCTCTATTAAATGTAAATTTTTATTTTCCAATTATTTGTTGAATTTATCTTTATTTTAATGCCATTAGATTAGATCTTTAAAAATCCAAATTTGTGATAGAATGTTTAAGTTTAATTTTCATTTTTAAGAATTTGTTAAATTATTTAAAAACCATGTAATTCCTTTCTAGATTGACCTTGGAAGTATTAAAGTTTCATTTTTTAGTTACGGACATAATTAGCTAGAGAGATGAATAGATTATCAATAAAATTATGACAAATTAAAATTTTCTCAGATGGTGAAACATATAATTACGTGTAAATAAAGTAATGTGAAAATATAAAGATGATACATGAGATTTTTATGTCAAAACAACTTAGGTCACACCAATGACCTAAGAGGAAAACCACGGGTCTACCGGACCACCTAACTATCTACTATGAAAAATAAGGTCTAATTACAAGGTTAGGACTCAAACTACCCACCAAGGTAGTTCTCCCAAGTAGTATATTTACAAGCCACTACTTTCATTTAAGTCTCTACAAGAAAGATGTTTAGATTTAGACCAACATTTTGATGAACTTGAGTCACACGACTTAATCAAGCCAGTACAACTGGCACCTAAAAAGTTAGCACAATAACACAAATACAAATGTGTATCCTATAGCAAATTCAATAATGAA
The DNA here is from genome assembly GCA_030763125.1 of Hippophae gyantsensis. Taxonomy (NCBI): domain Eukaryota; kingdom Viridiplantae; phylum Streptophyta; class Magnoliopsida; order Rosales; family Elaeagnaceae; genus Hippophae; species Hippophae gyantsensis. Next base: position 45,956,338 of record CM061035.1, read on the forward strand.
TAACCCTAACTACATGATTTAATAAATATATCAGATAAATCAAAATCAACTAGTAATCTTAGAATAATAAATTTAAAGCACAGTATCATAAATATTATAGCCTTGTTAATTAATCAAACACAACCACAAATGTTTAGTAAATTAACTCAATAAAAAGTCTACTTAAATAGTTTTTGTAAAACAAGAAAGAGATAATAAGATAAAGAGAATAATGCTTAATAATACTCTTATGTAATTGAATAAACTTTTTTGCTTAAGTTTGTATATATAATATGTTTTGAAGTACTAGTTCAAAGTAAAATTACTATATTGTCCATAAAATCAGTTAAAAAAGTTTTAAAGAAAAAGGATAATTTACTTCGAATTAGAAATAAATTTTAAAATCAAAATCCCAGGGGCTCGATCAATCTAAAATATGCTCAATCAATTGAGTATTTAGTCCGATCAATCCATTCAATTCTCGATTGGTCTAGTGAATTATCGATCGATCCAGTCAATAACAAAAAAATTAATTCGAACCTTATCTTAAAATTTTCCTACATGTCTAACATGCAATCTAATATGCATAAGAATAGGAATAAACTTGAATTGTGATCTTTGAAGCTCGATAGTTTCTTCATCTTGAAAATATTCTTGAAAAACACACCTAGAAACTAAAATTATATTTGTATGTTTTGTTTACGAATATTTCCAATACTCACATAAACCTTACAATCTCCCTTTTTGGCATATTGGTGTGATAAAACCTCTCTCTCACTACATAACTCTCATAAGAAATATAAATTTGTATATAGTAGTACTATTCTATGATCCGGTGAAACCATCTTTTCTTTAATCTTGAAAGCTCATGTTTACCCTAAAAGTCAAAACACATATATACCCAAACAACTTATCACGAAAGACTTATTATTCATTAGTTTATTATATATAACAATATAAAAGGCAAAGAATATTCATGAGTCTGAGTAATCATTAGATAGGATTTTAAAACATAACTCCCCATATGTGTAATACTTCAAAAAGAATTTTCAAAACTGATTCTCAAAAAGAATTTTCAAATTTGATTCTCCCCTACTTTAATATTTCAATTTTTCTCTCTCTTTTTGTCATACAAATGAACAAAAAATAAATGTGCACTTTCAATTAACATGGATGTGAAATCTCATAGCAAGCTTAAGAAAATAAGCAACATATAGATAAAACACAAACTATTAGAAGCAAAAAAATGTAGTGTATTGATTAATATGATCCAAATACAGCCCAAGAAAATATCAATTCATTTTAAAATGTGAAAACAACAAAATATATTGACTTTCAAACACAATAAACAAAACAAGATAATAAGCGAAATAAACAAAAGTAATCAATACCTTGAAGGAGGTAACCCGTAATGTGAATGAATGTCTTTAGTTATATAAAACATTCATAGTATTCATTTTCTATTCCAAGGTTCACATTCTCATTGCATCTCATTTTCAAATAAATCCTACTGAGATTATTCAAAAGTATGTATATTTTTCATTTTTTGATATCCAAAAATATCAACTGTAGCTTTTCCACTACTTGTTCCAATATTGGAAAGTATTTATCTCTTTGATGTCTAAGAAGATGATATTGAGGTGGTTTACTTTCCAATGTCACCTATCAAGTGAACGGTATCAAAATCGCTCATTTGTTCTACACTTGCAATTGGAATCATTTGGGTGATTAGGAAGCCTAATCCTCGCGTTAACAATCTAAGATTAGCTTATAATCTCATCCTAAATAACTGAATCTATATTGAATGCAATATATTTTCCAATGAAATATAATATCTTTAAGTGTAGGTGTCCAATCTTATAGGAGTGCTTTGAGGGTAACAAGTTTGCACCAACTATTTTGTTCAACAACTGATAGAAAGGAGTGAACTCACCTGGGATAAATAAATGTTTAGCACTAAGACTAACATCAAGTGAACTAGAAAGTTCAATTAACATCTCTTAATTATAAATTTTATGTTGTTCTAACTTAAAATCAGGATCCCTAGTGTTTGATGGACAAAACGTTATTGATTCTCTAAGCCAAGATGTGAACATATTTGTTTTGAAAGAAAGCTTTATAGCTCATAGGTCCTCGGTGATGAATTTTGGGGTCCTTTTGCATATACTTCACAAATAAGGGATGGGCAACGTAATTTGGCAAGTATGAGCAGGGATTTCCAATCAAGAACCCTAATGGCTCGAGTAATTCTGATTTCATGAAATTCTATTTTGTGTATCCCACATTCAAGTAGAATAAGGTGTTTAAAGAAAGAAGTGTGATACCAAAATTTTGATTCATAATCCCACCATTGAGAAAAATGTGGGGCTAGAGCATTGGGAGGAAGTTCACGATGTCTTGTAGCCATTGTAAAAACAATGCACAAAACTCAAAATGACAAAATTACCCCTAAACTATAAATTACACAAACTGTAAAATAAATTCCAAACAAATTGCAGAATCAAGATTGGTGGAAAAACATTTAGGAAGAAATTGCATAAACAACCTCAGAAAAGGTGTTTGTTTGGTGAGAAAATGAGAAAAAGTGGAGAATTCAGATTTTATTTATTTATGCTCAAATTTGATTTTTTGTAGGTATTGATTCTAAGAAAGAGATTAGAAATCAATTCTAAGTGATTTATTTACAAAATTAAGTGAATTTGGTGTATTTTTAGTGAAAAATGTGAACAAGTTACTTATAGGGGGATCAGGGTTTGTAGGGAAGGGAAGAAAAAGGAGTGTATAAAATGAACTCGCTCGATCGATCTAGATTAGTGTCGATCAATCGATATCCATACCTCGATTGATATAGTTCATGAGATTAGTGTCGATCAATCGATATTCATACCTCGATTGATCTAGTTCATGAGATTAGTGTCGATCAATCGATATCCATACCTCGATTGATCTAGTTCATGAGATTAGTGTCGATCAATCGATATCCATACCTCAATTGATCTAGTTCATACTGGATCGATCGATATTGTTAATTTTTGAAAATTGCATAAAATAGCCTTGAGTCCTATATTTTCCACAATTTTCAAATAAACACTCAAATAAAGATAAACAAACAAAAATTTAAAAAAATATTTTTATTTCAATTTTATTAATAAAGGAAGTAGATTTATTTGAACATGAACATTTCTCAAACAATCAATTTCAGAATGAAAATCAATCTTAAACAAAATTGGATTATTCATAGCATGCATAACTATTCTGATAAAACACACACATATTTCTCAACACATATGATGACATGTTGATAATTACTCAAGGTGAATAAAATATTGAAGTACAAAATTATGTCAATTTGTCCATTTATAATTAGTTATGAAAACTTTTAAAGTAAAGAATATCAACAATAATATAAAAATTTCAGTTAAATTCATACTTATACATGATAAAATTTCTTACTAAGAAAAAACTATATTAATTAATAATTGTTTTTGAATTTCCTCTCATTATTTTTACGAGGGATTGATTATTTATTTTTCTTTTTCACAACCATTTGTGGCTCTTTCTTTTTGTGCATTCAAATATTTGTTTTTTGTATATAACTATTTGCTTTATCATATTATTTTTTTAAGAAAATATGCATAAGTCAATATCCCTATTATGATGACTTTCACACTAGTTGTGAGATAGTCCTCTCCATTCATTACGATAGCTTTTATACATCACATTAGGTAGTCGTTTCAAAAGTAGGTGTCTCTCTATAATAGCATTTTATATAGTGAAACACAGAGTTCAATCATACTTTTTACAGTCAAGGTTATCTTAAGCCCTAAAATCTCACATAATTAATTATAAACTTCAACCATAACATATATATATATATTTAGTGAGTGCGTGAGTGAGTTCTTGTTAACATCAATCATCATATGTAATGAAAAACATAAAAGCACAAAACAAGATACTTAATTATACAATGAATAATTAATCAAAATAAATGAGGTTATATAAAATATTTTTTTCTTGATCCAAAATAATATTTGGGTTTATTTCATTGTTAGAATAATTCTACTCCCTTAATTATTATTATTTGAATTTTTTTATTTTTTTGTTTTAATAACAAATTATAAATAAACTAAAAATATAAAAAATAAAAACTAAATTCCAAATTCAAAATAATTTAACTAATCAAACTAATATGCTCACCTATGATCATCAAGTAGAAAATAAAAAATTCCTAAGTGAAAGGGAGACTTTCAATTGACTGGAAAAAAAAACAATCTTTCCTAACCCAAATTTTCTTAAACTTTAGTTTCATAATAACTTTAGGTTTGGAATCAATTCATTTAATTATTTTTTATTTGATTTTAGGTTTATCCTTATTTTTTTCTTTATTATTTTTCTTTTCATCATTGGTGGAGATTTAACATACATGTAGGGATGATGAAAATTAATTCCATAATATCTAGCATGATAGGCATTGTTAAAATAAGGATATTTCTCAAGAAATATACAATGTAGTCTAATATGACCTTTCGTACAACAATTATGACAAACAAACAAAAATTTAACATGTTTTTTGATCACATGTGCAACTATTCTTTGAGTATAATGAGTAATAGTAGAGATAAGATTAGAATATCATACCAATTCAGCTCTTGACGTTAAAGGTGTAGCAAATGAGGAAGACATATATGAAGGCTTTAAAATTTTAGTTTATTTTGAGGAATATGGCATAGTGGATCATCTACTTATCCTAAACCTCACTTGTCTCCAACTGGCTTTCCATAATCGAGAATTTTGTTCAACCTTTCAACTATAATTGATAGCCATTTTATAGCTTTCTTGGATTGTTCAAGTTTTTGTACCAGATTTTGTTTCTTCAATTCTAAACCTACAATACTTGAACTCAAAGTATGAGAACGTTCAAATAGATCAAGATTATCTTTTTTTAGTACTAATGAATTTATTTCATATGATTTCAGTTTTTCATTGAGTGTAGTTACTTCTAAAAGAAACTTATCTTCGTCTATTTTGCATATTATGAACTCTTTAAGCATTACATTAATACTATTGACATTAAAATATTTTGCTAAGAATTCAGCATCATTTTCCTCGTTGTCTAAAGTGTCTACTAGTTTTCATAGAAAATGCTAGAAAAATGATGTCACTGTTTTCTAATTAATTGGATTATCATTATCACTTTTGAAATCAGTAAGTGTAGTGTTGAAAGTTTTTTTAGTGTTGTTCTTCTTATTTGCACAGCTAGCTACAAAATGACCAAAACTTATACATTTAAACCATTGAGGTCCAATACGTTTAGGTTTTTTACTATCAAAAATCATAGATTTGACTTTTCTTAGATTCTAATCATTTTGAAAACTTGGTTGTCCTTAATTTTGAGGATTCTATTTATTGAAGATTATGTTCAGTATTCTAGTCAGGAATGCCAGTTTTGCTTCTTCATTGTCACCTTCTTCAATTATAGAAATTTTGAAGGCAACACCTTTGTTCTTTAAAGGAGGACGAAAACTTATCTCAAAGGTTTGAAGTGAGCCAACAAGTTCCTCTATTTTGGTAGTGTCCATATCTTTTCTTTCATCAATAGCAATGACCTTTACATGAAAGCGATCTAGTAGTGAGCAAAGAATCTTTCTAACTATTCTGAAATCAACAATTTTCTCTTTAGGATTGGCAGAGGTATTAGTAATACCATATAATTTAGCATAAAATTAAGAAAAGGTCTCATAGTGTTTCATCCTAATATTCTCAAATTGAGAACTAAGCTTGCGGAGTTTTGTTCATTGAACTTGTGAGGTACCTTCATGGGAAATCTCCAAAACATCCCAAGCATGCTTAGAAGTTTCAACATGAGAATACAATGAAACTCATCATCAAACACAGCATCAAAAATAGCATTGATACCCTTTTGATTCCCATTACTACCAGTATTATCTTCATTGATCCAAGATTTCCTAGGTTTAGGAGTAACAACATTATTTTTTTATAACCATAGGTGGTTCCCAACCATAAAGCATAAAGTACTAAACGCTTTCTTTTATAGACCATAAAAAGGCTCTCGTACGAGCCTTCCAATATGGGTAATTAGACCTATCAAAGTAAGGAGCACCAGTTGTAGATGAACCCTCTCTCAAGTGATCCTAGGCACACTAAGTGTATCTAGTGATGGCTCTGATACCAATTGAAATTTTATTTTTTTGGTTATGGGCCTACTTAGCTAGAAGGGTGAATAGATAATCAATGGAATTATAACAAATTAAAAATTTTACAAAAAATCAAACATGCAATCGCGTATAAATAAAGTAATGTAAAAGTATAAAGATGACAGACAAGATTTTTAGGAAGAAATAACTTAGGCCACACTAATGACCAAAAAGGGAAACCACTAGTCCACCAAACGACCTAACTATCTACTATGAAAAATAAGGTCCAATTACAAGGTTATGACATAAACTACCCACCAAGGTAATGCCCTTAAGTAATTTACTTACAAGCTGTTAATTTCATCATAGTTTCTACAAGAAAGATGTTCGGATCCAGACCAGCATACTAATGAACTCGAATCATACGAGTTAATCGAACTTGTAAAACTGGTACCTGAAAAGTTAGCATATTAACACAAGTGTAATTTTATGTCCTATAGTAGATTTAATAATCAATAACTATAACTAGATGATTTAATAAATATATTAGATAAATAAAATCAACTAGCAATCTTAAAACAATTAGTTTAAAGCATAATATTAGAAATATCATAAGCTTATTAATTCATCAAACACAACCACAAATGTTTGATAAATTAACTCAATAAAGTGCCTATTTGAAATGTTTTTTGTAAAACAATAGAAAGAGAGAATAAGATGAAGAGAATAATACTCAATAATGCTCTTGTGTAGTTGAATAAAGTTGTGTGCTTAGGTTTATATATATAGTATATTTTGAAGCACTAGGTCAAAGTGTTGAAATTAGTATATTTTCCATAAAACCAGTTACAAGAGTTTTGAAGAAAAAGGACAATATAGTAAAAAGCTAATTCAATTCGAGCTAGAAATAGATTCTAAATTCAAAGCCCTAACTGCTCAATCGATCTAACATATACTCAATCAATCAAGTACTTAGTTCAATAAATCTAGTCAATTCTCAATCGATCCAATCAATAATAAAATAAATTAATTCTGGACTTTTTAAAATGAGTAGATTGATTATTGATCAATCTACATATCTCGATTAATCTAGACATGTCTTGATCGATCAAATAGCCTAATCTCAAAATATTTCTACGTGTCTAACATGTAATCTAACATGCATAAGAATAGAAATATACCTGAATTGTGATTATTAGAGCTTAATAGTTTCTTTGGCTTGAAAATATTCTTGAAGGACACACCTATAAACTAAAATTATGTTTATATGTTTTGTTCACGATTATAGCCAAAACTCACATGAACCTTACAAAGTATACTTATCATTTTTTATAAGTGTTTCATGCATTTGCGAGCTACTTAAAAATATAAAAAATATGTACACTAAGTTTTAGCACATCAAGTTTTTGGCATTGTTACCAAGGATCTGATAATAGCATCAAAAACTAGCTAAGTTTTGTATCATCACGAGCCACACTTGGTCCTAGCCAATCATTCTTGGCCGTACTATACTTTTTTTGGTCCTATCCCATCTTGTTGGATGATGTTTCAATTCTCTTGATCTTTTACTTGTATACTAGTGTCCTTTATTTCTATCTAGGTATTCTTATGTTTGCATGAAAGTTTTTCAAAGTTATGATGATTTGTTGGTCTAGGTGTTTCTTGGCTAAGCCTTTTATCTATTAGGCCCATTGGTTTGAGTGCTTGAACTTTTCAAGTGGTCCAAGCCTGAGATGTCTCTCAACTTAGAAAAAATATTTGTCATTAAATTGTTGAACTTTCCCCTTGTATGGGGTGTTTAATAATGAAGTCATAGATTCAAGATTAGACATCCATGCCCTTAGTGGTCAAGGCTTGATCTACGTGATCTATCATATGGGATGGTGCATCCTATTTGATGGCATACTATCTTGCCCAGCATAACTTGGTAGGTCACATTTAGGACTATGCGCCTTTGAGAGACACGGCCTGTTTTATGTTATCTATAAGTTCTTTAGACTTTTTAGTTTGAACTGTGACATCAAGTTACAAAGGGATTATGTAGCCTAGAAAGTGGAAAACTATCCCATCCAGCACTACCCTAAGGCACGTTCTGGACTATTATGACTGAAATATTGAATTGTAGATTACGTGGCCCATGGGGCTACAATGATGTATACATCATGGTCTATAATGTAACAATCTAGACTTGAAAGTGTCAACATGGACTACATGGCCTGTTAGGCAACATTTTAGACTATATAACTTGTGAGTGGGTGTTGTGGCTTCTTGGGCATTGGAAGATTCCACAAGGAGTCCTTATTGATCAAAAATGGTTCTAGATCTTACACCTCAAAAAGGCACTCCAAAGTGGTCTAGAGTGTGTTTTTCATTATGTTAAGTTGGACACATGGTTCTATCCCTTGAAGTTTTTCATGTGCTCCAAGGGGTCGTTAGTACCATCATACGTACCTTTGTTATGAATCTTGAACTTGTAGGACCATGGAGTAGTCACAAATTATAGTATAAATAGGGACTCCACTAATAAAATTAAGTTTAGGGTTTCAACATTGGTGAAACCTTTATTACACTTTTTGTAATTGCATACAAGTAGATCAATAGGATGACCATCGGTACCTCATCTAAGTGATGATTTCTAGGGCTGCCATTAGTCGCTAAGATTGCATACTTATCATGGTTGGCTTGAATATAGTGTCCCTACCTGGGAGCCTCAAGAAGGTTACATTCATGAATGGATGACTGACTTTGAACTTTATGGGTAGGCTTTGTTTGGCTGGCTCTGGATCTTGGTTCCTATTGATGGTTGGACCTGGGTACAGGTCGGGTCCTATACATTATAGGAATTGAAAGACATTGTATGGATCTTATTTGGGATGGGAAGTAAAGAAAAATCATATGGCTCTAGAATGCATTCTTTATCATGTTGAGATGGGTGTTGGGATTCGTTTGAGCTCCTCATTTGCGAGCCAATAGAGCCCATTATGGGTAAGTTGGAGTAGGTGTGGGCTCTACCACTCAGTAGACTATGGGAGCATCAAAGGAACTAATGTTTTGTTAGCCCCCATGATTCCTACTTAAGTGTTGGAATTTGTTGATGATTTTTTTTTATTTTTGAAAGAACTAATGATCTCTTTTTAAGGACACTGTAAATGATGATTATTAAGAGAACATGTAATCTTTTCTTGAAGATTTTCTAGATTCCTTAAATGAATGGAAGAGTGGATAACCCTTTTCTCAACAAATTTGATTAAATTGGATGGGTGAACAATCTCTCTGTACACCTATATTTTTTACACTTATCTCTGTATATACACCAAAAAATGTTGAAAATATAATCGTTGTAATTATCTAGTGAAGAGGATTCTAGAACCGATTTACTTCCCCAAGAACTAGTCAGAAAATGGGTAAATTGGACCTAAATTGATTTATACATCTAGCCCATAAAGCAGACCAATTTTGAATCATTCTTGTGTAGCACTATTTTGGTCAGTGCCCACCCGCCCGATGATGCACGATGGAGCATGCGACTCACTCCCCTGTCCATTGGCCACTAAATTTTTGGGTGGAAGATCATCACATGCTCTTTTCGATAGTGGTCTCAGATTTTTCAAGAAATGTTAGATTCGTTCAACTGTTACTCTATCAGACAAAAAATTATGCTACGAAGTTGAAAGGATTGACGAATGGATGGCTTCTTGGTCGGCAGGATAAACCTCTTGACTGTTAGTTGGGGCTTGAGAGATGGAGCTAGTTCACTAGTTCATGACCTCTCTTAAAAGCTTAGAGGGTCAAGTTGATGGTAATGGTGGATCATGAACATTAGGCCTTCTTTTGGAAAACCTTGCTACTCATTGGTCTCTTTTCAAATACCAATGTGAACTTTTAACAGATGAGGAAAGTGAAGAACTTTCTAAGGGTCCTATAATTTTATGATCTTTTTAGCTGAGTAGAACACACTTCTTTCTCACATACAATGATAGATGTTGATACCGATTTTTATCGATGCCAAATAGGACTATTTTTTATGGATCTACGAGATGAAACAAACTATTAGGACCTCGAATCATCATGGGAGTGGTCTTTGGCCCTTTGATGCTTAAGTTAGGAACAAGATGATGAAGTCTAGAGGATATCTACAATATCGCTCTATGCTTATGAGGAAAAAGAGTGTTTTGGCTATGATTTTATTTTATGTTTGAGACATCAAAAGTAAGATCCCTATGAATGTGTACATATGTGAATATATATAAGGAGAAGAGTTAACATGATTACTATTCCTTATCGGTATATAATTAACTTGTTGTAGCATCGTAAACATTCATATTAGAATACATTTATTATAATTAACTTGCTTATCAGCATATAATTATTATACATTTATCTTTTTATCGGGATTATAAGATTTTTTACCGATTAGAATACTTGTCACGTGGAATGTACTAAATTACTTAAACATATAATTTTTTTTCACTCTTGCTAGTAAATTAGGTTTGTTTTAAACATATAATAACATTCAATTGATAAATATAAAAGGTGTAGCAAAAAAACTGATATATATAAAATATTAGAAGAAATATATTAGAATCAGCCAAATGCTGGTAATATATGGAACGAAAAGCAATTGACATAGAGGTAAATGGATTCATCCAAATCTAGACTTTAGAAAAAGGTCTTTATATAGACTAAAGGCCACTTCAGTAAATTTATAATTTAATTCAGTTTATCATGGTTAATCTTTGTGATCTGAACCATATGATTTTTTTCCATAGAAAATAAGATATCATATCATAACGAACTGATCTTAGGTAGTGGCTCACTATAGTCATATTCCAAATTCCCAGCAAATAATAGTTTAGCCAAGTGACATTATCCACTAGCGTGGGTCTTTAAAGTTGCATAATCGAGTTCTATTTGCGTACATGTACGAGTTGATTAACTGTAGTTGTAGAAAAATTTGTGCCGACCAATACCATGCCAAACTATAATTATTGGATGAAAAATTTCCCACTGGATTGATTAGATATTCCCATAAAACAATTATAATAAAAAGAGAATAATGATATTTTCGTTATTATCCGTAAAAAAATATCAAATATTTATTTTATTTATAATATTAATTACACATTAATACTATTATTATTAAATTAAGTTATTATCAATAAAATATTTTTGTGATAACAACAATAAAAATTGAAATTTTTTGTATTATTGTTACTAGAAATTGTTGGAAAAACAAATCTTCTAAAAGATTAAGTTAGTAAAAAGACTATAAACAATATTTTTATAGATACACTAAGAGTTTGTTTTATGCATCATATAAATCAAACATTTATAATTTAACAATTAAAATTATAATAACTTGAACAAAAACCCAATAAAATTTATGTCTTTTTTAACTAAAGTATATCATTAGTTTTCAAATTTTAACTAAATTTATACTTATATTTTTTACTTTTAAAATATAGCATGAATGGTCGTTATTCATAAAATAACCGTTACTCTTTTCACCTAAACATGACCGTTATTATCATAATGGTCACAAGTCTTCTCAAACCTATAAATAGAGGGTCTCAACTCTCAGTTTAAACACATCAATTGAAAATAGCTCTTAGAAAGGATTAAATTGTTTTGAGTTTTCTGAACAACATAAACTTTAGACGTGTAGCATTCTGGTCTTCATTAGTGCAGTGAAGTTTTGAGACAGAAAACAAAAATTCTGAGTTGTTTTACCCTAAAGACGACGAGATTATGTTTACTTACACAAGTTTAGGCAGAGTCACGAAACGTTTTAAAGAAAACGAACTAATTTGTGACTCAACCCAAACAATTCATTTCAAATAATCGATAATATTGTTTTTACGTACTTGTTGTAACAATATATTATATGTAGTTGATTTTGTTACATATTATAACTTTTCTTATTTTTATAAGAATAAAGGATAAGATTATCCTTTGTAACACATATTTGTACCTCTAAGCTCTCTCAATCTAGTGACAATTGTTACTCATTCTTTGTTCAGAAATAAATGGATATTATTGTATGAAATAATTTGTTTTGTCATATTTAATTCTATAAAACTAATATAATGTGTTTTTTATCATTATATGTCCTTCTTTACGTAAGAATTATTTTAACAAAAAATATATTTATTATAAATTTGTGATCAATATTATTAATTTATATATTCAAATTCATATAATTATATCTAATTAAAAAATAAAAAATCAATTTCTTCTAAAGTCACACACCGCAAAAACAAGCGTCTTGGAAAAGCAATGCTGCTATGAAAAAACTCCAAAAATAATGCCTAATAAAGTTAAAATCATTTAGCTGGCCATCATGAAGTAGCTTCCTCCAAGGCTCCAATACGAGGCTGGTGGTGGAATTTGTTCATACTACTTATTGCTTTGTTTCTTACATTATCCTTGGAATCTTGCTTGGTTGTAGGGCACAATGCAATTCTTCGATTGCGATTATTAAATTACTAATTTCATTTTTTGTTTTTTTTTTTAAGTTAAAAAATATTAATGTGTTTGGAATATGTAATTTAAAAAGGAAACCGATGTTAAAGATAATGTTTATTTTAAAATTAAAAAAAGAGAGATCATGAATATTGGAATATTGTTTTGAGTGTAGGCCAGAATACACATACTGGTGATAGGTGAGTGGGTGGTGGAAAAATATTGGAATATGCCACCAAATAAGAGAGATTTTGATAGGTTAACTTTCTTCGTCATAAAAGTTTCAACTAAATTATGTTCATAATTTCCTTTTTCAATTTTCCACTCATTTTAGCTTTGAAATGCTCGCTTTCTTCTTTCGCAGTTGCATTAATGCCTTTTGTAAGACACGCAAATTCAAAAATGTCAAAAATTTTAATATGTATGAATTATATAATATTATTTTTTAAAATTTTAATTTTAAAATTGAATTTTCTAACCTCAAAATGGTTTTTGAAGGAAAAAAAAATTTGTTTGTGACCAATTTTTAATTATAATTTTAGAAAGGACAATTTGAAAATTTAGCATTACTTTGTTTAAATTTTAATTTTTAAACTCTATAATTTATTTTTGACAAATTTTCATTAAATTTTAACTTTTTAATTATTTTGTTTAAGTTTGATGATACAAATCCAATAATAAATTAGTTGGAATTAAATAGTTATTATTTATCTAGTATTTAGATTTAAATTTATCTTTTTATTATTTAGATTATTATTTAAGATTGTTTTTAGTTATTTATATTTATCTAGTTTTTTTTATTTTAACCCTATAAATTAGACCTAACATTATATTTATTTCTCATACTTCAATTATGAATTTAAATATAAGTTTCTTCTCTTATTGTTTTTGTTCTTTCTTCTACCTCAAATTTAATTCGTATAAAATTTTACCTATTTCTTCTATATATATTTTCACATAGTTTGTCTATTTTCTTATTTGATATACATCATTTGAATATGATTTTTTTTTATCAATTTTTACTATCATGAAATAAAAAATAGAAATTTAATTCTAAAATTGAATTTTTAAAATTTGAACAAATTTCAAAATTAATTTTTAAAATAGAATTAAAAATGAGATATAAAATTACATACTTTCAAAACTAATTTTTAAAAATTGAAGATTGAAATTGATTTTTTTTATTTTATAAAGAAATATTAATGTGTTAGGCAAGTTACAAGAAAGTTTTGATCTACTGTGTTAGGCAAACAATCGTTATTCAATGCGAAAAGGAGAGGGCTTGTAGGTAAGCCCTCAAAATCATCTTATTAACCATGATTGGTGTAATTTTAAATGAGACTGATCTTATAATCTATGAAAATAATATTGTTATTTTGTAAATTTTGTTGTTGAAATTTGATAATTATATTTTTTTGATTAAATTATCGTGAGTGAATTGAGAATATCAATAAATTATCGTTTAATTTTCATTATTATAAAATAGTTATGTAAATATTTTTTTTAACTAAAATATAGATAAAAGTTGACAAAATATCAATTATTATTGTAATCAATGTATTATATTTTATTTATTATTATTTTATATTAATGTTGTAATATATATATAGCATTGAAGAGTAAGCATCATTATATTCCTCTTAATTAGAAGTATTTTAAAAACAAATAATCAATAAAATTTATTTTCATCTTATAAATATTTATCTATTTATAATAGTTAATAAAATTAGATAATATATTTGTATTACTACAATACATACATATAGTTTTGTAAATTTAGCCCTAATTTTTATAAAAATCGAGGCCATAAATATATCCTATGATCTCGATTATTTTAAAACCAAGATCATAGACATACCTTATTAATTTTCTCTATTTTATACCCAACATCAAAAATTTCTATTATTTTTTTTCCTTTTTCTCTCTTTTTCTCCCTCTCTCTTTTCATTTTTCCTTTCTTTTTTTCTTTTTTACTTTTTCGAGCTTTAATTTCCATCTTTGTTTGGCTCCTCATATAAGGACGTACAAGCCTAAAGGGTGACTCTAGTGGATTTGAACTTGGTTAAGAGTGATTACGAACAAAGCTATGGAAATATATCTTTGTTAGTGGCGTCACTAGTTATGGTGCCGAAGTTATTGGTTCGACTCGAATGGGATAAAAGACTTTATGTACGTTGGTGGACTTTGTTGGTGTTGGTTGCACGCTGGTGGACTTTGTTGGTGTTAGTTGCACGTTGGTAGACTTGGACACCTAACGTTCACGGTGGTTGGCCTCGTTGGTTTTTTTCCTATTCTCGACCAACTTTTTACTCTCTTTTTTTTTCTTTTTCCTTTTCCATTTTCCTCTTCCTCAGTGCGAGCTATGCGAGCATTTCTCCGGTGCTAGCTACACGATCTGCATCTTCTTCTTCTTCCTTTGCCCTATCATTGATCACTACATAAATTGTGTGTGCAATGAATACGCAAATATATGTATCGTAACAAGTAATATAATGATAAGTAATGATCGTTCCCACAGAGATTATTTTATTAGAAATTAATCTTTAAACTAAAAATAATAAAAATCAATTTTTTTGGTGTTTTTATATTTTAAGGAAGCAAAATTAAAATAACTAAAAATAAATAGCAATAATTAATTAATTCATATTTTGTGACTAAAACGATATATGAGAAAATATCTAGGAATACTTAATCCCCCAATTTTTTAAACATATGAATCGCTAAAATCCCCCAAATATAATTATCAATTAATTACATGATCAATTGAATCTAATCTAGCATGTATTTCTCTCTCAAGTAAACTACACACCATATAGTAATTAATTTAATCACACTCTCATGCTAATTAAATTGCATACTACTCATTAAGTTTATCAATTATGGATCACATACATAAGAATCATACATCTCTGTCTAGAAACTATGCTTGTTATTTAATCAAGACAAATAATTAAATAATTCTCTCAAATCTATTTAATTTCCTCTATAGATAAATTTTTGGCCAAACAATTAATAGCATAAAAATCAGATTAAATAATATAATTAAATTAAAATTATAATTGGGGTAAAATTTTATATCATCACATGGTAAAAATTGGGTTCATAAAATCCCAAGATTAATAAATTAATTACACATAATTGTATTCATAAAACTCATATTTTCATAAAGAAAGACAAAAAATTAGAAGAAGAAAAACAATTAATCTCTTGAATTATAGAATTAATCTCCACCAAAATTGTGTCATCTTTTGAATTTTCCTATATTTTTCTCTCTTTTTAGCTCCAAAAACTTACCAAAATTATGCTAATGGAGGCCAACTAGGGTTTATGGAGTGATTAGGGGCTTAAATAAAGCTCAGGTGCAATCTGGATCGTCCAATCAACTTCAGATCAAGGGCTACGATCAAAACAAACAAAACTAACAGTTTCAGCCAATCATATCACGACACGTGGCATCAGGAATTTATTGGGCAAATTAGGGAGCAATGCAAGGCAGGGGAGACCAGTCAGAGTCAATGCTCGCCGAGTCAGTAACACGTGATGTGAAGTCATTTGTGGGAATGGATGGCGTGGCGCACGGGTGGAACATGTAGAGCAATGGTGTGGTGACACGTGACATGGCGTATTGACCAATTTCTGAACTCAAATTAAACGTCGTGCTGACACATAGCACATGTTTTGTCCTCCTCACACCCGACACGATGTGATTCACTCTCCGTGCTTACGTGGTGTCCGCGTGGCTTGCCCATTTATCTCCTCTGCTTGTGTGGCATACCATATGGTAGCTTTTGATTGGTTATGCGTTAAAAATTTATAAAAAATCCATAAAAATTCTAAAAATTATATTTTCACCTCTTTTCACTAAAAGGTTTATATATTAATTTTTTTTGCCATAAAATATCATTTATGAAATAAAATAAGTAAATATCAAGTAAAAAAGTGTGCTAATGACTCTATTTTCATAGAGTCATCAATCGCTTACCTCCCCTCACTGGCCACTGGCTCAAGTAACTAGTTTCTCAACTCAGACTATATTTTGATATGGGTTTGTTACTCTTCTCAATTTTCAATTGAGGGTTTGTCACTTTTCTCCTCTCTTTTTCCAAATACTCATTGAAATTACATGTCAATATTGAAAAATGACTTGATTGAGGATATTGTTGTTGAATATTGCATCTCTTATGAATATTCGAGTTTGGATTTTTTAGGAGGAACAGGAGAAGAAGAAGAGAGGCATGTTCAAGAGGAAACAATACGATCTCATAGAATGGTCTATTATTGCGCATCAATTGATGATCAATGAGAGTTTGTTAGTTTACCCTAAAATATTATTCATCGGGTCCAAAGTTGGTAAGAGAGCTCATGGTAAAGTCTATAAAGGAAGGTCAGTGTCTGTTTCTACTCCTTTATTCAACTTCTTGTTTGCTTGATTCTAATATATGCATAAATATTAAACTGTTAGACTATCGTATATTGTTTATTATATGAGTAATAGTTTGATATTCATTGAAATCTTGTTGCAATGAACAAATGCTTAGTGGGTTTTCTAAAACTAATGTTGGCTATCCATTTTTGACTTTTTGCTAATGCATGATTTTTTCTATAGGTATGTATCAGATTTGAGAAGCAAACCAAATGTTGATGAGTTTATGCTTGCTGCTAATGTTGCAGTTGCTGAAAAAAATCTTAAAAGTTTTCCTCTATGCTCTTTGTTGAGGTAAAACTTGTTTATTTTGTTGTTTTTCACTATATGACCACCTTGTCAATATATATTTCTCATTTGTACTTTGTAATGCATGTAACTTGCGCATATCCTATTTGTTTTGCAGGATAGGTAGGTTTGATACTTTGCTCATGCCATTATGTATCAAATATTGCACATTATTTGATTTTGATAAATTCTGCTATGCTTACCAACATGAAAAATAAAATATCTTATGTAAGTATGAGAGTCTACAAAAAAGTGTAGGAATGAATAAGTTCCTTATGATCTTCTTAATAATAATAAAATATTGAACTAGGGTATTATTATTAGATTTTAATTTTTTTTAATTTTTTTCTAGGATGTTCTAATAATTGATGACATTGTATATTATCTTGTTTATGTCCATGGGTGCCAAAGAAAACAAGTTCCCTAAGAAAAAAAAAGTTCCAATCAAAATTGGGAACTTGGTGTAAAAGAGTGATACTTGATACTCTTATGGTTTAGTTTAATAGAGCCAAGTTCATCTCTGGTTTGATCAGCTGCTCTTAGTGTCATGCTTAAGTTCCTTTGGTATTTCATCTTTGTTATTGCTATGTGTCTCTTTGGAAAGATTAGGTACTGTTTGTTTGGTTTATAGTTGCTTGTTCTATGTTCATATTGGTGTCTCTAGTTTATGAATTATATTCCTTGATATTGCTGCTGGATAATGCGGGGATCTTGGTTAATTCATGTACTAGGTGTGTTTTTTTCTAGTTTTGAAAGGTAGTAGTTCTTGAGCAAGCTTCTTAGGTGGTATTTTGGCTACTGTTGTTTAAGCTGTGGTTGTTTAATTAGATATAAGGATTAATAGTGGTGTGTTTTAAATCTACAATTTGTTGACTTGTCACTAATACAAAAAGGAGTAGTTAAGTAGGGATTTAAAGTCAATTTTTGGGAATAATCGAATTATACTGAATTTTAAGTCGGTATTATGAAAGACCGATTTAAAAAATTAAAAAATAGCATCAGTTAATATGTAGAACTGACACTAAACATAGGATTTTAAGTCGGTTCTACATGTCAACCGACTTAAGTCACGTGTAGCATTGGTTGACACGTAGAACCGACTTAAAATCCTATTTGTAACGTCAGTTTTATATGTTAACTGACGATACTATTTTATTTTTTTTAATTTTTTAAGTCGGTTAATATGTAGAATCGATGCTACACGTAGGATTTTAAGTCGGTTCTACGTGTCAACTGACTTAAGCCACGTGTAGCATCGGTTGACATGTAGAACCCACTTAAAATCCTACGTGTAGTATTGGTTCTACGTGTCAACTGATGCTACTATTTTATTTTTCTTTAATTTTTTAAGTCGATTGACACGTAGAATCGACACTACACATAGTATTTTAAGTCAGTTCTACGTGTCAACTAACTTAAAAAATTAAAGAAAAATAAAATAGTAGTGTCGGTTGATACGTAGAACCGACGCTACGTCCTACATGTAGTGTCGGTCTTACGTGTCAACCAAAGCTACACACTTTTTTCTTTTCTAACAAAACGTATTTTCCAACTGTTGTAACCCTAAAATGATGACTCTTTCCTCCATTCTTTCTCATTTTCTAGCCACCTCCGACCACCAATTTTGGTGTCATTTAGTAGGTTTTCTTCCTCTCTAATTTCTCTTCTAGATTCCCTATTTTTTTAAGCATAATATTCAAATTTTTTATACCCATTTTCTCACTTACAAAACATCAATTTTTCTTCATTTCTTTTATTTTGTCACTTCATTTACTCTTGTAAATATTTCTATGAATTATTTTACACTTATTATTCATATTTCTTTATTTTTTGTATATTATATGTTACTCTTTACGTGTATAAATTTTTGTGTTATGTAGGTTTTATATTTTTATTCAAGTCTAGAAGAGAAGACGGTATTTTTATTCATTTATTTATTTTTATAATTTTATGTATTTAAGTGTTTGATATATATTAAATTATTTTTAAAAAATAATTTTTGAAAATTATTTATATGTACATTAAATATATATATATATATATAATATAAGATATATATAATGTGTTTATTAATACGTATATACAATATATATTCTTATTAATTACATGCATTTATATATATAAATTATTATATATTGTATATTTATTGTGTTTGGTTTTTATGTATTTATTTTTATATGTTGTTTTGATAGATATTTTAATAATTAGGGAATTCATATATAATAATATCTAGAATATATTGGTTTGATATACATTTAATATATTTTATTTTATTAATAAAAAATGAATAAATCTTGAATGTCAAAGCATAGAATTAAACAGGATTACAGAAAGATTACATTTCTGGAGTTGAAAGTTTCTTGGAATTTAATTGTAGATATAGTAATAATGTAATTTAAGTAATATATATATATTGTATGTAAATTATTTTTTTTAATAAATTTAATTCTCAAGTAATTAATTAATATTTAATTTTTTAATTATTTATAGTATTTAAAATTTTTTAAATATATTTTGATTTTTTATTACGTGGGAATAGTTAAAAATAAGAAAAATATAAAAATAAAAAAAATGAATTTAAAATAGATTCAGAACCAACTTTAATATTCTATTTTGATTTAGTACGTGATTTCCAAGATGCGTTGAAATTGATTAATAGTTGTTTAACAACACTCAAGGTATGTAATTGAACACACTATTAAATCTACGTCACTTACCTGCAATTTTGTTGCAAATTAGTATAAATTAATAACATATGTTTTTGAATAACTTTCAAAAGAAACAACCAAAACAACAGCAATTATCTACGGTTCTTTTGCTCGTTGAAATGAAGAAAGAAGTAACTGAAGTTCTGAAAATCTTGGGTTTGCTGTCTTCTAATACCTACTTTGAGGTGTTATGAGTGATGGGTATATATCATTTAAATTCTAACAAGAATGATTGTAATAGTATACTTATAAATGCTTCTAAGAAATACGCTTATAAATTATTATAATAATAAGGTTATTTTTCATACTTATTATAAATATTAGAATTAATTAGTAGAATTTTATTATATTTTAGTGTATAAATTCTCAAATATAATTACATTTTTAATTTTAATATAATATAATTTTTAATAATTAATAAATTTATTATAATTTATATTGACTTTTAATATTGTAATTTATAATTGCATTTTTATTTAGATTTATAACCATAGACATATCCTATGGTCTCGTTTATTGATAAAAACTAAGACCATAGACATGTCATATGACCTCGGTTATTTAAAAACTGAGATTATAAGGTATGTTTATGGCCTCGGTTATTATAAGACTAAAGTCATA
The DNA here is from genome assembly GCA_030763125.1 of Hippophae gyantsensis. NCBI lineage: Eukaryota > Viridiplantae > Streptophyta > Magnoliopsida > Rosales > Elaeagnaceae > Hippophae > Hippophae gyantsensis. The sequence continues at coordinate 45,976,974 of CM061035.1, forward strand.
GGTAATAGTCTATGATCTATCTCACTTAAACCTTAGTTATTATAACTGTGGTTATAGACCTACGATCACGGTTAAAAATCGAGTACATATGTATGTATTATAGTAATGTTATTTATTTTATATTTTTTAACTACTTATTCTAGAATATTTTGCAATAAAATAAGAATATATATTTTATCTTATAATATTTTAATTAATTGATTAACCTATTTATTAATATATATATATATATATCATAAATATTTAAAAATATATGTATTAAAGAAAAAATTAATTTAGAATATAAGTAATTGATTGTTTTTATATTTTATAAAAGAATTTCATATTTTTGATAAATTTTTTATGGTTTTCATGATTTTTACAAAGTTTTTATCGATAACGATAATATCTTCAATATTTTTGTAAAAATTATACTTCAATATTTTAACCATGATTTAAAACTTTTTTTATAGCTACCTTTTATTAAAAAAAACTAAACACTACGTGACATACCAAACTAATCCCATGCTTTAATTGACACAATCATCAAATGGAAAAGAACGTATCTTTGTTATATGAATCTCTCTCTCTTTTTTGTTAAATAACTTCGATAGAAAAGGTGAGAACATTTTTTCTTTCTACAAAATAGAATAGACGAGTCTATTCTAAAGTGTTCATAGAGTGGAGCTCAGAAATGGTGATCAGTAAAGAGTGAGTAGGAGTGTTACCAACCAAACTTATATGTTTAGCCTAAGTTATCAAATTATGTGCCTGTCTTGAGATTTTGAGGAATCTATTACATTGACAGCATAGATAACTCATTGATATACCTGGTTGATTCTTTGAGTACTAGTTGAGAGTAATTGAGATCAATTGAGGACCAATTCTCATTATTGAAAACATTAATGACATTTTTTTATATCTATTTCAATGTAAAATAGCAATGGTTTTCTGTGTTAACGCATGTTGGATAGTATGATATAAAGATGTAGCTTCTGCTTTTTCACTATATAAATCAGTAGAATAACCAACCCATGAACACATTATTTTTCCATAATAATTTGTAACTATAATTTGAAACGACGAAGACATATCTATCAAAGCAGTTTGTAATTTGGCTTTTGCTTTATGCTAATAAGCTTGCAATTATAGTTAATATTTTAGTGTTATTGTTCTAAAATATGTATAAAGGTCATTAAGACGTATCTTATAAGTATAGTAATATTAGATTAAATTATGTTGGTATAGATTATAATTAGTATATATTGTTTGGTGATAACTTATATAATATAATAAGTTAAAATTGATGATAAATAAAAAATAACAAAAAATAGCATTTTAAAACTTATAGTTATAGAAATAACACTTATTTATTCACTTCATATATTTTTTTTATTAAAACAAAGTCTGATATATCATATCATTTTGAACGTCATTCATTTAAATGGCGTTCAAATTAAACTAAAACTATTTAAATCTATTTAATATTGAACCTTCTAATTTGATCTCATTCAATAATATTGGAATATTATTTTTGTTATTATAAGTTTTAAGAATCTTATTTTTTTAAATATTTTAATAAAATAATTTGACTTTAAATTTAAAATAATACGTACTTGTTATACGTAGTTTACTTACGTAACAAAATAATTTTAAATATAAATTTTTTGAATAAACATTTGTTTAGTTATTAATATTATGTAAAATAAATAAATTATGATTTTTAATATATTTTCTTTGTTTCAATTGATTACTGTTTTATTGAAATTTATTTTAATCAATTATTTTAATTAAAATATTGATCAATTTAATCGAAAAATTTAAGTCGTATGTATATCGCATGAAGTTACGAAGTCATGACTTAAATAAGATAATAAATTTATAATTTTATTTATTATGTATATTTAAATTTTAAAATCAAATTAGATGTTTTTTAAATGAAATAATTAACTAAAGTATATTAAATAAAAAATTATTAATCAATAAAATATAATCTTATTTTATAATTAAATATAATAATTTTATAAAGTATACACTCAGTTATTTAATACTTTTCAACAAACATCCATTAATGTCTTGTAATTATCTAAAAAGATTCCTCTTTCTTGGTACAAATTAAATGAACGGAGGATAAGCAAGTTTATCTCAAGACTCAACACTCAACACTCAACACTCAACACTCTAAATAGCAAGTCTATAAGCATTTTCTTTGGATTCACACTCTAAATAGTAAAATTTAAAATGTGAATCAAAATAAATAATATTTAACTGAAATAATTAACTAAAATATATTTTAATAATATGAATAGTTAAATAAAATAAAAAAAATATTAATCAATATAATACTTTTTTTATTTTACAACTAAATGCAACAATTGTGCATAAATTATACAGTCATTTATTTAATACCTTTTAACAAACATCCATTAGTAATTGTCTAAAAAGATTACACTTTCTCTACGCAAATTAAATGAATAGAGGATAAGCAAGTTTATCTCAAGGCTCAATATCCATAAGCATTTTCTTTGGATTCACACTCTAAATTCTAAGGCAGCCTTATTTGCGATGAATAAAAATATTGATACGTGGATTAAAAATTATAATATGTAAACAAAAATTTATTATTGAACGGATAAATAATTTATTAAAGTTTTTATTAAAAAAGCTTAAATCTACGTACAATTCAATCATTTTTGTTTGTTATAAGAGAGTGGGATTTTTTATTTTTTTTTAAATGAAGTTATAAGAGGGAACTTGATTGAAGGAAAGGGAAAAGAAAAAAAAATCCTTCCCCTTTCTCTCTCCATTTCATTTTTGTGTCAAAATATTTCCTTTGCCAAAATTAAAACATTATTAGGTATACATAAATTAAAATATTTTTAAATACACATTATTTATTATTTGTTTATGCGCCATAATTATTTACTTTCTTATTTTCCAAAATTATTTTGTCACATAAGTAGTGCGTTAAAAATTACATACAAATTTATATATTCTAACCTAAACATTCCTCAACTAAGTAAAGAGCATTTTTCTTTTATGGCACCTTGTACCTTAATTTTTATTTTTGATTCTTTAGACAATTTACATTGAAAATAAAATATTCATGGTCCAAAACTTTTAACAGAGACATAGAATCATTTTTTGGTATTCCAATGTCGTTAGTTGTCAAAGGTTCTAGAGCTTGACAACCTTTGTACTTAAAATATGTCAAAAAAAAATTTAATATATTTTTAAAAATAATGAAGTTAAAAATACACTCAATCCTGCAATATTCTCATCTTATGCAATATTCTTAAAAGTAATACTTAAACTTTTGATTTTTTTTTTTTTTTGTCTTTTTGGGACAAAAGAGAGAAATTCTATTAATAGGGAAGAACCTCACAAACAACAACTAGTAGGCTAAGGAAACAATGGCTTACAAGTAACTTACCCTATCCATAACAGCATAAGTTATCAGAAGGAGAGTTTAAAGGCAGCAAACTAGACTATCAAACCGAATCTCGCTACCAAACACAATTATTTTTAAACAGAAAAATTTTACCAAACTTTACAAACAATTACAAAGAGCCAACAAAAGCAAAATGGAGCTACAAAAAGAAACAACATATGAAAAATTGAAGGACAACAAACTAATCAAAACCAAAACTAAAACTAACAAAATCACTAAAATCATACTAATCCAAACACAGGAGAGGCATAGCAACACAAGGATTCAAATCCTTGAGAGAATTCTCATATACTGCAGTAGCTTTTATATTGAAAAATTATCAGGATTCCTCACCAAAACAAGCTGAAAAATCCTCTTCAAAGCAACAATGACACAAGCTACACTAATCAGCTCCTCAACCAACAGCATAACACCAAGATCATCAAGTTTGTTAGGCATTATATCCTTATTGAAACATCCAAAGCCACCTTGTCACACTCGTGCACCACAATTCAAACACAGACAAGAGCATGCTAGACTTTAGAGAGGTCAGAAAAGTCATAGTCAAGCACAGTACAAGCATTGAATCATAATCTAGGTTTAGAACAACATTCATAGAGCTCAAGCTCACAGAAAGAAATAAATTAGCACAAACAATATAAAGAAAAAGAAAGACTTTCAAACCAAAGAGCATTGCTCACAGCGCAAGGTTGTAAACAATATTGCTCTGGCCCTGTGAAACCTGAATATTCTTTATTGATGGCTGTAGTTTAGATCAGGAATGTCAAACGACACCGACATATGAAGACCAGAAAACTAGAGACACCAGAAATAATCGAGAGAACACCTTATCGCACCTTGCAAAGTTAAAAACGTTGAGAGAAGACAATAAATGCCTCTCGAATTGACAAGATCAGCACAAAGTCTTGAGGGATTATCCTGATAGAGAATGATGAGAAAACACAACAATAGGGAGTAAATCAACAAAGGATTGGGTAGTACGAATAACCTAGTTCTTGAGGATGCGAGAACTATTTCACCTTCTTATAGTGTTTATTGTTAATCTTTGAAAAACCTGCTATTTTTGAATAAGCAATACTTAATTTGGATGGCATGTTTCTTACTAAAAATAAATTCTATAAAATAACTTATAACAATAAAACATACTTTATAATCAAAATAAAGATTACCTTGTAAAATCTACAGAATCCAAAATCATTTTCACAACAAAGCAAATGACATAGCTAGCACGCAAAAATGATAGCAATTCACTGTCATTTTGTCTTTTAACCCCATAAATAACCATGACAAACAAAATCATGTCATAGAACTGCACTTCTAAAAGCTATGCCTAACCATCTGTCTAAACAGAAATAAAAGAAAGAAAAACCGTTGAAGCGCCTGATGATTGTATTTGGAACAAAGGAAAAAAGGATGCTGCTGCTCCTACAAGTCCTAGTTCTACCTAATGCTGTAGTGCAACACGATTCCACTTTTTATCCAGGATCGTTGATAGAGAGACCTGGCAACAAAGGCCAAAGAATCTCAACTGTATTAAAATGAAAGAACCTCCTCTGTGACATCCAAAAAGTCCTCCACTTCAACTTCCTTGGCCTCGTACTCTTCTTCATCATCACTAGCTTCACCATCTCTAAGCTTCTGCCTCTCCAATTTCTCTTCCTCATGCAGTCTTTTCCACTCACTCACCCATTTGTCCCATTCTTCTTTGAGCATTTTCCGCTTCTCCCGATCTTGTTCACTTAATAACAAGGAAACATCCTGATCTTCTGCCTCATACTTCTTGCTGTATTTCTTCAAGTTCTTTGCAATTTCTTCCTCTTTCTCATGGCTAAGGAAAGATGGAGGTCTTGGGCGCCACAGAAACTAGAAAAAAGGAACAATTTTGCAGGTAAACAAATTAATCAAACCATGCAACTGAGGTTGAACATCAATGAAATGATGTCAAAACAAATTGTCAATTGAAATTCAAAATCATAAGATGACAGTAACAAAGACGGTGAGTGCCGCCAAAGTAATAAAATAAAACAAATTAACATGAGTGCCAAAGTAATAACAAGAACAAAAATACACGTGCAATATGTGCAAGTGTTAACAATGAATGTAGCACCTTCAGTACCACAGGAGGCAACAAGTGTACAACTCATGAGGCAATATGTCTACTGTAACCAAGACTGAATCACCTGAAAGAAATGATCCTTTAATATTCTATAAAGTAGCTTGCCATTGAAGGACCAGATGTTGAAACCATTTTCCATCTCGTGAACTGATGTGACAGCAGTCGCAACATACCTTGAAAAACGGAATACATCAGTAACAAATACCAAAATTATAAAGAGTACGAAAAGGAATGATTCTGCTTCATAGTATCAAGAACATCTTCATTGCCGCATAAAACACAGCCTACAGAACCTTTTATTCAGTTCCAAATGAAAAAAAAAAGCTTCACCAGATTTAAATGCATGGATTGCTAAAACATTCGAGGTGTAAAAAAAAATACTAATTATTACCTTCCAGTAGGATCCCATTCAATATCTGTTGCCATGAAATGCTCTGCTGTTGCCATGGTTTCTAATTCTTCAACATTGTAAAATTCCAACTGTCCATTGAAACCCTTTAATCCTGCCAGTACAATGTATTTGCCTGCAGGTGACCAAAAGAGAGCATTTGCTTGCTTGCCCTTTAGAGTAGTCAGTTTTGAAACCCGGCCTGTGTTATGACCACTCCTCATGGAGTAAAAACTGATATCAGGCCTAGGATTATCACCATGGATAACAGCAAATCTATGCCCTTTGGGCTCCCAAGCAAAAGCAATTATCTTGTCATTTTTATTCTCAAGTTCCAAAACCTCAATAGGGATATCCCTCTCTTTAATTCGAAAGAGCTCAAAGCCAGTATATGTGCTTTTTTTAGTTTTTGTATAACGATCCACCTTGACGGCAAGGTAATCACCATTGTTTTGCCAGTACATCTTGCAGTCACTAACACTGAAAAGATTCTTTTGTCTCAATTCTTCTTTGCTAGGGATTTGAACAAGACTCACCTACAATTTGCACAATGAGAAACATACAAGTCAATCTCCAACAATCTAGTAGATAGGACCTAGGAAGAAGAGTTTAGGGGAAAAAATACCACCCCTACATGAAACATCACTCGCCTTAGCTAGCTGCTTCCCACCTCCCAATTCAGGATCAAAGAGGGCAAGGATAGTAGATAGGAGGAAGAGTTTAGGGAAAAAAAATACCACCCTTACATGAAACATCACTCACCTTAGCTGGTTGGTTCCCACCTCCCAACTCAGGAACAAAGAGGGCAAGGATTGATTCAGTTGGCGACCAACTGAAATCCATAACATTTTCAACCTTTATTGATTTTTTGTCAATAAGAGAAAAGGTTTCAGTTTCATAAACGGAGACAACATTCTTCCCAATTCTGGCAAAGTACATGTCTTCTTTTCCACCAGCCCACCTGAGAAAATAATTAAATCCAATTGAGTTACAAGTGACAGATATTAATAAAAATAATATTGGAAAAATGATGGAGAGGGGGAGACTTTAACAAATTGATGGAGACCAGTAGCAAAGAGGATTTACTTAAAAACTGGCCAAGAAACCCCAGAAACAACCCCAGTTCCTCCAACTGCAAAATCTGAAGGAGTGCCCTTAAAATCTCTCATCACTTTACTGGTTCTCACATCAAAAATGTTTATCACAACCTTCTGCACAAGAAACACACATTACAAATAGTAAATGTCAATAAAGTCATAAATGTGATATCCATTAAAAAAAAGGCTCACATTCACATCTCTAGGATTGCTGGGTTCGTGACTGCTGTAGGTTACCAAATATTTCTCACGAGGAGAAAAATCAATGAGCCTGACCTGCAGTTAAGACAGTAGAAGGTAAAAACCAGCAGAAAGAGAGAAGAAAAGAGGGGGGGGGGGGGGGAAATAAAATCCTACGTAACAAAAAAAAGGGGAAAGAAAAAAAAGAAACCTGGGGATGAGCATAACGCATAAGTCGGTTAAAGGTTGAGGCACCACCCCATACAGCAGCACCCTGTCTGTGAACGGTTGCCAAATACGTGCCTAATGAGGACCACTGCACAAAGCTTTCGGTCCAGAACTGCAAAGGCAATAGTAATAGTTCATTATCATGTCGATTTTAAACACAAGATGAAAATTGATTGGAAAACATTAACATAGGCATGATACAAACAGCACGCTTGTAAACTGGATCGGGCTTCAAGTGCCGTGCATCGTTCCATAAAACTTCAGTATCCGAACCAGCACGAATAACAAACTGGTCTCTGGCCTTTTCATCAGTAAGCCAATGTTGAAGATTTTCCTGCAATGGAACCCGTAGTAAATATAATGAGAAATAATTAACCAAAAGTGAGAATCGAAACAAGAGATGGAAAATATTTCCACCAAGAGATAACATGTGTATGGTTAACAAAGAAAACCGTTTTAAGTGAACTATTATGTCGTGTGTTGTTCTTGTTTAAAATTAAAGACCAAAGTTAAAAGAAAAGAAACCAGAATAGAAATTATGTAAAATATTACCCCAGGAGCATATGGTTTGAATTCTGGAAGTGCCCACTCATCTGGAACTTTCATGAATTTCTCAATGTCATCAAACTTGTTGACAGCAAAAATATGTGATCTGTCCAATTTGTAACCATGCGTCTTCTCTTTAGCAAGTTCAGCTTCCTAAATTATTTTAACCACAATTTGAAATGAAACAATGAGAACCTAATTGTGAATACTAAAATTATATACATACAACATTCTGGAAAAAAAATCAAATTATAAACTATTTTTTTTACGTACAATACGATGAAATACGATCAAGATGTTGATAGATTTTGGGACGGGAATGAAATTTGCAAGAACATAATATCAGTTTTGTATGTTTCTGGATCCTTAACTATGATTATTATTCAACCAATCATTTGAATTGAGAGCACAGTGACCTGCACTATACCTAGCAAAATCCAGAATTCATTGCTTGCTAGAAATCTCGTTTACTAAAATGTTACAATCTATAATATATGTCTTGTATCATAAACATTGGGAAAATATTGCGAAAATTACACAAATAGCCACCCCTCGAACTCTAAGCAACAAAAATAGCACCATCATTTGAAATGGAAATGGAAATGGAAATGCTATATACAGAAGGGTGCTCTTTTTGTTTTTATGACTTTTAGGGGGTTGGAATTGTTGTTTTCCCAAAAATATTTCTATGATATCCTAAACCAAATCTTACTAGTCTTTTTGGTCAACCAAATCTGACTACTTTGATAAGATAAACATTGACCCAAAAACACAAACAGCATTTTGCAATACGGTGGAACTACAAGCACAGAATGAAAAAGAAACTATAAATTTCTTCTAAGAATAATGCAACAGGGCCCAATCTGAAGCTATGTGAGCCATAAACGGGAAAGCATATCTGACTACTTTTGGAATAACCAAGACAAAACAACACAATCAGATAATTAACAGAAAGTAGGAATGACTATTAGTTTGAATAAATGTACGGGAAGACTACCTGAGGAGTGTTGTACTCAATAAAGCTATAACCAACCGATTTTCCAGTCTCTGGATCAACTGGCATCCAAAGACCCCCATCCTTAATAATACCAATCTGGCTGTAGATCTTCCGAACTACACCTTCTAGCTTCTCAAACTTCTCTTGAGGAACAACCGGTAGGTTATCCACAACAACAACATTCTCAAACCCAGATTCAAACTCTGCACCATCCTCTTGTAGCAAATCTTCGTCATCACTGCATCAATTGCAAATGAAACCGCAAAATAAAAATCCCTATATAGTACCTCATTTTACAAATCTATATCCTACCAATCAAATGGGTGTTTATGATTGAACTAAAGAAGTTTACAATTCCGAATAGTCCTCCAAACTATAAGAAAAATAACAAACCGAGAACAAACTAAGTTCCACGGATCGTAACAATTTGCAGTTTGCTTGACTAATTCTTAAATGATGCTTTAACTTTCCCATCCATTTTTTCGCAAATCACATATATAGAAAATAAGTCCTTTTTGCGTCATTTATTCAAACAATACTTGCAATATATTCAATTCCAGGGTAATCGACCATTTCAATAAAATCATATTGTGTTAGACTCTTTCTCTCATACATATAAAATATTATTCATACGGAATACTCAGAGAAAATACAAACATTTCCCAACGTACAAAACATACCCAAAATTTTTTATTAATAGAGTTTACCTTTTAATGCCAAAGTCCTCGTTAGGGGGCAATCGGATAGAATCAAAATCGATCTGGGATAAATCGATACCCAACTGAGTCGCCGTTGCTTCAACTTCTTTCATCATCAACATCACATCCGCCATATTTTCTTATCTCCTACGCTTCAATTAGCTTCCAGAATCTATATAATGAAAGCTGAAGAGTGGAGTTTCCAGAAAGCGTCGGGAGTGTCTTCGCATGTGAAAGGCGGGGGGGTGCGTTCTAGGGTTTGAGCTGGTGAAAACTGACTTGTAGTTGTGTTTAGCAACTCCAGTATGAATTTTGGGCTGGGCTTCATTATTAACCCACGGTCTAATGATACTAGCTTTTTTTTATTTGTTTATTTTATTTTTATTTTTGAAAACTTTTTCTTATATATACAACTCAAACTCAATTTTTAAGGACTTTTACAAACAAAACATTCTTTTTCTCAGAGACCCGGTTGTAGTCAAAATATAAAAAAATTGGGGAAAACTCATAATTTGGTCACAAAAATTGAATAAATTTTTGAATATTACATGTATATGTAATATTTATTGTGTAGTTATGAGACTGAGATGGGCGCATTTGTTTGATCAATTTTTGACCAATTTCACAAGTCAATTTTACATTATCAGTTTTAGAAAAAATTAAACCTTAGAAGAATTATGACTCTAAAAAATCCCATATTCAAGCAAATCTATAAAGCAACTTGTGTCAATAGGTTTGACTATTTTAAATCTATAATTTTTTTTCAAAATTACTTCTCTCTCGTGTACTTTTTAGAATAATTTTAGGGGTGTATTATGAAATTAGTCTATTAGTTTTGAAAAATTGTATGTTTTATTCTATTAACTTTCATATAATATTCTAAAAATCTATTAAGTTTTCACTTAAAATCCTTATGGATATATGATGTCTTATTTTAAATTTAATGGACTTCTAATATATCACAGTAGTGTCTTAAATTTGAAAAATGAAACAATAGAGATTCATTAGGGTAGAAAAATAAGACATCATGTATCCTATAGATTTTTAATATCTTACTTTTCAAACTTAATAAATTTTTAAAGTACTATTTGAAAATTAGTGGATTTAAATATCTAACTTACCTAATCTATTATACTTATGAGGTATCTTTCCTTTTAAAGTAAAACTAATTTTTTTCCCTAAAGTTATCAAAAAATTTAGAACAATAAAGTGTTACTCTAAAATTTTAAAATGTCTATATATATACATGTATATGTAGAAAAATAGTAGTAGAAAAATAATATTTTACTTTGTTTATATAAATCAAAACCCATTAAAATGCGATAATAAATAAACTATAAATTTACAATGAAATAAAGAAATGAAAAAATAAAGGAAGATTAAGTCTCGTATTACACATTTTTTTAAGATAATTTTTTTCTCGCAGAGTGTTTTAGAACAAAGGAAAAAAAGTACTTTTTAGTATAAAAATGATCAAATAGCACTAAACAAACACTATCAAATAATGCTCTATTGAACTATTTTGTACCTATATTCTATCACACTAAAACCTAATTTTTAAAATATAAATATATGGAGAGAAATTGAAACTAAGGGAGCAATACAATTCTAATATTACATGGAACTTAGAAACTAAGGGAACAATTAATTTATGTAGGAAACATTTTTTCACACATCTTAATGGCTTTTAATGGTAAAATGAATAGCAAAAGAAATTGTTATTTTTTATATAAAACATGTATGCATGTGTGCATATATATATAGTTAAGTGCACGTACATAAATACATGTATTTATTGTATTAAAATTTTAATTAATTATTTAAAAATTTAAATATGGCTATATTTACTTAATTTTAAATTGAGTATATTAGTTTTTGTATAATAAATTGTAAATTAAAAAAAAACACCTAAGTTTACATACGAGAAAAATTTATAAACAATAATATATAATAATATTCATCATAAATGGTTAATATATATCGATGTTTTTACAAGTATTTTTCATTTGAATCAAATTTTTACGACGAACAAAACAAATAACAAATAAGACAACAAATATTTCTATATATGAAAATACTATAATATTATTACGTACTTAAGTTTTACTATTATTCATAACTTAATAAAAATAAAATTCATATTCATAAAAATAAATAGAAACAAACAATGAACTTGACGTTTAATGTTTAACATTAATAAATATTAACAAAAATAAAATAAATATTCAAAGTAAAGCATATTAAGATAAGTAAATATACCATAATTAAAATCTAATCACACTACACGTAAAGATACATTTTAAATAATAATATATTATTTTTACGAGAATCTTGTTTGAACAAATTATGATAACTCAAAAATATCAACTTTATAAACTTTTGTTAACTTTATTCTTATACATTCTTTTATATATATATATATATATATATATATATATATATATATATATATATTCTCTCATCTTTCATGATACATATTTATATTTTTAAACTCAAATAGATGAAAATTACAAAATTTCACTGGTTACAAAAGATGGCAATGATATGAATTACAAAAAAGATTTTTTTTCTTCTTCTCGAACTATTATCTTTTATTTTTGTTACCTTTTTGTTGTTTAACCAATAATTAAGGTTATGTTAATATAATAGAATTTTTAACTTTTAAACATATTTGGTGTTTGAAAAGAAATATATACAACTTACTTTTAACTATCATACATACATATATAGCAAAAGCAACAAACATTAAATTTATACACAATTAGAGGATTATAATTTTTACATAAATTTACGAACAATAAAAATATAATTACATAGTTAAGCATCAATGATTTATGCATAATTAATTTGGATATAATTGTCTAATAAATCTAATATTTTTTTATATATTTACCTTATACACAATAATAAAGTATAAAAGGAATACATATGAAATATAATAGAAAAATGTTTTTTTTTTGTAAAAGTGAGGATATCCTAAAACATTATTTTTTTATGTAAATTAAAATTACAAATTAAGACACTTACATGATCAATATATTACCAAATAACAAAATAATTATTAAAATACTAAAAGTAATAAGAATTATAGTGTTTAGAAAAGTATTCTTTAAACAAAATGCATCTAAGGAGAACCAAAATAAAAATAAGAATACTAACACAAAAAATATAAAAGATAAAATAAAGAAAAATTTGTAAATAACATTCTCATAAATGTTAGGAAAATATTGAGATAAAAAAATATTAATTTTATTTACTAAAACAAATAATTATGTATTGTAATATTTAATGTAATTAATGTAAATTATCTATTAGTTGTTGTGAGTAAAAAAAAGATATTTTGCAAAAGATGAAATATATAGGTTTTTCATTTTCTAAATTTCCTTTATGATAATTGTGCATTTAAAAAACAAAAAAAAATAGCCAATAAATAAGAGAGAAGAAAAAAGTTTGAAATGTATAAGATAAGATGGTAAGTCATATTTATAAAAGAAATTATGGATAAGGTAAAATACATTATTTGATTTTTCTTTTATATTTATCTTTTAAAATAATAATAGTACCTATTATTCAAGCATAAAAATTGGATAAAATGGTACAAAATGAAAAATCACACACACACATATATATATATTCTTCATAAAAATGATAGAGACAAATTTTTTTTATCAATAATGAATACATGTTTTTGTTTGATTTTATTTTCTCCTTAATTTGAGAAGTTATTCATTAATTCAAATTTGAAATATAATATCATTTGTACCAATGATTTATATGATCTTATGATTACTGTGATTTATTAATATTATTTATTAAACTTATTTGTTATCGGAACGGACCTATATAATTCAAACAACATACATGTATTATAGAAAGTCTTATAGAGATTAATGAGTTTGTGGGAAATTAGTGTCTTTTTGTATCAAAGCGTGAAGTTCTTGAGATTGAATTCTTATGGCAACCTTCAAACACATTAAAGAATACTCAAGTTGATGGATCTTGTAAAAATTTCAAGAAACTCATTCTTGAGTAATGTTTAAATAATTTATTTTTACAAAAATAATGTAGCCCACATTTGAATTGTTAGACCCACCTTCAATAAGCTTTAGCTTTTGGAAATAATAGTGCCTAACATTTCTTTAATGTCAAAGCATATAAATAAATTGTTAAAACCACTTCCCACAAGCTTCATCTTTTAAGAATAATGTGGTTAACATTTACTTATGATATTGGAGTAAGAAGGTCTATGATCGAAACCTTATAACAACTCTCAAAATTAATTAAAAATTTAAGTTAATAGACCTCACAAAAATAAAAAAAATTCACTCTTGATAAAAGTTTAAGGGATGAATATTTATAAAGATAAAGTAACTTACACTTGAGTAGGAAGGTTAAAAGGATTCAATGCTTTATAGTATTTTTATATAACAAAAGATATGCATGTAGACTCATATATTCAAAAAAGTATGCTAGTTGTCTTATGTTTAATATAAGGTATAAGTATATCATAGGTCAAAAGTAAGAATTTAATTGGGAATTTTAGCATGTATCATGCACATGGGAGAAAAATGAATGTAAAACTAGTCTTTAAAAATATTTCTCGCTAGTGAACCACCTCTCAGTCTTCAATCAACCATTTATAAGTGCATTAAAGCTATTATAATTTTTGTTTAGTGTTGATTTGTGATAAAAGCCCTATGTTGATCTCGCAAAACCATCCATACCCCTTTTGTTTTTCTCAAAAAAATCATCTTCAATAGGATTCAATTCTTTAAGGGTTTTGTTTTTAGACTCTCTCCAAACTTTTTGTGATTTAGTTTCTTTTTGGGGTCAAACTTGTTAGGATATATACCCTAAATGTAAATGTTTTGGCATTTTAAACTTTGTTAAAATTAGAATAAATAAGATGAATATTTTATTTATTTAAAAATGTTATTATATTCTTCAAATAAAATCCCTAATCATTCATGTATGTATAGCAATTAATTCATTCTTAAAAAATGGAACAATCAATCTAATACTTGATCAATCGAGTATTAATCTCTCGATCGATCTAGTCATATAAATAATTAATTCAACAAGTAATATAACTCGATCGATCTAATCACTACTCGATCGATCAAATAGCTTATTTTCATATTGTTCCTATATGTCTAATATGCAAGCTAACGTACATAGGAATAGAGATATACATTATATATGATTGTTGAGGCTTAATAGTTTCTTTAGCTTGAAAATATTCTTCTAAGACACACCTAAAAACTAAAATTACAATTATATGTTTTGTTCATGAATATTGCCAACATTCACATAAACTTACAATCTCCTCATTTGGCATATTAATGTGACAAAATCTCTCTCTCACTACATAACGCTCATAGAATAAATAAAATTTTACATAATGGTACTATTCTATGATCTAGTGAACTATCTTTGCTTATATCTTGATAGCTCTTATTTACATTGAAAAATAAAAACACCAACGAGCAAGCAACTTGTCCTAAAAGACTCAATGTTCATAATAGTACAATGTATCTAATAATAGAAAAGTGAAGAATGATAAAAAAAGGGATTAAACAAATGATAGAAATTAATAAAAAAACTCTTCCTATGTTAAATATCCAAAACAATTCAATGAAATTCAAAAATAAAAATCTTCCCCTAAATTAACTATTCCCTTTTTTGAAGTTTCAATTCAAGTTTAAAATTTTACACATTAATCAAACATAAAGTATATTAAATTATATAATTTTTTACTTTACAAACCATTTCAATTACACTTCAAAAAAATTAAATTTACTTCCAAACACACTAATAAAATAGAACAAAATATAAAAATATCATAAAATTAAATCAATGTCCAAGAGAAGGAAACCCGTAGTGTAAATGGATGTCCTTAATCATGAAAAGTATTTCTGCTTAGGAATCATTAATGCTTATCAATCTTTGTTCCACTTCATCCACTTTATGTTCCAAGTTTTCAATTATTGTCCTTACCTCATTTTCAAATACTTCCAAACTAGACGATTCAAGATCGAGTATATTTTCCATATTTTCATCCCCAAATAAGTCATATGTAGTACCTCCACCACTTATACTAGCTCTGATGGCTCCTTCTCCAGTTATATCATCCAACCTTTGTCTCTTTAAGGTATAAGTAGATGATCTTGAAATGATTGACTTTTCAATCTCACCCATTAAGTGGATAGTATTAGAATCCCTCATTTGTTATACATTAGAAACCAAAATCAACTATGTAATAAGGCAACCATAGGGAAGTCTAATCCTTGGATTGAGAATCTAAGATTGGTTTATAATCTCATCCTAAATTATTGATCCTATATCAAATGCAATCCTTTTTCCAATGCAGTACAAAATCTTTGCATTTAGGTGACCAATTTTTACAAAGTGCTTTAAAGGTAGTAGGTTAGCATAAACCATTTTGTTCAACACTCAATAAAGGGTGTGAACTCACCTGGTATAAATAGTTGCTTTGCACTACAGTCGGCATTTGTTGAACCAAAAAGTTCGATCGGAAGATCTTCAATGGAAACATTAAACTGATCTATTTTAAAATCGGGGTCCTTGGTATTTTTGATGGCTAAAAAATTGTTGATTCTTTGGGCTGAGATATCAAGGTTTTATTTCTAACAAAAAAATTGTAACCCTTTGGCCCTAGGTTATGGATTTTGGAACCTATGTTGGCTTATAATTCACATACTAGGGATGGGCAACATAATTTAACATGAGTAAATAAGGACACCCATCCTAGAGCCCTAATGGCTCAGGTTATATTGATCTCATGAAGTTCTATCCATGTAATCCCAAGTTCATATAAAATAGGTTGCCTAGAAAAAGAAGTGGTATATATTGATTCTGATTCATCATCGCGTTGTCTCGCAGCCATTGCAAAAAATCGAGCATAAAACCAAAATGATCAAAATACCTTATTATAAATTGACTAATGAATAATTTGTTTCCCAAAAACTATAGAAATGAGATCAAGGCATAAATGTTAGGAAGAAATTATAGAAAAAACTATCAAAAAGAGGTATTTGTTTGGTGGGAAAATGAGAGAGTGTAAAATTCAGATTTTTGTTATTTATGCACAAATATGATATTTTTTGTAACAATTAATGGTAGGGAAGAGTTTTAGTATTCAATTTTGAGTGAATTAGGGACAAAAATGAGTGATTTTGGTGCAATTTTAAGTAAAAATAAAAAAATTGGCCAAATAAAGGTAGGGTTTGCATGAAAGAGTGGAGGAAAAAGAATAATTATAAATAAATTGAATATGCTCAATCGATCAACACTTATACCTCGATCGATCTAGTTTATCATTAATCAATCGAGTATCAAAAATCCAAAAAAATTTAAAAACTCCCCCTAAGTCCTATACTAACTAGGGGTGTCCACGTTCTAATCAAGTCTAGTTTTGAATAAAAATATTTAACCAAACTAGACCATACATATTGCTTAAATTGGACCGGACTGGACCGTTTGCCTATCCAAAATGTTGTAACCAAACAATTTGGTTCGGTTTGATTAACGGTTGGGCTAGACGATTTTAGTTCACTTGTTTCACTTTGATACATAATTGAATGTTCTACTAATCAAATTATAACAAATATGCAATTTTCTTACTTTTCATATCATTCATCCGAATAAAAAGAAAATATTCTGTAAGAATGCATCAATACATATCCAACTAAATTAAGACAACTAAGAAAAGGTAATGTTATATAACTTGCCTTAATTTGCTTAAGTATTTCCTGTGTTTTTGTTGTTTAAGTTACTAATCTCAAAATTTAAGAAGTGGTCGGTTCAATTTTTCAGCAATGGCTAGCCAGTCAATGATGAAATTTTAGAGTGGATATATAGTGGAGACTAGGGGTTTTTAAAAACCAGATCAGATTAGACCGGATCGAACAGTTTTTATAATAATTTTTAAACCGATCAGACCAGACTGGACCGATTTAATAATATATTAAATTTTTCCTATTATTTCTCACAAACTATAGATTAAATTTCTCATATTTTAATCAAATGTATATCATATTTATGTATTATTAATTGGATCAAACCGTTGAAAACCATTAACCAAACCAGACCAAATCGTTTGATTCAATATTTTTAATAAACAAACGGTATGGTCTGGTCTAGCCCGATTAATTTTTTTTACTCAAAATAAAATCGAACTAGACCATGGACACCCCTAGTGGAGACGGTGTTTGATGGAAGCAAGCTGGGAATAGAACCATACTCGGTTTAAGTTCCATTTATGTTTGAAAAGGAAGATTTTTTCATTAGGCTTCAAGTTTACTTATCTTATAAATGGGGAAAAGTATATCAGATCATCACTTTTAGTTTGCTCATACAACATTTGTTCATCAAATTGTACTTAACATATTAGAAACTAAAACAAAAGTATTGCCAACCAATCCAAAATAAATACAATGTCTCATACACGAAATTGTACTGAGAATGTTAAGAGAAATCACACGCAACAGTTCGTCCATAAATGAAAGCATATATCAATCAAAACCCACATACCTATTTCGTCCATGAATGATAGGACTAAAGGTAAGGTCGACTGGCTGGTGGTGGAAGCGATGCGATGCTGGTTGGCTTTTGTTGGAGGCGGCAGTGGTGGCGAGGAGCTAGATACTATTTTAGGGTTCAATTCAAAAAGGGAAAACGTGATTGCGTGAAGAAGATGAATGGGAGGATATATTATTAAAACCGATCTAGTCCAGTCCGACTGATTTAAAAATTAGTATAGCCGGACTAGACCATTTGAAAATCGATTTTAGTTAATACAAATCAGACCGAACCATTTCATTTATAAAACTGTTCGAATCAATCCAGTCTGGTCCAATTTTTGGACACCCCTAATACTAACACAAAAATTTCAAATAAGCACCTATAATCATGAAGAAAAACATAGAAAAAAAAATACTTTTTTATTTATATTTTAAGGTAGTAGATTTGTTTAGACATGAAACCCACATAAATTATCAATTTAGAAATAAATTTTATTCTTCAATAAAATCAAATTATTTATTGTATGCTTAACTATTCCAATAAAATACACAAACATTTTTCAACACACAAGATGACATATTAACAATTGCTCAAAGTATGAAAAATATTTAAAAAATAATGGTATGTCAATTTATCCATTCATGATTAATTATGAAGGATTTAAAGAGGAAAGAATCACTAATCATAAAAGAATTGCAATTGATTTAGACTTTCACAACATAAAATTTTACTAACTAGGAGAGAGCTCATTAATATTTTTTGGTATTCCCCTTTTGTATTATTTTTCATATGAAATATCAGCGAATATATGAAAAATTAAAATTTTATAAGTAATCAAGCATGAAATCTCGTATAAATAAAGTGATTTTGAAAATAAAGATCAATACATAAGATTTTTAGGTGGAAATAACCCAAGTCACACTAATAACCTAAGAGGAAAATCATTGGTCTTCCAAACTACCTAACTATCCACTATAAAAAATAAGTATCTAATTACAAGGTTAGGACTCAAACTATCCACGTGAGTTAGTGCCTCCAAGTAGCCTACTTATAAGTTAACTTTAATTATAGTCGTTACAAGAAAGACATTCAAATTTAGACCAGCGTTCTGAGAAACTCAAGTCTCATGAGTTAACCAAGCTCGTACTGATGTCACTTGAAAAGATATCACATAAATCCAAGTTCAAGTATGTTTCATAGAGTAGATTCAATAATAAACCACCCTAAATAGTTGATTTAAATAATATATCAGATAAATAAAAAATAACTAGCAACTCGAGAACAATTAGTTAAAAACAAAATAATAAAATTATTAATGTAGGTTTGTTAATACATGAAGTACAACCACAAACGTTTGATAAATTAATAGAGGAGATCGAGGTACTGACCAAGTTTATGTTACCAAATATTCTTAAGATCTTTTGTAGGGAATTGCAAGGTTTGATCATGGAAGTGGAATACAAAGAGGCTATGCTAGAAGATTCTAAAACTAAATTTGAGGATTCCAAAGCTTCACCAAGGATAGTCTATTATTTTTTATGCAAGGGATAGATTTGGAAGATCAAGTTAGATGCAAGGATTAATTTAGGAAAAAAAATTTGTTTTTGTTAATCATGAGCCTTTTTATGTTTTATTTATCATAAGTCTTTTATTTTTTAAGATTGAGTAGGCCCAATCCAAAACTAAACAGGCCCATTTGTTTTTGGGTTTTTTAGAGTTTGTTGCTTATAAAAAATGGCAACCATGTAATTGTTGCAGAACCTTTTATCATTTATCAAGTATATTTTAGAAAGCTTTTTCCTTTACCTTCTTGTGTTCTTGATTGAATGCTTGAATTTGACTTATCAAAGTGAGTGATCATCATTTATGGTGTCCCAAAGTTAGGGTTTTAAGGACTTTGGTTCCTTGGGGTTCTAATAGGATCATCTTCAACACGTTCGTAAAAAATTGATTGTTCATATTCCATTGATTTCGTGGGTTCCTAGGGTTGTTAGCCTAAAGGGTCTGCATCATTTTGTATGAGAGACTTTGTTGTTGGAAACATGTTATCTATCTATTACTATCTTTATTTAAGTTCTTGATTCCAAAAAAAAACCGTCCTTCATAGTTTTGCATTTTCTTTCAATTTTGTTTTCATTGATTTTGTCTTTAGATTTCGTTTCATAGTTCTCTTTTAATTCTTCCTATATTTTCTTGTGATTTATTTTTTGTGTTCAATCCATCTTTATTCTTCAAAAAAAAAAAAAAAGATGAGAGCTTTCTACTGTTCATAGTTCTAGAGAAAATCGATAAATTGAAGTTTCTACTTTAAACAGCCATAACTTTTGACTCAGGTAACGAAACAACTATTATAACATACCAAATCGAAACTCCACTCGATTGCTATCATGGTAACAAAAAGTATATCATAATTATTGTGAATAACATCTCCAAATATATTCTGGTCATGTTTCTTTGAGAAAAGTCTAAAAGCATTTGGAAGCTTCAAAATCCTCATGCATAAAGTTATGAAATTAAGAGAGTTAATCAATTTGGTGCAACAGGAGGATAAAGGGTGATCATAGGAAAGAGTTCAAGAACTCTAAATTTAAATCGTTCTTTGTTAAGCATGGAGTCCTGTTTGAGTTTTCTACTTCCAAGACCCCTCAATAAATGAAATTATTGGTAGGAATAACATAGTGGTTAAAAGAATAGGTAGAGTTATGCTTGATAGCAAGAATCTAACTAGGTATTTTTGGGCTAAAGTTGTGAGTACATCATTTTACACTTGAAACCATTACTTCCTAACGCCTAACATTAGGCAGTCATCTTATAAAAATTTCCATGGAAAGAGGCCGAACATCAAACATCTTAGAGTGTTTTGGAAACTTGTTGTATTCTCATAGATAAAGAGAATTTAGGCAAGTTTGAAGCCAAAAGTGATCAAGAAATCTTCTTGGATTATTCTTCCAATAGTCATGCTTACCGAGTCTATAATCTAAGAACGTTTGCAGTTATGGAGTCCATAAATGTGGTTATCGATGATTCTAGAGCTACTATGATGATTGAATCTTAAGACAATGATGTTTTTGAAAGTTGAAGAATAGTTGAAGCAAGTAAATTTGATGAGGATGTGTCAATATATTGTACTATTATCTAGTCTCATAAAGAAATTAAAGATGAAGAGAAAGGTTTCTCTCTTCCTAAATGGGCATGTTATACCAATGGGTTAAAAAATTACAAAAAATTGCCAAATATCATAGATAATATCCAATTTCGGTAAGGTCCAATATGGATAGACTATGTAGTATCATCTTAACGAAATTATGAGATATTATCAAATATCTATGATTATGTAAAGTTTTTCAAAAAATATGTGATATTATTGATATTGTTTGAAATTTTTACAGTGTAATTTTTAGAATTTTTTAAATAAAAATATGGAATTTATGTTGATAGAGTCATGGTAGAAGAAATTTTCTCTAGTAACTAGTAATTATGACTGCTATAAAATGTTGATGTAGTGAAGGTTTTCTTTTTATGAACGTAAGTTTGCTGGGGCATTAGGTCTCAAAAAGGAAGGAAGATACCAATGAACATGATAGTGTAGTGAGTGATGATGATAATGAAAAATTGGGGGAGCATAACATTTAGTTTTAGACATAATCGATCTTTAAGTCCATTCACTTATGAATCTAACTATACACGTGTCACACAAGATGAAAAACATAGGTGTAGCATTACCGATCCAGTGCATAGGTGCTATTTGAAAATAATACACAAGGAGACAACATAAAAGATGTGATGATATGCACGATATATATGAGGAAACTATGGCTATAAATTTATCTTTAATGAGCATTAATACCAATAAAAGTGATTTCTCAAGTAGCATGGGTGAACATAATGCATATGGAATCTTTGGAAACCCTTTACTACAATTTGTAAATTATTAGTTAACTTATAATTTTCTATTCATCGAGAAATACTAGGAAGAGATCAAACAAAATACTCATATCATCTTAATCATTATATTCAAAGAGCCTCTAACTATATATTATGGCACCAATATTGCTTGAATCGAGAAAGTAGGTGCTTTGAACTCCTTAGAAAATCCTTTTGGATTATTTATAGCAAAATTTCTTAATTTCTTAATTTCTTAATATTAAAACACATTATTTTTACTCAAGTTACTCTTTTATTTATCATATAGCTATTACTTCATTGAGAAGATTACTATACTAAATGCTATATTTTTTGAATTTTCTCTTTCTTAAGTTATTACCAAAAATTTCAATAATTTTTCATAATTTTACATTAATTTTCAATGGTATCGATTATATCCTCAATATTTCCATAAAATTAAATTGTTGGTATATTTATAAACATCAATATTTTAATCTTTGGCTATACCTCTACTATTCTCCCTGTGAATGTTAAAGATGCTCTACAAGACATACATTGGGTTAAATCTATACTGGAAGAGATTAATCAATTTCAAAGGAATGACGTCTGGTATCTTGTGTTGAGATTGACTGACAAGCACGTAATTGGAGCTAGATGTCCATACAAGAACAAGAAAGATGAAACTAGTGTTATTTCCAAAAAAAAAGTCTTGGTTAATCGCTCAGGGTTATATATAAATGAAGAGGATATACTTTGAAGAAACCTTTGCACTAGTTGTTCATCTTGTGTTAATCAGGTTGCTGATTGGTTTGGCTTGTTACTTTGGATTTAAGCTATATCAAACAGATGTAGAGTGCCTTCCTTAATGATGAATCAAAGAGGAAATGTTTGTTGAAAACCCTAAAGGTTTTAAGAATCCTCATTTTCTTGATGATGTGATACAGTTGAGGAAAGCCTTTTACAATTTAAAGCAAGCCCCCCATTTTAAGTAGTAGCATTGGGGTATATTTTTTTTCTCAATAATAGGTTCTAATGAGGTGGAGGACATACAAATATATTTGTTCAAAAATAAAAGGAGAAGTTGTTGTTGCTCATATTTATGTTGATGGCATCGTCTTTGGATCCACTAAAGATGATATTGCTTAAGATTTTCATCATTTATGAAAAATGAGTTTGAGATGAACCTAGTTAGAGAGTTTAAGTTTTATCTTAGGTTTCAAGTGAAGCAGGTGAAAATTGTACCTTTATCTCTCAAGCCAAGTATGATAAGGAGTTGATTAAAATTTTTTGCTTGAATTTGGATAAACATGCTTGTACTTTAGTGAGCATTTCTATGACATTCCTTCAAGACCTCTTAGAAAAAGAGGTATAATAGATGTTGTATAGGAGTATGATTGAAATTCTTCTCTACTTAACTGACAGTGCTTCTAATATCTCTTACAATGTTCGATTTTGTGCAAGATTTCAAGCTTACCCCAAAGAGTGTCACATGGTTATAGAAAAAAGGATTATTAAGTATGTCAGTGAGACATCTGAGATTAATAACTAGTATTCTTGAGACACAACAGCTAAGTTGGTAAGGTATGCTTATGATGATTTGGTCAAGTGTAATTAGGATAGAAAGAGTAGTTGTGGTGGTTGTTTTTACTTGGGTAATGATGTTTGTAAAGGTTATCATAGTTTTTAGTGCTATTATCGGTTTTAGCTTGCAATTACACCAAATACTTGATGTGCCAAAATTAGGCTTACAAATTTTGTATAATTTATAAAATAGTTCATAAGTGTACGAATCACTTATAGAAAATGATAAGTATACTTCCATGGTAGATCTAAAGAGAAATCACGTGGTTTTTAAACAATTCAAAAATTCTTAAAAACGAAAATAAAAACCTAAACATCCTATTAATTGTTTGGTTTGAAAATCTTAACTAATGAAATATAAATAAAAATAGATTCAATAAATATTTAGGCAATTAAACATTTATCATGCAGTAAATAATTTATGGGATACATTAGCTAATTAATTATGCTTACTCAATATTAAGTAGGTTATCAAAAATATGAATTAAGATTATTAATTCGCTCTTATTTATAAAAATAGGAGATTAATTAGGTCTATCATTTATTATTAATTAAAACTACTTATTGCCTTCAATTGGTTCTAGTAATTAATTTTAATTAAATTATACTTTTTTCTAAGAGATTAATGAACCATTCAATTGTCACGTTCGGTCGGGTCTAATAATTTAAAATTTATTCAAAATGTTTAAGTTAAGTTTATGATTTAAGTATATGAAAACTAACTTTCATATTTTAAAACTATTTTGAAGTACATGTTGTCAATATATCTTTCAATAATGATTCTTAAAAAAATCTGTAAAATAGAGCATGCCTCGAGATCATATTTTGATAATAAATATCTAACATCTAGAAGTATTACTTTAGATTATATTCAGATAATTAAATTCTAAATCTAATTCTCTTGTTTATTATAAAAAATATTTTGTTAATTCATTTTACAAAAATGTTTAATCTACATCAATATTTCACAAGTGTAACAATGTTACTAATATTCCATAATATTTATAGTGAGCTATGCATATTTTAATAAATGATTAATAAATTAAATATATAGCATGTAAAGCAACACAATGTGTTTTTTTAAATAAATTTAAATATACCTAAATAGAGTCTTAGTATTTTTTATGCTCTGGAAAACCTCCAAATAGATTGTCGCATTATTTATTTAATTAATACTAAAACTATTACATAAATAAAAATTTATTTCAAATGAGAGAAGGATTTTAAACTAAATAAAAGAAAAGCTAAGAAAGCTTAAAGTACTAATAAATTAGCTTAACAATGAAGCTGTGGGAGATAGGTTATAATGGAAATATGGTCCTATATATAGCTAGAGGAAAGGAGAGAAATTATTGATTATATAGGAAGGCACCCGACATACAAATGTTTCATGCTGCGACATACACAAGATACACATGATTGTGGGGCTCGATCCACTACATTCGCACAGTGGCATACAATATTTCCATGACACATCCCGCATCATATTTGGGTTATGTTGGTTTCAATCCTTTTGCCTTGCATCGTAGGATACAAAAGTTTCATGTTGTGGCCTACTCAATTTTGTATAATTTTGAACACTTGTTTCTTGCATATCCTTTTTTTAAGTTTTGAAACCTATGTTGCTATACACATGTTATCTTTTTTTTAATCTTTAAAGTTGTAATGGAATGCTTTAAGATATATTCTTCAAGTGTTTGATCAATTTAACCCTTTTGAAGCTAAGTAAAATATCTGAAAAATAACAAAAAATACTCGTGATTCCAAAAAGATAGATTTATTTAAAATGATAGTAAAACTAAGCAAATACAAATCTATTTAATCATTAAATATGCATAAAATCACATTATATCGAATAGTTTTAACTCTCATTAGGTAACTCCTTGATCTTTTAGCACAAGAAGAAATAGAATTTGGTTTCTCTATCCACAACAACGGTAGAGTATATATTAGTTGGGTTGTGCTGCTCTCAACATTTTTGGATGAAGTAGATATTGAGTGATTATGGAATCAAATTTAAGGATTGAACTTGCTTTGTGAAAACACTAGTTCCATATACATTTAAAAAAATCTAGTCCAGCACTCAAGAACCAAACATATCGACATACGGGACCATTTCATTAAAGACTTAGCAAAGTATAATTTATTTACTATACCATTTGATTCTCTCATATTTGAATCTTTTAGGAAGGCTATTGGTGTTTGCATCTCCCTTTGAGATTATAGTTTGTGTTCTTTAGGCTGAGTGGTTACTATAAGTGACTTATGTGTTTTGTGTATGTTTGTTTATTCAGTGTTGTGTATGTTATTTTCAACACATGTTTTATTGATTATATGTTGTTCAATTGTTATCTTTAAAATCTTTCTCTACTAGTTGCATTGGTGTTTAGGATTACTACATTTTATATGTCTTATTTCTCTCATATATGGATGTTTCTTTGACATTTTATGTCAAAAAGAGGGAGAATTTTTTGTGCATAACTTGTTGATTGTTACATAGTTTGTTATGTGGGATATAAGTATAGGTTTCATTGCATCATAGTTACCTGACTTGCATACACGTAAGGGGAGTATAGCATAAAGTCTAGGGGAATGCTTGTGTAGAGATAACATGATAGTATTTGGTTAAACTACAAGGAGTTCTGCATGACACATCATAGGTATATGTTGTTTCATGTGTGCAGGTACCTATTATAGCTACATACTTTAGAGCTCAATTGGAGTGGTGAGATCAAACATGAAGCATGAAACAGTGCATCAATATAGATGTGTTGATTCATGAAGATGGATGGAGCATAACAAGACGAATGCATTGAGTTAGGTGTGTTGGGATGTCTTGGTTATTATGTTGGAATTTGTTCATGTGAGTGAACTCTTCTAGTTCATCTTACATGAATGTCTTATGTTTCATGCTATGTATGCGTAGGTTATGTAGTGTTTTCTATGGAAAGACAAAATGGGAGATTGTATATCTTATTATTTTCATGTTGGCATTGATGTGTCCAAAACATAGAGTTTGTATTGTTCTACTTAGTATATTGTTATCCTTTATATAAGGTTAATTACTATTGATTTAGTATTGCACACACTCATATAGAATTTATTGTTAGGATTAGGCCCTAAAATGTAAATGATTTTGTATTTATTATAGAAATCATAATAGATAAAAGTACATTATTTTATGTGTATGTGTTGTTTAATTCATTAAATAAAACATTAAAATCCTTGATTATTAGTATATGCTTAAACTCAGTATGTAAGAGTATTTACAAGTTGATTGAGGTTAAGTGAAATGATTTAAATTATTTGTAACGATTATTTAAAGTCTCTAGTTATGTCATTAGTATTGCCCATATCCATTGGGAATGAAGTGACCCTGATATGATATAACTGATATGTAGGCATCTAGCTGGGGACACTTATGTGTGAAGAGATAATACAAGACTAGACTATATGTTATAAAATGTTGTTAGCATTCGTTTACTCATAGCTATTTTATTATGTCATCGATGATCATGTACATGACGATCTTAATCCTGAGTTATTTGACTTATCCCTTGTCATGAAACCTTACTATTTGGCTTACTTTGCAATGCCCTACTAATTTTTAGGTTAAGATGCCTTATATCTTGGTATTTTGGTGTTCATGTTAGGCCATAAGGTTATCTCATAAGATGAAAAATCCACTCCATCTATTTATAGATGTTAGATAGTAGTTCCCTTGTTTAGTGGTTCTAGAGTTTGGATGAATATACATACCCTATGATATGATCATATTAGAGTTATTCATAAGAACCATGGGTACTCAAGGAGAAGTGATAATTAGAGGGGTAAAATTAATATTTTGACCACATGTAATTATGAACTAGTTATGAAGGATTGAGCTTCAACTAATGGTTATATCAATAGATTACTTATATACATTTGAGATGCATATGACTATAAGAATGATGCCAACAACAAGGTGAGGTTCTATCTCCTGGTTGCAATGAATGATGTGATTAGGATCTAACATGAAAAGCTTCATATTGCTTATGAGATAATGGAGTCTCTACAACTCTTGTTCGATCGACCATTAAAATAGGCTAGGCATGAGGCCATGAAAATGATCTTGAATGCCAAGATGAATGTAGGAACTTTGGTTCACAAGAATATGCCTAATATCATTATGCATATTAATCATGTAGAGGTCAATGGTTTGGTTATTGATAAGGCCACTCAGAAGGGGATGATCTTAGAAAGAGTTTTCTTCAGTTCAAAAGTAACTACTTTAAGCAAGTTGAGGTGCAACCTAACTCAATTCCTGAATGAGCTCACTACATTTTTGAGTCTGTAATGGATAATAAGAAGGTAAATGGTGAAGCAAATGTTGCCATGGTTCAAACTTCCACTAGCAAGAAAAGGAAAGGCTCAATGAAGAGAAAGACAAAGCCTTAAAAGTGAGCTAAAAGGATGAAGGATGGTAAAGGCAAGAACAAGAACAAAGGTGCACTAGAAAATTATTTCCATTGCAATCCACCTAGGACATGGAAGAGGAATTGTCCTCGTTACCTAAAAAAGCTCAAAAACAAGAAGAAAGAAATGGGTAAATAAAATTTACTTGTTCTTGAAGCTTATTTGACAGAATATGATTTGTCTCCCTAGATAGTTAATTCAAGGGCATCTAATCATGTTTATTCTTCATTTTTTTTAGTAGTTCACTAGCCTAACACAAGGATCAATACTTCATCATGCATATAGGAAAACATAGACTAAATATTGTTTATTTTACTCTAAGGTTTACTAGAAATTTGATTTCAATTGCATGGTTGTATGAACATAATTATGAAGTATAATTTAGTAAAATAGTGTGACTATTGTAAGAAATGGAATTTGTGTTTGTATTGCATTTTTGGAAAATGGCCCCTATGTATTAAACCAAATGAAAAAATCACTACTTAATTTTGAAATATTTTAAGTTGAAACACCTAAACCTTAAACAAAAAAGCTTTCTCCCAATAAAGATACTTATCTATGGAACTTAGGGCTAGTTCCCATTGGCCTTGATAGACTTCATATACTGGGAAAGGATGGTCCTTTAAGTGATCTAAGTGTTGGCACACTTCCAATTTGTGAATCTTGTTGGGAAGGCAAAATGACCAAGAGTACTTTTTTAGTGAAGGAAGAAAGAGCTACTAAACCTCTTAAAATTGTACACTCTGATGTCTACAGTTCGATGAGCATTCAAGCTAGAGGTGGTTATGAGTACTTTGTCACATTTATTGATGATTACTTAAGATATGGTTATACTTACTAATGTGACCACCTAATATAGTGGAAGTTTGAAACTTTTAGAAAGTTTGTGGAATTTCATCCTAAAGATGAAAAGTAATTTGGTAAGTCATTAAAGGTACTTTGATCAGATCAAAGTTATAAATACCTTGACACTGAGTTCAAGGATCACTTATTAGAGCATGGTATTGTATCATTCTCATAGCACTTGGCACATCACATCAAAATGGTGTTGTTGAAAGGAGAAATAAAACATTGCTAGATATAGTGAGGTCTATGATGAGCTACTCATCATTACCTACATCATTATAGAGATATACATTGCAAATTTCCATGTACTTACTAAATGTGGTTCCTTTTGAGTCGATTCCTAAGACACTAGTTCAGTTGTGGAGTAGTCATGATTCTAGTTTGTGTCATGTTTGCATTTAAGGGTGTCCAACTCATCTCTTGTAAGAAAGATACTTGGAATCTAGATTAGAATTATATGTGTTTATAGGGTATTCAAAGGAAACCATGGGTGGTATGCAAGTGTATGTATCACAATATAATGATAAGAAAATATCATTCCACAAAGATTATAATTTAAGAAACTAATGTAAAAATTAACAAGTAAATATCAATTTTATGTGTTGAGTATCACAAATAAAAGAACTAAAGTAAAGTAGCAAGTAACCTGTTTAGACAACTAAGTAACAATCAAATTTAGCTTAACACGAGAACAAAGAATTCAAGTGATTTAAATGGCTAGGATTGCAAATGAAACAAGTTGTAGCAGTTAATACACAATTGCTATAGAAATACAATGAAAAAATACACTAGTAAATAGAATTAATGAATTTACAAGGGATTCTTTTGAATTTGTGATGTTTATACTTCTTAAGTTTTGATTAAACATATTTCCATGTAAACCTGACCTTAAAAACATCATTACATGTACCAATTCTTTTGGTTTATGTGAGACAACTATATATTCCTATAGTAGTCATAAATTTAACTTTAATCCTTAGACCTAACCTAAACCCACATTACTCAAG
The DNA here is from genome assembly GCA_030763125.1 of Hippophae gyantsensis. Classification (NCBI taxonomy): domain Eukaryota; kingdom Viridiplantae; phylum Streptophyta; class Magnoliopsida; order Rosales; family Elaeagnaceae; genus Hippophae; species Hippophae gyantsensis. Next base: position 46,006,972 of record CM061035.1, read on the forward strand.
CTTAAACCAACTTCAACTAACATTCCTAGAATTAATCTCAGTCTATTATCTTATTAATTGATGATTAAGTGACAAATTGGAATCAAACATTAAAACAAGCTTTAATAACTAACATGACTTCACCAAAGCATAGCATATATTTCATTAAATCAAAGACTACATTAATTTGTTCATCCACAATCATAGCTAAAAGGTATTTAGCTAATCATCATTGTTTTCTCTTTTGGAGAACATAAAATCGTGCAAGTATACATGGTCACAAGTAATAAAATTTGATAAGTAAATTATCGTTCCCACGGAGATTTGTCACTATAGTTTATGGAGTACTAAAATTATTTCAATATGATTTTATCCAAAACAAGCCAAAGTTTATGAAAGTTTAATAACTAATTAAGAGTTTTATAACAAAATATAAAAAAAACATTCTAGGATTGCAGTTTCACCAAATTAATCCACTCGAATCATATTGTTTTCTCTTGATTTATTTTTTAAAGTAAATTTAATTTGTTAACCAAGAAATTCTAATTTTATCCATACATCTCTTCCGAGCTCCGTATAAACACATCTTGCAAAATTAATTCACTATATTCCTATGAGAATTAAATTCACCAAGATTCATTATGTTCTAAGTTCTCAAATGGCCACATATACGATAAAGGTATATTCATATCCTTCATATATACATGTTATTCTATCCACGAGCAATCACACAAAAATGTCTCTTCTAAGTTTATTTAAGTGCCACAGATCAATTGATAAATTTTCCAATAATCAAAAACATTAAGCACAAATAGAATAAACAAATTAAAAATATAATAAATCATTCAAAAATAATTAAATTCAAGTTTCATAAATTTAGATAAAACACAACCCTAGAAAAATTAAATTATTTCATAACAAAAATTAAAATTACAACACTTAAGGAATATTAGATGAAGAACACAAAGAAAATTAGAACTTCATCTGCGCAAAAACACAACAGAAGCCAAAATGGCTTCTGCGTGTTCCAAAATCTACCCGTCCAACCCTCCAAACTCTCTAACCCCTTTTTGGCAATATTTATAGCTAAACAAATACATCAAAAAAATATTTTTCTTACAACCATGCGTGAATAGTGGGGGACATTGAAAATAATATTAAAGACACACGTGGAAGAAATTTATCGTGCAAAATAGTGGACAGCGTGCATCGTTTTTGATTTCTTTTTAATTCAAAATGCATGCCACATGTCAGCATTTGATTGGCTCAAAGAAATAACCGAGACACATGGCGGCGTTTAATTGATGGGATGGAAAGTTGCATGTGGTTGTCCCATACCAGATTGTTGCACGGAGACATGTGGGTCCCACTTAAAAAGTTGGAAGAACGTGCAACGATTGTGCTTTTTTTTGTTTTGACCAACACATGCCACATGTCAGCATTTGATTCGCTGAAAGAATATTCGAGACACGTGGCAATGAATGATTCATTGGAATGTTAGGGCACATAATATCCATCTGGACTACATCGCATGGGACACTTCGCGCAGCGACACGTGGGTCCCACCCTACACGTCGACCTGTGCGGTAGGTGGGCCCCACACGGCACACCGAGCAGCGTGCAACCAGAAAACTCGTGTCCAATCATTTTTGTCGCGTTTGTATTACACGTGTTGATCATCACCGTTGATATTCTGATCTGATGGTGCACGTCGGTGCGGAAAATAACTACATGTGGACTTCTTTCCTGTGCAAAAAAAATCAACTTTTCTTAATTACATTTTAGCCCTCCAATTTAATTCAAATTAACATTTAAACTTTTGTTAGTTACAATTAAACCTTTTTTCTAATTTAAATTAACTTTTATAGTTTTGTTAATTGTATTTAAACACTATTTTAATTTAAATTATATTTTAGACTTTTGTTAATTGCAATTAAGCACTCCTTTAATTTAAATTATATTTTTAGACTTCAATATTTGCAATTAAGTTCTTTTTCGACTCATATTCTTTAATTTTTTTAAAAATATATTCTTTAAAAAATAAACAGTAAATATTAATTTATTCCATTAAAATTAACTAAAAATGTCAAGAATATAGTAATTATAATTAATAAAATAGATGAAAATAACTATATAAAATAAGTTAACAATCCTCACTAAATTAATTACAATTTCATAGATAGAAAAATCCATATCCAAATCTACATATTACAAAGAATGAAATTAAGAAAAAGGAGATTAGAAAACTTCAACTAAGTAGCCCTCTTGTATCCACTTTCTTGGATGAATTTAAGCTATTCTATAATATTCCTTGCTAAGCTTGGTCCTGATTTCTCCTCTCTGCATGTATTTTTTTTTATCTTTTCTTCAAAGAAGAAAGGGTGATGTAAATTTCACAAATGTTAACTTGCTTATTTGGTGTATGATATCTCTTCTCATTTAATCCCCTTTCTATTTATATTTTGGCTTTAGGTTTAAATAAAGTGAGGTTTCATTCATATGCTAACTCTAAAATATGCTTTTTAAAAATAAGTACTAAGCTATCCTATAGCAAAACTGTGAAGCACTTTAGTTTTTATTCTCTTTAGCTCATCATCCTCACTAAATTAATCTACATATTACAGATAGAAAAATCCATATCCAAATCTACAGATTACAAAGAATAAAATTAAGAAAAGGAGATTAGAAAACTTCAACTAAGTATCCCTCTTGTATCCTTTTCTTGGATGAATTTAAGCTCTTCTATAATATTCCTTGCCGAGCTTGGTCCTGATTTCTCCTCTCTGCATGTATTTTTGTCTTTTCTTCAAAGAAGAAAGGGTGATGTAAATTTCACAAATGTTAACTTGCTTATTTGGTGTATGATGTCTCTTCTCATTTAATCCCATTTCTATTTATATCTTGGTTTTTGGTTTAAATAAAGTGAGGTTTCATTCATATGCTAACTCTAAAATATGCTCTTTAAAAATAAATGCTAAGCTATCTTGTAGCAAAACTGTGAAGCACTTTAGTTTTTGTTCTCTTTATTCCCTCTGAAATAAACAAGTGTAATTTCCATGAATAAGATTAAAAATATTAATTATTTCAATGAAATACAAGCTAAATTTAGATTTTATACTAAAAAGCACACTCAATTTCAAAAGGCCACAATTAAAGTCTATTTTAAGCACATTATGCAGATTTCTCAAATAATCAAGCAAGTTATTAAGATAATAAAGCTAATATTAACTCTAAGAAATTAGAATTTTCAACTCTTCCAAACTTAGTGTCTTGCTTGCCCTTAAGCAAGTAGACCCTAAATTTCTCATCTAAATACCACAAAAGAAGTAACAAAAGCTTAAGCAACTAAAAGTACTTACTAAAAACTAAAATAAAAACAATAGACCAAAGAAACTTGTTTTCTAAAAGTTAGAAAGAACAACATCCCATTCATAATCCAAATCAATTTTTCTCAAGTGTGAGTTCAAACTATCTCCAATTCATGCATAATACTCCTCTTATGTGTGTGACTGTGATGTTTGTAGTTAGCCATTTGAAATCTTTCAAATCAAGATATACAATGATCCTTAAGCCTAAAATCAAGTCTCAATAGGTTGGTCTTTCACTACTACAAAATGTGACATTTAAGTCGATATGTAAAGTCAATTTTTGAAAAAAATTGACTTATAATCAATTTAAAGTCAGTTCGGTGAAAAAATGACGCCACACGAGGATGTAGTGTCGGTTCTATGTCCTACGTGTAGTGTCAGTTCAACACGTCAACTGACGCTACGTAAAATTACTCTTTAATTTTTTTATTTTAATAGTTTTTAAAATTGAAATTACACAATACAATTTTTTTTATTTTTTTGGTCAATTATTATTTTATTTTAACTGTTTAAAATTGAATTTGGATATATAGTATAATTTTTTCTTCTTTTTTTCAGTCAATTGGTTTTTAAGATTTTATAATTTATAGAATTTTTATGTATTTTTTTGGATACTTTTATGTACATATTTTTCATATGCAGTTATCGAATTTGGATTGCATGAAAAACACAATACAAAAAAGTTTTCAAAAAAATATAAAAGGTCTATAGTTAAAATCTTAAAAAATAATTGACCTAAAAATAAAAAAAATTGTATTGTTTAATTTCAATTTTAAATTGTAAAAAAAAAATTAAAGAGTAATTTTACGTAGCGTCGGTTGACGTGTTAAACCGACGCTACACGTATGACGTAGCGTCGATCCTACATGTCAACTGATGCTATCCACGTGTGTAGCGTCGGTTGACGCGTAGAACTGACGCTATATCCTCGTGTAGTGTCGGTTCAACACATCAACCAATGCTATCCATGTGGATTTTTCCTTTTCTCTTCTTTCTTCTCCATCAGACACATCATTTTTAATTTGCAGCACCCAAAAACTCAAAACGTAGCTTCACATCCTCCACTCTTTCACATTTTTCGACCACTTATGACTACCATTTATAACGTCATTTAGTGGGTTTTCTTTCTCTCCAAATTATCTTCCAACTCCCTTATTTTTTGAGCACAATACTCAAATTTTTATACCCATTTTTTCACTTACAAAATACCCTTTTTTTCTTCATTTGCTTCATTTTGTCACTTCATTTACCCTTGTAAGTATTTTTGTTAATCCTACACACTTATTATTTATTTTGCGTTATTTTTTGTATAAATTTTTATATTATGTATGTTTTGTATTATGCATGTTATTATTTGTTTGATTGATTTTCTAGGTGTGTTAGGGGGAATTAAATAATATCTAGATGTTGTGGGTTTTAGGGAATATAATATTTACCGTGAATAAATTTATGTACTTATAAATAATTATATTTTATTTAGTAAAAGTAATACAATTTTAAAATGATTAAAATGATAAATTTTTGTGTTATGTATGTTTTGGTATATATTCTAATAATTAGGGAATTCATAAATAATAATACCTGAAATATATTGATTGGATACATATTTAATATGCTTAATGTCATTAATAGAAAATGGACAAATCTTGGATGTCAGAGTGTAGAATTGAGTAGGACTATATTTTTGGAGTTGAACATTTCTTGGAATTTACTTGTAGAAATAGTAATAATGAAATTAGTATGATTCGATGTCCATGTGTTAAATATAAAAATGAGCGATTTCATGAAGTAGACGAGGTTAAGTATCACCTTATTCATAGTGATATTCTTTTGAGTTATAAATGTTGGTATTATTATGGAGAAAATATTGATAATACTTATGAGGAAGAGATATATAAGAATGTGAGTGGATTACCTATATCTTATCAAAATATACAGACATAAAATATGTTTCTTGGTATTGAAGATGAACTACATGAGGATGATCCTGAAACCTTTAAAAAACTTCTAGAAGATGCCAAAAAACTGTTGTATCCAAAATGCAAGAAATACACTAAAATGTCAAGATTGGTTCATTTGTACAATGTGAAAGCAAAACATGGTTTTTCTGACAAGGGATTCACAGAATTACTAAATCTACTAATAAATATGTTTCCTGAGGGTATTGAATTGTCATCTTCAATGTATGAAGTGAAGAAATCTCTTAGTCGATTTGGCATGGAATATTATAAGATTCATGCTTGTCCAAATGATTGCATTCTTTATAGAAAAGAATATGAGACATTAGATGATTTTCCGATGTGTAAAGAATTGAGATGAAAGCATGCTACAAATGAGACAACACCTAAGAAAGGCGTGCCTGCAAAGGTTCTTTGGTACTTTCCTCCAATTTCTCGCTTTCAAAAGTTGTTCAAAAGTAAAGAGCCATCAATGATGTTGACTTTGCATTCAGATAATAGATCTAATGATGGGGTGCTACGTCATCCTTGTTATTCTCCAAATTGGAAAGTAGTAGATAATTTATCCCCTCAATTTGCATCTGATTCGCATAATCTTTGTCTTGCCATTGCTGCTGATGGAATTAATCTACATAGTTCCCTTAGTAATAGATATAGCTATTGGCCAGTAATTATGGTAACATACAACCTTCCTCCCTGGTTGTGTATGAAAAGAAAATTCATGATGTTAACGTTATTGATCTTAGGACTGAAACAACCCGGTGTTGATATTGATGTATATTTGCAACCTCTGATTGATGATTTAAATACATTGTGGAATGATGGTGTAAATGTTTATGATGCACATAAAAAAGAACACTTTAACTTGAAGGGGATCCTTTTATGGACAATTAATGATTTTCCTACCTATGGGAACTTATCAAGACATGCAACAAAAGGTTACAAGGGATGCCCTATATGTAGTGATGGCACTTCTACAACTTATCTTGTTCATAGATGAAAGATGTCTTATAGAAGACATAAAAGATTTTTGCCATTTGAACACAAGTTTAGATACCAAAAGAAATCGTTTGATGGTAAAGAAGATCATGATCATACACCCCGACCTTTGCGAGGTGTTGAGATATTAAGGTAATTGAATGGTATGACATTCAAACAATATGGAAAGATGAAAAAAAGAATACTCACTAAGGTAGGGAAATGAAAGAGGTCAAGTAATAAAAAGGTTGAAAATGAAAATGTTACTGAATCATTAGACCATGGTTGTTGGAATAAAAAATCAATATTTTGGGAATTACCTTATTACAAAGACCTTCACATTTGTCAAATCTTAGATGTCATGCACATTGTGAAAAATGTATGTGAAAGCTTGATTGGTACATTACTTAGTATACCTGGAAAAATGAAGGATGGAATTAAAGCAATACTGAATTTAAAGAAACTAGGCATACAACCTGAATTGGCACCAATGGTGGAAAATGATAAGAATTGAACATAGTTGCCACCAACATCATATACAATGTCAATAAAAGAGAAGGATGTGTTATGTAAATGTTTGGTGGGTGTGAAAGTTCTTGATGATTAATCGTCCAACTTAAGAAATTTTTGTGTCTATCACCGATGAGAAACTTTATGGATTAAAATCACATGACTGTCATATCTTAATGCAACAGTTATTACCAGTTGCTATTAGATCAATTCTTCCAAAACATGTTCGATTATCAATAATTCATATTTGTTCATTCTTCAATACAATATGCAAGAAATCTATATCAGTTGGCAAGTTAAACTCTTTATAGAAAGATGTTGTAGAGACTCTATGTCTAATTAAAAAATATTTTCCTCCTTCTTTCTTCGATATAATGATTTGAAAGGTTCAATTGTGTGGTCCTACTTACTTAAGGTGGATGTATCCTTTTGAGAGATATATGCAAGTCCTTAAAGGATATGTAAATAATAGAAATTGACCTGAAGGATGCATGGTGGAACGTTATATTTCTGAAGAGGCCATTGAGTTTTGTTCTGAATACTTTAGTGGTTGCACTGAAATTAGGAATCCTACGCACAAGTTGTTCTTAGAACGTCATATGATCTAAGTTGGTAACCCTATGCTTGGTGGAAGTAAGAAATTGTTTATTGATCATACTCAATGGGAAAAAGCACACTGAATCATTTTGGTAAATAATAATGAGGCACAACCTTACATAGAGTAAGTGATGTTTAACCTTTTCATTTATGCAAAAATTATTTTTTATTTAACTACTAATGATGATATCTACTTGATATATCTTTAATAACATTACAGAATGCATTTAAACTTATTGAAGATCGATCCTCATTATAAAAAAAGGAGGAGAAAAATGGTTGTATGACGAACATAAGCGAGAGCTTATTAATTGGTTTCGCAACCATGTAAGTGTCACATACAAGAATTCATTGGTGTTTAATGCAATGTTTTAAAACTTTGCTTTAAAAACATTTCATGTTTTTTGTATGCATAGATTCGAGTTGAACTCAACAATCCCAATCATAAAATTATAGAAAGTTTATAATGGCTTGCACATGATCCAAAATTCGATGTCAAATCATTTTCTAATTTCACAATTAATGGATTGAGGTTTACGACTCAAGCAAGGGACAAAGTCCGAGTAAATCAGAATAGTGGTGTGAAGATGGTTGCACAAACTATGCAATTTGCCAGCTCAAAAGATGGTAATCCTATACTTTCTGATAGAACATATTATGGTATAATTCAAGAGATTTGGGAACTCGATTATGAGGTCTTCCATGAAACAATATTCTTGTGTGATTGGGTCGAAGATGTTATCAATGTTGGATATAAAATAGATGATTTTGGATTTAACCTTGTAAATTTATCCAAGATAAGCCACATTGATGATCCTTTCACATTAGCACTTCATGCAAAACAAGTATTTTACATGAGCGATCAAATTGACACAAGATAGTCTATTGTGTTAACGCCTCTACAAAAAAGAGTTCTACCATTGTGATACTTTAGAAGATGATGACCCAATGCTTGATACATTATCCAATATTAGTCATTTCTCAAACAAATTACCTAATGTATGTGATGATCTAGTTGATGACAATGATTCTTCGTCATGGACTCGAAGTGATTATGAAGGAATATATGTATACAATCAACAACCTAATTAAACATAATGTATATTCTATATTGTTCTAATAACTCTTGGATGTTTATATATATGTATGGACTTAAAATTGTCAATTAATTTATATTTCAACATTGTTTGTAGATATTTTATGGATCCTAGGGTACCAGAGCTTGTAGATCCAAATGATCCATTGAGGCATTTGAAAAGAAGGGGTTGGGTGAATATACCTGATGCTCCACTTAACCTAGATGATAGAGTATCCATTCTATTTGATGCTACTAGTAATCCAATAGGGGAAAATGGCCAACAATTGAAATTCTCTATTGGTAGACTTGTGAAGTCAAGTATACCAATCAATATAGATGATTGGACTTAGGTTGACGAAGCTGAAAAGTACAAAATATGGAAAACTATTTGTGTAAGTCTCATTATATTTTATAACTAATTACATATATTATATCTTTTTTGTATTATATCTAATCTTTTGTAGTGTGTTTTTACAGAATCATTATAAAGTCGATGGCACTTGGTAGAGAAAGTGTTATAAGATTGCAAATCAGGCGTGGAAGGAATACAAAACTTCCAGATTGGCCAGAAATTATGTGTTTCCATATTTGGAACCACTTGATGAAGTAGAGCTCTACAAAATCCCTAAAGGACACCCCTGGATTATACCTCAAGTTTGGAAAGACTTCATGGATTATTGACATACAGATGAATTTAAAATTATTAGGAAAGAACATCAAAATATACAAATGCATAATATTCTTCCTAACAATACTAAGAGGTCTTCAAATCCTGAAGTTAGATATAGAATGATATTATTAATTTGTGTTAATTTATAAATATTTTTGTATTTATTTTCCTTAAATTTAAGTTGATGTCATGGTTAATAAATTTATTTAATTTATGTAGGAAGCTGAATCGGGTAGACTGGTTACCCGATTTGAATTGTACATAGAAATAAAGACTCCCAAAATGAAGAAGTCAAGACCAATGATTAAGCACGGAGAAGAACAACTAAATAAGTTGGTTAGTAATTTAACTTGACACAAATTCCTTATGATTTTTAATAATTGATGTAATAATGTATGATATGTTTGTTTGCTTTATTATTTGTAGAGAGCTATTCAAGAATAAATATCCAGGGGTGAAATAATCGAACAACGAGGAAGAGATGCTATATATCATGCATTTGGGCACGAGTATCCTGGTCGGGTTAGGGGAGGTAGATAATATGATGGTTATATAAAGTATTTTAACATTTCAAAACAAAACCCTCAGATGGTCAGTAAGGAGAAGTACAATAAAATTAAAGAAGAACTCAACTCCTTTAAGGCCTCAATGTTAAGTGAGATTACCACTTTAAAAGAATATCAATAACAACAAATGTCAGACATGACATCATATTATAATCAGGGCATGTCATATTGGCCTGGCATGCAACCATCCATGCCAAGCATGCCACCCATGCAATCTCATGATGCCCAACCTATATCCAACATGGGACATAGTCATCCTATTGGTCCTCCCTTTATGCCAGGAATGCAGATGCAATTAGTTAGTGGTTCATTTCTCCAATGCAATATGTGCATTATTATCATCAATCACATCACGATGAACGCTTTGATGAGAATGTACTTCCAATAGCTACCCTACATAGGAGTCATCCTCTATTTGATGAATCATTTGTGGTAAGATTTTAAGTTTATGTAGATAATCTATTATTTTTATTTTTTATTATATATTTTATTTATTATATATAATGCTTAAATTGTTTACATAATATGAAAATGTTTATTGAAACATCCTTCATCAACAGACTTTGTTGCTATTGGAATGGTACAATAATTGAGTGATGATCAGATGATTCATAATCAATATTTTCCAAATCATTGGAAAATAGTAATTGATCAATCATTACTCCATGATTTTCCACTACCTATGCCTTCTGATGCTACCATAGTCCAAGAGGCGGTTGGACAATATGTGGCTTGGCCGTCGATTCAAGTTGTGATAGATTTTGACATGGTAATATTTTTTTACTTAAAAGATACACTTTTTTACTACTATTATTTTATTATTCTTTTATTGTTATTAACACACATAATACCTCTTCTTTAGTCTATTATACCAAAACTAGTAAATGCGACACATTTAAGAGATACTAAGCAAGTATCTCATGGTAAATCTATGTCTAGTGGCCAATCATTATGCACTAAATCATTCAAGAAGAAGCCTTGGAAAAAGTATAGTTATAATTATGCTTTCAACTTTAGCAGAAATCTTAGCGCTTTGATGACTATTGTTGCGAGAGCATATAGTATAAATGATGGATGGACTGTGCCACTTCCTGTAGAAATTTCTGGTGTAGACATCGACCAAACATATATGTATAGATCAAGTGCATATTGAAGCTATTTGAATATCAAATGATCGATTTATGTATAATTCAAGTGTGGACAAGGTGAGTCCTTTATTAGTAAATAACTTTCATTTATGTAAAACATATATAATTATATTTATATTATCTAATTATTTATATATATTTCTTTTATATAGGGTATGTTATTATCGAATTCAACATAATCATTCATCACATTTAGCAATGTTCTATGATTCTTCATTTGTCAATCAATATCAAGAGAAGCATGTTAGCAACCGAGCTAAACAATTATGTGATAGGGTATTAACGCTTAACAAAAATCAGAAGTTGATAATCCCTTGGCCACTAAGGTTTGAACAAGGCCAAGATCATTGGATGTTGGTAATCCTTGATTTGTTCAATAATCATATTTGGTACTGTAACTCAGCTTCCATAGAACTAAGTAAAGATACAAAAGCAGTTGTTCAAATGTAAGAGTTATAACTAGCTATTTTTCTTTGTAATATTTAATAAAAAACTAACCGTTTTAAACTTTGATAGGGCATGGAAGCTGTGGAACAATTTTAGGGGCATTTCCCTTAAAAAATCTCATAAGCTTATATGGCACAAAGTTATGGTATGTACAAGAAAATATTAATAATTTTATTAATTTTACTATTGAATAATAAAGATGTTCGAATATGGAAAATCATGTACACTTGTTTTTTGTAGGTTCCACAACAAAATGATGGAGTCATGTGTGGTTATTATGTCATGAAGTTTATGAGCGAAATCATCACAAATATCAAAATTCCAATTGAATATGTGGTAATCTCTTTTACTAATATACATTTTTAACATATATAAGTTATTTTTTGTGAATTCATGAAATTACATTCTTATTTTGAATTTAAATACATGTAGTTCTTTAGTTGGAACAAGACGGGCTATGACCCGTAAATTTTTGATGATTTACGAGAGGAATGGGTAGAACACATGGTTCAAATTATATCATCACAAGAAGAATGAGGAGAAGATTATGATGATCTTGAATAGCATATGACAACATAATGGTAATTTTTATAATGTTTTAATTTCTCTATTCCTATGTCTGAAGTCCCTTATTTGATGGATGTTTATGTGCTCATGTATTTAGGGAAATTAATTGTTTTATGGACTTATTTTTTGCTCGAACTTCAACTCATCTCTCTTGCCTAGTTCCCTTATGACAACATCATGGTAGTCACTGGCCATCCAAGTACAGGAAAACCACCAAGAATCATCATTCCAATGTAATATCATGAATTCACAAAAAATAACTTATATATGTTGAAAGATTAGTAGAAGAGATTACCACATCGACACTCGAGTGATATAATAATAATCTTATCCCTTCGAAACCATATTAGCACTATATTAATATTTTGTCTATAAATATGAAGTTATTTGGAATCAAGCTGGTATTTTTAATGTTATAATGAGCTCTAAATATGAAGTCAAGTTTAAATTCGATTTGTTACTCGGGTTGGTTGAGTTTTGGTGCCCATAAACTTATGGAACAACTGTTTTTTGCCCAACCAACCCAAGTAACAAATTGGAGTTACGCTTGACTTCATATTTAAAGCTCATTATAACATTAAAAATACTAGCTTGATTCCAGATAGCTTCATATTTATAGACAAAGGATTAATATAGTGCTAATATGATTTCGAAGGGATAAAGTTATTATTATATCACTCGGGTGTCGAGGTGGTAATCTCTTTTACTAATCGTTTAACATATATAAGTTATATTTTGTGCATTCATGATATTACATTCTTATTTTGAATTTAATTATGTATATTTCTTTGGTTGGAACAAGTGGGGCTATGATATGCATATTTTTGATGATTTACAAGAAAAATGGACAGAACACTTTGTTCAAATTATAACATTAGGAGAAGAATATGATGATCTTGAATAACATAGGATAGCACTATGGTAATATTTATAATGCTTTAATTCCTCAATTAATATGTCTATGAAGTTTAGATTGCTTGTTTGATGAATGTTTACGTGCTCATGTATTTAGGGAAATGAATTGTTATATGAACCAGCTCTTTTTTGCCCAGTTTCTTGGTCACTATGATGCTGATTCTAAGCCAACCAAGCTTGCTCTCCTTGACACTTTGATGACATCATTTTATTTATAATTTAAGTTAAATATATATGTATTGTATATAAATTAATTTTTTGTAATAAATTTAATTATCAAGTAATTAATTATATTTAATTTTTTAATTATTTTTATTATTATTTAAACTTTGTTAAATAGATTTTGGTTTTTTTCTGCTATATGTAATCGAATACAAGTTATTAGTAGAGTAAAAAATGAGTAATATATATATATATATTAAAGTCGGTTTACTCGTTGAACCAACTTTATGTTTAAAGTCAGTTCAACAGGTGAATTGACTTTACATTTAAAGTCGGTTCACGCATTGAACCTACTTTAATGCTCGATTCTTGGTCATTATGTTGTTGATTCTAAGCCAACCAAGCTTGCTCTCCTTGACACTTTGATGACATCATTTTATTTATAATTGAAGTTAAATATATATATATTGTATATAAATTATTTTTTTGTAATAAATTTAATTATCAAGTAATTAATTATATTTAATTTTTTAATTATTTTTATTATTATTTAAACTTTGTTAAATATATTTTGGTTTTTTCTGCTATATGTGATCGAATACAAGTTATTAGTAGAGTAGAAAATGAGTATATATATTAAAGTCAGTTTACTCGTTGAACCAACTTTACGTTTAAAGTCAGTTCAATAGGTGAACCGACTTTACATTTAAAGTCGGTTCACGCATTGAACCTACTTTAATACCCGATTTTATAGTAGTGTTTTGATTTCCTCTCTACTAATGTACACAATCAATTAGCCAAAGATCAAAAGGATTTTGTTAAATTTGTAATATAAAGCTCGGGTTAAGGTTGGATATAAGATATGTTTAGATTCAATAATCCACAAGCACAAATATCAATGAAGGGCCTCTTTAGAGCTTTTAATACAACCAAATTTGACACCTCTAAACTTTTCTTCAATTCCCTTTTTACACCTTAAAAAATCATACTTGTAGCGCGCTCTCTCTCTATATATATTATAAGTAATAATAAAAATAACTAAGGTTGGCAAGAAAAGCACAATCGATCCAAAAATTGCCTAAATTTTCTTATTAGCTAAAAGATATCTAGAATTTCACCTTGATGGGTTCTCCAAAAAAATTCTAGAAACTTAAGCTCTCCCATAGTTTAATCTTCTCTAGGCTCATATCAAAATTAAACCATGATTTTTGCACAAATTTTTATGGAGTTAGTATTTTAAAACAATTTTTAGAAAGTCTTTACCAATACCTAATCAAATTGTATCTTTACACATACAGAAGGTTCTCTTTCTAACAAATCTAAAAAATAAACTTAAAATAAAAATGACTAAAAACTAGTAGCATTAGATTTTAAAACATCAATTTTTAATAAAGCAATTAAAACAAACCATAACAAACTGAATGTTCAAAATAACACCACCACCAAAACCAAATCATAATAAAAAATAATCAACCCCCAAACTTAAAGCATGTGATACTCTCACTACAAATAATTGAAAACAACACCAGAAAATAAAGAAAATTCAACAATAATGGGAATTCATTAAAATGAAAAAGAGTTAAGAAAACGCTTCTGTTTTGCAGTCGCAAAGTTGCTGTAATGGCTTGATGCCTTTCTTAATTGAATTTTGAAGCATTGACGTGATATGCAGAGGTAAATGGACCTGTTCATTCGGATAAAATACCACTACTGGTTTAGTTTTGCGTGAGAATAAAAATGTTGGCCAAAGCTTAGGAGTCAAGATGGAAATGGTGGCTTGAATCGCAATAGCTTGTGGTGGAGAAGCTTCACAGGGAAGAGGCTAAGGGTTATAGAGTTATAAAAAAACTGCTCCAAATATGGGCCTTAATCAGCTAAAATTTTGCTTTTCTCCAATTTAGCTTAAAATTGCATTTCCATGGCTCTTTTTCTTGTCTACCAAAATTTTCATCCTTCATGAGAGCCCTTTTTCATTGAAATTATTTATTAAATCAACCCAGATTAGAATTATTTTCTTGTTCCCACAAGAAATACTGGAGAAGTTTTGCCATAGCATTGTTGTACCATTGTTAGAACAATTTTTCCCTGTTTAGTTGAATTTGTCTTTTATTGAATCTTTTGATGTTGTGATGTTTTGCTCTCCAATACATTTCATGAAATAACATATACTACGAAATGATTCGTGCACTTGCGAGAGTTTTATAAATAAATAAAACCAAATTATCGGCAAGATCGGTGCGCCAAAAACTTGATCGGGCAGAACCGACATCGCCGATCCTGCCGTTCATTTGGTTTTATTTATTTATAAAACTCTCGCAAGTGCACGAATCATTTCGTAGAAAATGATAAGTATACTCTCAAGGTCGATCTAAGGAAGGAATATATGTGGTTTTTAATTTATTATTCAAACTTTTAAAAACGAAATTAAATCCTAAACATCCTGTCACGATATTTTGGGTTTTGTGTTTTTTTACCTAATAAAATAAAAATAAACATAGATTCAATAAATATTTATGCAAATTTTATCATTTATAACAGTGGAGTATTTATGGATATAATAACTAAGTTAATTATGCTTGCTCATATTATTTAAGTTATTAAATATATGAATTGATATTTATTGATTCTCTCTTTTTTATATGAATACCACATTTGGTGGGGTTAGATATTTTTTGTTAACTAAACAAATCAATTAACACTTATGGGTGGGGTTAATAACTAATTTGATTAATTAAATTAATTTCTTTTTCTAAGAGATTGAAAATGAACCATTTAAATGCCACCTTTGGTGGGGTTAGACAGTTTAAACTTTATTCAAGGTGTCCAAATTAAACCTAAGAATTTAGTTATTCGAGTACTAAATTTCAAGTTTTAAAACCACTACTGAAAACATGTTGTTAATACATTTTCAGATAATAATTCTTATAAAAACTTTTGAAATAGAGCTTCACTCTAACTACTGGGCGATTGTACCAACAAATAAAAGAGCACTACTCTAAATCAAACCGGATAACTAAACCTTAAAATCTAATTTTTAGATTTAAGTTTGTAATGAAAAATAATATATTTCTGTCTAACATTCTTAATATAAAATCTTGAATAAAAATAAAATCAATTCATTTTAGAGATTTTTACCTATTTAATATTTCGCAAGCATAACAACGTTATTATTACGTGATGTTTATAAACAGTTAGCAAAGTTAAATTTAATCACAGACAAATTAAATATAACATGTAAGAATAAAGCATAAAAAATAACTGTAAGAAAATAAAATTCTTACAGAACTTCGATGTTATTCCCGTTGCTGGAAAACCTCCAAGCGGAATTTGCACTCCCATTTATTGAATCAAAAAGCTAATAAATTACAAAAAACATAACTAGTTCTTCTTAAAAAGAGAAAAACTTAAAAACTAAGAAAAACTAACTAAAAACTAAAAAAAACTAAAAAAACTAAAAACTAAGAAATGGAGAGAAAGAAAGAGGAGAGAAGTATGTTTTGAGGTGTGGTTAAAAGTGAAGAGAAGGGGGGTATTTATAGGTGAGGATGGAGAGAAAAAGTGGGTGAAAAAATGGTAGAAACGTGGAGTAGTGATTGCTGACGTCAACATGACGTGGGGGGCGGCGCGTGAATCGGGCGCGAGATGGCGCGCTGCAGAAGACACCATGGCGTGCACTGCGGAAGAGCGAGCAGCGTGCAGAACTGGAACAAGGCGCGCGCGGTAGTGGGAGCTGGCGCGCACGGGTTGGGCGGCTCGGTGGCGCGATTTCCTCCTTTTTGACCCATTTTGTCCAATTTTTCTATATTTGTTGACCTTTCCTCATTTATTTATTAATATATTTGTGATGTATTGCTTCCAGTATTCCTCTTTGAGTCTTTAAGTTACGTTTTTAAGCGAAAATACCTGAAAAACAATAAAAATACCCGTGATTCCGAAAAAGACAAATTTATATAAATATATGATATAATCATATAAATATATATTTTTAATCAATTAATGTGCATAAAATCATGGTAATATTAGTGTTTTTTGAGCACTCATCATTGTGCGATGGTGCGCCTGATGCCTAGTGCTACTATGCTTGGTGCCTACATTGATCTCTCTCAAGAAACAGATCCACCATGAAATAGAAAACAACAAAAACAAAACTAGAATAGCATGTGTGCATAGATAGCAATCAACCTTTAACAGGCCACTTGCTATTAGCATTATGAACTTAATTATGCTAACTAAAATTTGAAGTGGCAGATGACCATGTTTTGCTTCTTTCTTAAAACCCGACATCCATATATGGAGATAGCACAAGTAACTAATCTCATGTTTTTTTGGGAGAAAATTCATGTGCCAGCACCCATACCAGGCACCAAGCATTAGTACCAAGCACCGGCACCAGCACCCGGCACTTGACACTGGCACCGGGCACTAGCACCGGGCACTAGCACCGGTACTAGGCACCAAGAACCAGGCACCATGCACTAGGCACCAACACCAACACCACAAAACAACCATGCGTACCAGAGGAATAACTTGTGTTTGAGACAAAAATAAACAAAAGGCAATAAATTAAGTAACAAAGTCATAATTAAGAGAAAATAATGTGTACCCTCAAGCATGACTCCATCATTCAAATTTACACTTCATGGATTGAGACTAATCACAAAACTTTTAACTTCATTACAAAACTTTTTTACTTCAGGGACCTAGAGTAGCTACAAAAATAAAGGCATACATAATATTTTATATAGTTCCTAAAGCACAATGATGTTAACTAGAAAAAGTTGAATATAGTATCCAAAAGAAATTAGGAAAATAAAGGAAATATGAGGAAAATATTGAAAAGAATAACTTAAACTACTAGTATGGCTCATAAAGCATGGTTTAACATAAGCATTATATAATAGAAAGACAAGCATAATGACGTTAACTAGAAAGTTGAATTACCAAAAGTATATCTCAAGATTGTTCATGGTAACCTGTGGAATCAACCATTATAACAATTTTTAAATCAAATAAATCCAAATCTTAGATGGAAAGAGAGCACCCTATGTAATGTATATATTTGCGAAAATATTTTGTATTATCAAAACATAAGAGTCAATTTACACGTAAATTAAAATCAAAACAAAATTTCATTACAATTACAAATTCTGTACCACTAATGGAAAACTAATTAATATAAGCATACCATACTCCTATATAACTAAACAAGCTCTTCAACCATTAAACAAACTAATGAAGGAACCCAATACTACTAATATCTAGCACCAAGAATGAATAATAAATACAATCATAAAGCTCCACTGAGAAGTAAAGACAAACACAAGATAAGAAACACAAACACAAGATAATAAAGAAAACACAGAACAAAAACGTCATTAGAATCCAAAGGAAATAACCTACTCAAAAGACACAAACCATAGTTCCAAAACAAATATAACAAAACTAAGGAAAATAGAAACACAAAAATCAGTAGGGACACAATAAAGCATTATGGAAAACCAATTCAAGTAATTTAGATGGAAAGGAATGCAAATGAAACAAGTTGTAGCAATTAGTACACAATTGCTACAAAAATGCTATGGCAATGCTATAGAAAAATACATAAGTAACCAAAATTTGTAAATTTACAAGGGATTCTTCTAAACCTAAGATGTTTATACCTAAGCTTCGATTAAACATATTCCTATGTAAACCCAACATTAAAAATATCATGACATGTACCAATCCTTTTAGGTTATGTTAGACAACTATATATTCTTCTATTAGTTGCAAATTTAACTTTAATCCTTAGTCCTAAACTAAACCCACATTATTCAAGCTTAAACTAACTTTCAACTAACCTTTTCATAATTAATCACGGTCTATTATTGAAAGAGTCAATGACCTGGTACACTACCATAGTAAGGAGTTTCAAACTCCTTAGTGACTCAACTTCAACTTACACAAACATAAAATAAGACACTTAAATAGATAATATAGCAGAATCACAAGTAAAATAATATCAGTTAAGTAGATGACTAAAGATAATAGATATTTTATAAAGAGTGGAATCATGAAAATAGTAAATGCTTTATAAAAAAAGTTTAAGCTAGAATATGTTGTAACATACATACCTTAAACATAGATTGTAGCAGCTCAACACAGGATCATGTACAACAAGAGATGTAATGAGGTAATCCCACATAGAGACTATATCTATATGATAACATCCTTGAATTTCTTAAGGCAACTATTGAGTAGCAAATAATCCACTAAACAATAAACAAGTTACAACTCTTATAGAAAATAATCTACTATTACCTCTATCAGTTAGGACCTTTTCCTAATTTCCTATTGATACTCTTATTTGCTAATTTTGTAACATCTTGATTCAAAACTTGAATCCAAGTCTCATCCAGAACCAACACTACCCAATATGGAGTGATTGGTAAACACAGATTAGTAACACAAAGTTTAAAAACTAATAACTTTAAGGAACAAACAATCCTTCATAGATCTCAAATCATGTACGGGAGACATATAGTCAAACCACGAACGTATACATATAATGATTTGATCTTTTAATTCACTCAATAACCCATACTCAAAATTGATTTTTAAAACAAATATAAATCTTAATATGATTTTTGGCAAAATTTCTACACTTGAACACATGTGTAAGAAAAAAGAGAAATAAGTGGAAAATTTATAGCACTCAAAATTTCCACCTCACCAGTCACCTCGCCAAGAGTGGTGGTGAGGATGGTAAGGAGGTCCATATTGAGTAAATATTCACATTTTCTTATTCCAAAAATTATCGAGTAAAGTCCATAATTACTCACACTTGAAATAAACCAAAAACACAAGTGAAAATATTGGCTTGCTTGCAAGCATGCTCATCAAAAACCAATACTCTCAACCTTATATGAACACTATGAAATCCAACCCTGAGGTGTGTGTAAATATATTTCTTATGAAGTGTTCTTAACAATTTGCATATGTGCGTTACTGATCCATTACATAGAGGAAAACAAAACACTTAGTAAAATAAAATAAACATGTGTTTTATACATAGAAAGCCAACACACAGACACGAGTAAAATGAGACTTACAATTATTGTATTAATTGATGACCAAGCAATAAATAAAAATAAAAGATTAAAACAAGCTTTAATAACTAATATAACTTCACCAAAGCATAGCATGTATTTCATAAAAAATACTATATTAACTTGTGCATCCATAATCCTAGCTAAAAGGTATTTAGCACATCATCCTCACTAAATTAATTACAAATTCAGAAATAGAAAAATCCATATCCAAATATGTGAATTATAGAGTATTAAATTAAGAAAACTTCAATTAAGTAGCCTCTTGTCTCATCTTTCTTGGTCATGTTTAAGCTCTTCTCTAATATTCCTTGCCAAGCGTGGTCTTGATTGCTAGTTTCTACTTGTGATTTTGTCTTTTCTTCAAAGAAGAAAGGGTGATATAATTTTTAGTGTCATCAACTTATTTCTCTACTGTCTTATATATTTGCTCATTTAATCCTCTTTCTATTTATATATTGGATTTAGGTTTAAACAATATGAGGTGGCATTCTTGTGCTAACTCCCAAATATGCCCTTTAAAAATGAGTGCTTTGCTATCCATTTTCATCCTTTAAATGTTAGAAATATAGCCATCCATTGCTTTAACATTTTAATTAACTTGCTTCTCAATTTCCTTGGTAAATTTGCTACAATAAAGCTATACAAAACATTGAACTACTTTACTGTTTGTTCTCTTTGTTCCCTGCAAAATAAGCAAGTGTAATTTCCATAATAAGCTTTAAAATATTAATTATTTGAATGAAATACAAGCTAAATTCATATTTTATACATAAGAGCACACTCAATTCCAAAAAGGCATAATTAAAGTATATTTGAGCACATTATATATATTTTCTCAAATAATCAATTAAGTTATTAAGATAATAAATCGAATATTAACTCTAATAAATTATAATTATCAATTTTTTCTGATGGGATCACAAAAAACCTATTATTAGATATGATATCCAACAAGTTGTGGATATCATAATCTATAGTCAAAATCTACCACATCCTCGACGTAGTAGGAAGGAAATAAGATTTCCAGACTATTACATGGTAGTAGGAGAAGCATAAATGTTTATGTCTAACATTCATGTTGATGATATATTGTCTTTTAAATAGGCAATATAGGATATTGATAAGGATAAATGGATTGAAGCTATGAACCTTCAGATGGAATCATGTATTCCAACTCTATATGATGACTTGTTAATAAGCATGATGAGGTATGATCTACTTGGTGCAAATGGCTTTATAAGTAGAAAAGAAGAGTGGATACACTAGTAGCACATGATTTTACCCAAAAGGAAGGAGTTGACTATGAGGACACTTTCTTACTAGTGGCTACTTAAATCCATTCATATACTCTTACTCATAGCTACCACTCTTAACTATGAAATCTACCATATGAACATCAAGAGAACATTCTTAAATGGCTATCTTGAAAAGACCATTTGTATGGTCCATCTAGACGGGTTTATAGTAGAAGGCCAAAAACAAAAAGTTTATAAGTTTAAAAGGTCTATTTATGAACTAAAGCAAGCATCTAGATCATGGAATATTCAGTTTGATGACACCATGAACTCCTATGGTTTTCATCAAAACCTTGATGAACCTTATGTCTAGAAGTTAATTAAGGATGGAAAAGTGGTATTCCTCGTGCTTTATGTCGTCAACATTCTACTTATTAGGAATAGTGTAGAATTGTTGATTGACATAAAGTAATGGTCGGCTAAGCACTTTTTAATGAAATATTTGGGAGAGGAAAGCTACATTATTGGCATATAGACCATACATGACTATTAGAATAAGTTGTTGGCTCTATCTCATGCATCATATATTGATAAGGTGTTGTCAAGGTTTTCGATGAAGAATTTGAAGAAAGCAATTTACCTTCAAGACATGTAATTATTCTTTCCATGGAGTAGTTTCCCAAGACACCTCAAGAGAAAGAGGATATAAAACTGTTTCCATATGCATCAGTAGTTGGCGATTTGATATATGTCATGCTATGTATGAAGCTTGACATCTGATATATCGTTGGCATAGTCAGACGATATCTATCCAACCTAAGAATAGCTCATTGGGTTGTGGTTAAGTGATTCTTAAGTATTTGAAGAGAATGAGAAATTATATGCTGATATATTATAGTCGAGATTTGATCCCCACAGGATACACAAATTTTGTCTTTTATTCAGATAAGGATTCCAGGAATTCAACATTTGGATTAGTGTTAATTCACAATGGTGAAGCCAGAGTATGAAGGAACATTTAGTAGGGATGCATTGCTAACTCCACTATAGAAGCTAATTATCTTGTCACTTGTGAAGCTACAAAGGAAGGCATATGGCTTTATAAGTTCTTGATAGATGTGGAGGTGGTTACAAATATGGATCAACTGCTTACACTTTATTGTGATAACAATAGGATAGTGGAAAATTCTAAAGAGTATAAAAGCCATAAGAGAGGAAATCATATTACATCGAGGATATGTTACTATTTTGAATATTGCTTTAGATAATAACATGATAGCTCATTTATGAAGAATTGCTTGCCAAGAGATTTGAGGGTCACTTAGAAGGGATGGGTTAAAAGACATGTCCCATTTGTGCAAAATTATTAGCATTAGAGCCTTAAAATGCAAATGAGTTTGTATTTTATTACTAAAATTAGAATAAGCAAAAGTACATTGTCTATATGCATGTGTTTTATTTAATTCATTAAATAAAATCTCAAATCCTTGATTATTAGTGTTAAGGATGGTCCAATTTTAGAGAGATATAATAAATGCAATCAACATTGTGTGATTAAAGACCATCATTGTATATAAATATGACATTTACATGGATACATATAGATTACATAGAGGTCCCATATCAACATGTGTCAGAGGGTAAACTATTAAATACAATAGGCAATAAAACACAACGATGTGGGTTGACCCGAGCATCAGCTCACACCTATAGATTTTTTGAGCATAAAGTTTGACCTAGCCATTCTTTATGCTCAAACATCAAGCCCTCCTACTATTTTAGGTTAGATCTTCAATCAAGGGAAGAGAGTAAAAAATTGGACAAGTGAATCATTAGCAATTTGTCTTCCTCCTGTAATTGTTCCTGCTTTCATTTAAAATTTCAAAAATACTTTTCATAATGACCATATCCATCACTTGATTGGGGAGGAGTTATGCAAGACCATATATTAGGGGAGTGAGTATTTAGATTCTCATCCATTGTTTAAGAAAAAGAAAACACCCATACCTTACTATACTTATCTCTATCGTCTAAGCTCATAGTTTGTGAGTTTTGAGTTCGTTAGTAAGGCTTTTTAGCTTGTCTTAAAATAATATTTTCTTGACCTTTTAGCATTTATCCTCATGTTTAGTCAAATTTATTATTTTTAGGTTAGTTTTCTTATAATCTCATTTCCTTCCTTGACTTGTTTACCCTTAACACTATTTTGACTAGGTAATTATTTCTCTCTCTCACTTCTTTCTTATTTCTTTTCATCCGCTTTATCCTCGTGATATTAGACTCTTGTAGTAATGATTCATAAAAAAGTGTTATAAGAGAAACTGGTAAAGCTTTCCTTCCTTCCATTCCATCATATACATCCACTTCATGGGATAGACTCCAATACCTAGATTATAGCTTTGACAAAAATGTAAGCTCTTCATCAAATTCATCATCTTCATAAGATGACTTACCCATGGTGAGAGATTAAACTCCTATAAATATTCAATAGTCACTTGATTCTACATGGCACATAGTCTGAGCCTCTAGAGACATGGCACCCATATAGTTAAGTGTTCCTCTTTACAAATATCAGCTCCTAGAGAATGGAGGAAGAAAACTTATTAAAAGGGGACCGGTGAGCCAACAAGTAAAACTAAAGGATGGATGAAAAAACTACTATGTTGTGGAATGGTGTCCAATGATGAAAAGAGGTTTAGGGCCACTTACCAGATTTCCTTATCTATTTAGATAATGATCTCTAGCCAGAATGCTAAAGATGGTGATCCTTTTCTAAAAGCTATAGTACCTTTCATAAGAGAAGTCTTTGGCTCATACTTATATTTCCTACTGAGCCTAAATTTAATTTATAGAGAACTCTCGGTATATTTAGAGATCATGAGTTTAATGAGGAATATGTTTTAAAAATAAACACTTCAAATCCATCTTGAGTTTATATGTCTACCAAAAATGATTGAGATCTGAATGTCATGCTTCCAAATAAAATGATGACCTAGAAGTAGTATTTCTTTTATGTTTTGTGTTAGTGGGAGCTCGAAGAGGGTGGAAAATTAATACAAAACTCATGAATAGATGTCGGGGCCAGAACAAAGAATATAAACTCGTACATTATGAACATAACTTCTTAGGTGAAGGTTAGGCTATCCGTGATTTAGAATTATTTACTTGAGCCTACATCATGAAAGAAACTTCTAACCATTCCATGGTTTATAACTTGTTGTCTGATGAAACCAGGCTCAGTCCCTCCCCCGGTAAGAATAATAAGGAAACATTAGGATTTTGCTTCCTAAAAAACCTATCCTTATGAATTTGGGGTAGGTTTTAAAGTTGTTCCAGATGATGGTGAATGTTTATTAGCCATGCTAATTTAATATTAATGCTAGGTTGTTTTTGTCATTTCAATGGTTTATATATATATATATATATTTGTTTTTTGCAATTATGGAACTTGATGCAAAAAGATATGCTCACCAATTTTGCAAAGTCTAAAGTCTCAAGCTCATCAAAACCTATGAGCTCTTCTAAGCCCAAAAAGAAAAGTCCCACCATGGGTAAAGAGAAAATGGAAACTCACCCCCAAAGAGACACAAAGGGATTTTTATTGAGGGGCTTACTATTCTAAGTGCAATTATCTTAACCTTATAGCATGCATACTTGTTCCCAGCCCTTAGTATTCCCTTATTCGTAAAGACACAAGGACAAGTGTTATTGATTCTTTGGTTCCTTACTGAGACACCAAGATTTCAAATTTATAATTTCTCCACCACATTATTCATCACCTCCATGCTCTTTATATGTAAAGATCATTAAAGGAGCTATGTAGAGATGATGATTCTTTGACACTAGCAAGTAGAATGATGATTGAGATATAGTTTGATCGTATATGTCTTTCCAAAGTTGCTTGTATATTTTTCTTATAGATTACTTAATTGGACTTACTCGTTATATATATAGGCTTTACTATTGATTCAATTTTATAATTTGAGAGAGTCTGAGTAGTTGAGGGATGTGCTTCAAAAATAATGGGAGAGCCACTTAATGATAAGAGAAAAACTGACTATGAAGGTAGTTTAAGCAACACATTGGGATAACAAGGCTATGAATAAATGGGAGAAACTTAAGTTACTATAAATAAGCTAAATGAATGTTTGTTTAGATTGGAAAATGCTAAAGATTTTGAGAAACAACTAAGAATCGAGCTATACAAAGCTATGAATGACCTTGACAAACATAGGCTCAACCTTAAGCAATCTAGGGTTGATGTTAAGAATTCAAACTAGGAACTTAAGAGTGCCAATGAGAATTTATTAAATACCATTCAAATTGGCTATAACATTTCAATGGACTCATTTATGGATCTGGCTAATGACAAAGGGTAGCCAAGCTAGATATCCCTATAACTCCTACTTACTCTCCTAACTATGATGTTGAGAAAGAGGACTAGGAAAGTGATAAGGAAAAATATACATAAGCTTGTGCCATAGATGATGCTCCCAAATCTTAGTAGAATGGTCAATTTTATAAGTGTTGTATGGATCCCTTATGGTTTCATGTAGGTCCTCCCTTATTTTTTGTTTTTTTATTATGAAGGATTATGAATGTTGTACAAAAAATTTAACTATTAATATAAATTAGTCTTAATTTTTTGCATAAGCATATCTTCATAACGTACGGAGTAAATAAGTTTAGCATATCACACACAGTACATGTCATCAAAATTTTTGGTCATACCCTTACATGAATGCATCATGGATTGATGGCCATGTGAATATTTATGTTGAGTGTATTGGTTAATTTAAGGACCCTTTAGTTCCTTGAACATGTTTAGTTTGCTTCCCATTATTTGTATTTCTTTTTTCTACTACGCATAGATGCTTCTATTTTTGGGGGAGTTTTAAGAGTAGGATACATATCATGTTTATTGTGTCATATGCATATATTTAAGAGGAGAGTGTGTGTAAAATGCATGTTGGCAAGGGGAGTACTATGTTTGTTTTACATCCTTGTTGTTTGTCCTATATTGTTATGTTGCTATGTGGTGATTCTTCCTCATTTTTGACATCACTTTGAATGAACCATGCATAAATAGACTATTAGTATAACTTGTTGCATGCATTGTTTACAATCTCTTACTTTACATGTTTTCCTATGTATTTAATTGCTTCCTTATTTTAGCAAGTTATTGCATGTAGTTAATAGCCTGGTATTTGTTATAGAATGCATGATATATGTTTTCTTTACTAGACTGGGATATCTTTCCTTATATGTGTACATAGTATAGGTTGAGGTTCAAGATTGAATACACCCAAGTGTTATTAGGGGAGGAAAATTGAATCACTAGGGTTATGTCAACTTGGAAAATAGTTGGACTCCTAGTCAACTTCTTCATAGGGATTCACTGACACATCTTTGTGGTGTTGATGTTTCGGGGAAGATAGTTGAGTCACTAGGATTGTGTCAACTTGGAAGATAGTTGGACCCCGATTCAACTTCTTTTAATTGATTTGTTGACACATCGATGTGTTATTGGTGCACGATTGCCCATCCTATCAATGTGTTGTAAGCATATTCTAAACCACCTTATACCCTTCCACAACACGTATAGATGTGGGGCACAATGCTATATAACGCTTTTGGGAGATTTTCATGTACACACTTCTCTTGGATTGTTTGTGCATTCAGTTTCTCGCTTGTTACATGCTTTTACCTTGCTATAGTCTTAGTGTTATTCTTTATATTTTTGGCATGACTTCATGTGTTGCTTCTTATTATTTTTGTTGTAATCTTCTCTACTATGGTGAATGAGTGTTAGGATTATTAAAAAACAAAATGTCTATTTACTTTTTACTTAATGTTTTGTATTCTTCTATGTAAGGTTGTTCATACCGGATCAGTAATGCACACGCGTGCATAGTTAGGTACATTTTTTATGCAAGTATGTTTAAGCACACCATGCTATCAATTGTGTTTTTGTTTCATTTTGGATGTGGGTAATTATGGAATTTACTCGATAATTTTTGAAAATAAAAAAATGTGATCTTTTAGCACCTTATCACTACCCTCTCCACTACCTTAAGTGAGGTGATTGGGGAGGTCCATGGAAAGATGGTTGGTGAAGTGCCTGGCCAAATGCTATAAATACACCCCTTATTAATTGTTTAATTAATTCAAAAATTCTACAAAAACAATGCCAAATGTTTTGAACATTTTGAATTCCATTTTCACTAATGTATTATGGTATTAGTGATACGTTTGAGAGAGTATATAATAGTGAGGTAGACTATTTTTACAAACTTGTGAGAGTGAGCTAAGTTGAATTCTTTCAGTTCTTTGATCTCCTACTATATGCAATAAGAGATAGGTTATTTTGAGTTTGAGGGTTGTCCTCAAGATTGTGAGTAGTTACTAATGCACAAAAAATATTGCGTACAAATTTTGTAAAATTTATAAAATGCTCGCAAGTACACGAATCACTTATTGAAAGCGATAAGTATACTTCTAAAGTCGATAAAAAACAAAAATAAAACCTAAACATTATGTCACAAATTTTGGGTTTGAAATCCTTATCTAATGTCAATAAAATAAAGATAGATTTTATAAATATTCAAGCATTTAAACATTTACCATGTTGTGGAGAATTTTCTATGGAGATATCATGGGATGTATTAGTTTGCTAGTTATGCTTGTTCAATATTAAATAGAATATTGAAGATTTAAATTAAGATTATTGATTCTCTCATTTTTGTATGAAAATATCTTAGGGCAAGGATCATTCTCGTTATCAATAATAAACTAATTAAAATATTTAGGTGTGGCCTGCTAATTGATTTTGTTATTAAATTTTGTTGCTTTTTTAAGAGATTAATAAACCACTTAATTGTCTTTCTTAGATGGGGCTTGATAATTTAAACTTCATTCAAGGTATCACAATTATGTTCAATAATTTTACTATCTGATAAATGATTTCAGATTTTAAAACTACTACGAAAGGTATGTTGTTAATGTATCTTTCAATAATAATTATTATAAAAATCTTTGAAATTGAGTTTATACTCTAGCTATACATGTGAACCAAATCACCGATGAAAGTGTAGTACTCCAAAATTTTGACATCACTATATTTTTTAAAATAAATTATATAGAATTCTTGAATATAAGAATAACACTTAATTTTGTAAAAATATTTTACCTAATTATTATTTCACAATCGTAATAACATTACTAATATCCTATTATAATTTCAACAGTACATATTAATTTAATAATTGATCATTAAGTTAAACATAACATGTAAAAATAACAAATAAAGAATAACTAAAAAGAATATATAAATATACCTCAATAGAGTTTTCTTGAATTATTTATGGACAATCTCCTAAAGAAATACTGATATTTTATTAAATTTGATATACAATTATTACATAAATAAAAATTTGTTCAACTTTCAATTAAGAAAATAACTTTATACTAAGAAAAGAAAAGCTAAAAAGCTTAAAAAGACTAAAGAAATTAAAGGGATGATGGGAGATAAGGAATAATTAATATAATGGAATGGGGTCCTATTTATTGGTTTACAAAATCTACTCAAATGGGTTGGTGTTGCGATGCATAATAATCCACACCATGGCATGCACATAATCGATACATACTTTATACATGGTTCGAGCATCTTGTGCCGTGACATGCTTGTTTTTTCCATGCTGTAGATTGCGAAGGTTTAGGGATAGTTGTACTGAATCCAAAAGCACTACACCACGACACACAATAAGTCCACATCATGGCACATACCATTATGCATGAATTTGCTCCCTTTTTTTCTTGTATCATTTTTTTATTGGTTTAGAGCATTGCAATGGAGTGCTTCAAATGTATTTCTTGAAATATTGATCAATTTCATCTTCTTAAGTTAAAATACATAAAAAATAACAAAATATACCTATGATTCTAAAAAGATTTATTTGTATAAATAATAATAAAATTAAGTAAATATAAATCTTTTTAATCATAAATCATGCATAAAATTAGGGTATATTGAGGGATTTTTGGCACTTATCACAATTCCCAACCTCCTTCTTGCTTGTCTCTTACCAAGAATGGAAACAATTAGAAACAAAAACTAAAAATAAAATAACATTAAACTATCCTAAATCATTTCCGTAGATTGACACAATTGCATTTTGCGTATGCAACAAGCCTTTAAATTCCTAGGTTGTCCTAGTGAACGAGTTTAAGTATCGTGAGGATTTTTAGATATGATACCCACCAACATCAATTTAAAATGAAAAAATTAAAAAACAAAATAAAAAAAATTAAAAAATAAAGTAAAATAAAAATGAAAAAGATAAGATAAAAAATTACAAAACTTCTAATGCTTTTTAATGTTTTTAAGATTACAATTAAAATCTATAGCATAAGTTATTTTAATGTTATACACTTCATGATTTATTATAATAATTAGTTAAAAATCATTTTTTCATTTTAATCAAAAATGTATCAATATTAAATTTACCCGATTTGAGAGTAAGGAAGTCAAATTCACTTTAACTCTAACCTCACAAGGCATACTCTAAAATATACTGATGTTATTGGTTCAAACATGTATTCAAAGATATATACGAATAGGGTTTATGTATAAAAATGAACTAATAATTTTACATATATTTAAATAAAGAAAGGCTAAAAAATAGAGCATAATATTGATCTAATGAAAGTAATCAAATGAAAGGATTTTATAAAGAAATCAAATACTATTTTTATACATTAATTAAATTCATCAAATAAAAATCTCAAGTAATATTCCTTTCTAGAGATGAATAAAATGAAAATGGCTTATTGGGGCCTTATTTCTTATATTTTTCTTTTGTATTTAACCAATTCTCATTACATTGAAGGATATTAGGTCATAGAATGTAGTTTATACTATTCATTTTTCTTTCTTTTTTTTCTTCATCTTTGTTTTTTTAAGATATATATATTTTAAAGAAAGGACCTATGTATAGATTGTACATACATTGAAATGATAAGGTGGGTAGGTAATTTGTGTGTTTTTTTGTATTGGTTTAGGTAACCTCATATATTTATTTTTTTAGAAGTCATGCATGAATAGAGAGAAATGTATATACTTTAAATTTTTACTTAACTTTTTTAATGTAAGTAATAAAAATAAATATATGACACCCTATTAGATATAAAAATTCTACATTCAATGCAAAGACCAATAGAGATTATCTAACAGTTTAAAGAAGATTGTTTAAAAGAGTAGAAAAATATCATCACTCGAAATGGGGAGATAATGGCTTAAAATATATTCTCACAAGGTAGTCTCTACTATTTGATTCCTAAACATCAATTTTAAGTTCATCGAAATTTCAATATTTTCTCATGAAATACTAATTATGAGAAAAACTAACTAATTATAACATTATTTCATGAAATATTTTTGAAATTAATCTAACAATGGAAATATTTAGTCATTATCTTAAATTTAACTTAAGACAAAATAATTTTGTAAGACAAATTTTACAATTATCCTAAAAATTCTTAAGAAGTATAAATAAATTTATGTACATAAAAAAAGTAAAAGTAAAAGTAAAAGTAAAAATAATATAAAAAATAAAATGTACATGTGAACATATAAAAATTTTATATAAGCACAATTTTCATAATGTAAATTTTTCCTAACTCTAACCTAGAATTTACATTATCCTCAATGTAATTATGGTAGTTTAAAGAATAAGAAAGTAGAAAAATTACCAAATTGTTGATCCTGATAAATTGTTGTTACGTAGGTGCATCCATTAATCCAACATTTATGCATAGATAAAAACTTTGTACTTCTAATACACTTCAACAATTGGTTATAACATTGATAATTCTATATAATGTTCACTAAAATGGAAATAAAATAACACAAAATAAAGACAATTATAAAGAAAGTAATATTACCTATAATGATTAGTTGCCTCCCATCCAATGCTTAGTTTAATATCTTAGCTAGACATAGTTGCTATTTGATGCTTAGGCTAGTTCACCGATATAGATTTAATGTATGTTACCTTGTGTCTTCCTTCTCAATAAGGCTTCACACAATGCCCAATGACCTTAAATGTTGTTTCTGTTTTTGGATCCATTAATTCTACCTCTCCATGTGGAGAAAATTTGGTAATTGTGTACAATCCATCCCATATTGATCTTAGTTTTCCTGGAAACAATCTTAGATGAGAGTTATATAAAAGCACTTTCATTCCAAAAAGAAAAGACTTAAAAACTATCTTTTTGTCATAATAGCACTTTGTACATTCTTTGTTTAATTTTGCATTTTCATAAGCTTCATCAAGTTAACTGAGTTGGAGCAATCATTTCTCTACTACTTTGTCGAAATCCAATTTTAGTTCTTTAATTTCCCAATAAGCCTTATGTTCAAGTTCAATGAATAAGTGGAACGCTTTCTCAAAGATTAACCAAAAATGACTCATTCCAATGGGTGTTTTATAAGCTGTGCGATAAGTGCATAAGATATCGTTCAATTTGATTGTATAGTTCTTCCTTGAAAGGCGCACAGTGCATTCTAGAATCCCTTTATTTGCCTATTACTCCTACTTGATCGAAAGTTTGAGAATGATAAGGAGTGGCCATTTTATGTGTGATGTTTACTTCTTTAGTATTCCATCAAAAAGTTTGTTGCAAAAATGACTTCCTTCATCACTTATTATTACTCTAAGAATTTTGAACCTAGTAAAAATTGAATCCTTTAAGAATTTAACAATAATGTTAGCATCATTAGTTTTAGTGGGTATAACTTTTACCAACTTGGATACATAATCCATAGGATATATTCATAGCCAGAAGTTAGGGGAAAAGGACCCATAGAGTCAATTCCCCATATATCAAAAAATTCAACAACTAATTTTGATGTCAAAGACATTTCATCTCATTTTCCTATAGTACCTATCCTCTGACATCTATCACAATATTTACAAAACATATTAGCATCTTTAAAAAGAGTTGGCTAGTAAAATTCAAATTCTAATATTTTAAAGGATGTTTTGTTGCCTCCAAAATGGCCCCTACAAATAAAATCATGACAAAAAATCCAAGATGCTTTTATGTTCTTTTTAGGCACACACCTCAGGATAATTTGATCTTGACCAATCTTGAATAGCTAAGGGTTACCCTAAAAGTATTTCCAACAAGAGCTTAGCAAATTATTATTTTCCAGATAAGATATGTTAGGTCTCAAAATACTACTAACAAGATAGTTAACTCTATCAACATACCATGGATTTGGACCTCCTGAAAATAATAGTTCATCATAAAAAGTTTCAACAGTATCTTTTTTACTCTCACCTTCAAAAGAATTGAATTCATAAATTAACATAGATAGATGATCAACTACTAAATTTTCACTGCCTTTCTTATCTTTGATTTCTAGGTCAAAGTCTTATAAGAGTAAAACACACCGGATTAATCTTGGCTTAGCATTAGGTTTACTTAGTAGATATATTAAAGTAGCATGATCATAATGCACAATTACTTTAGAACATACAAAGTGAGACCTAAATTTATCTAAAGAAAACATGACATCTAAGAATTCTTTTTCAGTGATGGAATAATTAATTTAGGCATCATTGATATTTTGCTAGAGTAATATATAACATGTAAATGCTTATTCACTCTCTGCCCCAAAATTTCTTTGATTTCATAATTAGAAGCATCACACATAATTTCAAATGGAAGAGACCAATTGGATGGCAAAATTATAGGGGCATATGTTAATTTATACTTCAAAGTATTAAAGGAGACAAGGCATGCATCCTTAAAATCAAAATAAACATTTTTGATAGAAAATTGCATAAAGGATGACTTATTTTAGAAAAATCTTTAATAAATCGCCTAT
The DNA here is from genome assembly GCA_030763125.1 of Hippophae gyantsensis. Classification (NCBI taxonomy): domain Eukaryota; kingdom Viridiplantae; phylum Streptophyta; class Magnoliopsida; order Rosales; family Elaeagnaceae; genus Hippophae; species Hippophae gyantsensis. The sequence goes on from CM061035.1 coordinate 46,040,137, forward strand.
AGAAACCAACATGTCCTAAGAAGCTTGTAATCCCCTTAATAGACAATCAATTCTATTTTTGCCTTTTAAACTTCAATTCCTTTGTTAGAAATCACATGTCCTAAAACAATCCTTTTTTGTACCATAAAATAACTTTTTTCCCACTTAAAACTAAAGTTAATTTATTTAAGCAATCAACAAATGAGGTTCCAAAGATAGAAAAATCATGCATAAATTCCTAGATGAATTTTTCCACCATGTCTGAAAAGATCGATATCATGCATCTCTGAAACATGACGAGGGCATTCCATAACCCAAATGACATCTTTCTAAAATAAAATGTCCCAAAAAGACATGTAGAAGTGCTTTTCTCCTAATTTTCTATTGCAATAGGTACATAATAATAACATAAAATACCATCCAAAAAATAATAAAATTCATGCCCATCTAGTCTTTCTAACATATGATCAATGAATAGAAGACAAAAGTGATCCTTTTTAGTATACAAATTTAGTTTTCCAAAATCTATACGCATCCTCCATCCTGTTATTGTTTGAGTGGACATCAATTCATTTTTGACACTTTTCCCAACTGGTGTACCAAACTTCTTTGGTACCACATGCTCAGGACTAACCTATTTACTATTAGTAATAGAATAAATGACTCCTACTTTTAAGAGTTTCAATTTTTCCTTTTTCATCACCACTTGTATGATTAGGTTTAGTCTTCTTTGGGCCTTTCTAATGAGTTTAGCATCATTATAAACATTGATATTATGCATACATATTATGTATAAGTTTCCCCTTCTCCCAAAAACACATATTTAAAGTGCTTAGGTAAATATTTAAGTTCTAAGTTAGGTGAAGTGATTCTTCCCCAGGTGGGGTCTTAGATAGATCTAAGGGTGTAATGGATTCTCCTATTAGTTCAATACCATCTAAAAGATCATGGTATCCCTTAGTCTCCTAATCTAAATTCTCTTATTCCTTTTCAACAATTAAAGAAATTTTCAGTTTCTCTTCTGTTCTATCCTACATAAAAGTGTTATGTAAAAGTATGTCTAATAAATCAACATTATAACATTCATCAATAGCAAAAATAGAAGGAAAAGATGAAGAGTAAAAAACTTTAGAATGGACAATCTCTCCTAAGACTGTCATTGTTAAATTTTCATCTTAGACATCAATAATAGTCTTGATAGTGGTCATGAATGGTCTAATAACAAGTATTTTATGTTTTTTTTCCAAGGATGGGTTTTTCTCCATATCCAAAATCAAAAAATCAATAGGTATTATAGGTTTTTCTACTTTTACTAGCACATCCTCAACCACTCCCTTTGGATGTTTAATAGATCTATCTGCAAGCTAAAGGCACATGGTTGTTGGTTTTAGATCTCCCAAACATAGCTCTAAGAAAATAGAGTAAGACATCAATTTTATACTAGCACCTAAGTTTAGCATTGCTTTAGCTACTTTTCTACCCTCATAGTAATGTTAATGATAAAACTACGAGGATCTTTCAACTTTGGAGGTAGTTTTTGTTAAAGCACAACACTAGAAATTTCTGATACCATTGCTCTTTCATTAAGCCCATACCTCCTTTTCTTAGTGTTTTATTCTTTGCAAAAATTTAGCATATGAGGGCATACTCTTGATTACTTCTAATAAATGAAAATTTATATTAACTTTAGAAAGCATATTAAAAAGATCAGAGAATTTCTTATCTTGTTTGGATTCTTTAAACATATATGTAAATGGAATTAGTGGCTGGTGTGGTTCTGTTATATTTTGATTTTTTGAATGTCAGTTTATTCCCTAATTCTTTTATTAGAAGGTTGATCATTGTTGGCACTTGTCTCTCTTTTCTGTGAGAATGTAGTTTCACCTTTTGTATTGCCTACACTAAATAGTAGGTCATTAGAAATTTCAGGTAATATTTTATTTTCAAAGGTTGACTTCCTTTGCTTGTTCTGATTGGCTATACAACTTTATTTTTTCTTGTTTTTCATGCATTCTGCTAGCTACCCTACTTTGACTTCAACCATTTTTATTGAAGATTCAACAGAGCTCAACCTTTGATTATTTATCAATTTATTGTCTCTATTGATTTTAATAAAGGTACTTAGATTTTCTTCCAAAGTTTCTTTATTAGGTTGATCTAATGGGTAAGATTGGTTTTCATATGGCCTCTGTGTTTGGGGTTGGGCATATGTTGGGTAATTATTTGAGTAATTAGTAGAATTATATCCAATTGAGCCACAAACTCCACGTACTTCTTGATTAGACATTTAGTGGGTTACGATTAGAAATTTGGTGGGTTACAAGAAGTTGCACTTACCTAGTCAATTTTGGCAAGTTGTAAGGCCATTTCATTCTCGGTGCCATTTACTCCTGCTCTTCTTCCTTTACTATGTTTTTGTTGTGAATTAGTACCTAATATCTCATATAGTTCCAAAGTATGCTTTGCTATCTTTTCTCCCATAGCCCCTCTTACAGCATTATCAATAATGTATTAACAATGTTATGTCAGTCCATTATAGAAGAACTAGTTTTCTACTTACATTGGAAAGTTGTGGTGTAGGCATTGGTTTAAAAGGAGCTTGAATTTTTCCCAAGTTTCATGGAAGATCTCTTCATCTAGTTGGAAGAATGCTTTATTTTCGCCCTCCATTTAGAAGTCTTCTAATGGGAATAGTACCTACCTATGAATATGTTGTAGATTGCTTCCTAAGTAGTCAATGACCCTAGTTGTAGAGTCATGAACCAAGACTTGACTTTATCTTTGAGTGGGTGAAGGAAACACCTCATCAAAAGTTGATCTTTAATAAGTCTCTACACTAGAAATGTTTGTACAACAACATAAAAATCTCTAATAAAATTTATAGGGTCATCATTAGGGATATCGTAACATAAAGGTAACAAGGAACGATAAATATTTTTCAATTCATAATTCTTTGTAGCTTCTCTAAGCTGGATGCATAAAGTATTGTTGCCTATGAATGGCAATGAATACTCCTTCTTCATTTTTTGCCAGTCTCCCTTGTCTACTTGTACTTAGAGTTGTTTTCTTCCTCTTGATAAATATCCATCTTTTCTTTGAAAAATGTTACAAACCTATAGATGTTCAACAATAAATGTGCGAGTTCTTTTCTCAAAGAACTTTTTATGTACATTGGATCACAAATCAAAGTGGCAAAAAACTTTCTTTTACCAAATTAAGTAATATTAGAAGTTTAGAAATGGAAAGAAAATAACTAATACATAAGTTAATTACTAAAAATAGGTTGGTAAAAAGAAATTTAATACAATAAAGTACACTAGTACACAAAAATACTAAACACGAAAATAATTAAAAAATAAAAATGAAAGTAATATTAAAGAAATTAAATAAAAGAAGTGAAATTAAATTTAAAAGAAAAATAATTGCCTAAATAAAGAAAAGAAAAGAAAACCTTTTGTTTTAAGGAAAAAAGATTTGAAATTTTAAAATATCTAAAATTATTTGATAACCTAGATATTCTAAGATTTCAAATAAAAATCACAATATTTATAACATACATTGTTTTTTAATATTTTGATAATAATAATTTAAAAATGCTATTCCTTCTTTGGAAACGACACCAAAAACTTGATGCACAATAATTGTTGCTCATAAATTTTGTAAAATTTATAAAATGCTTGCAAGTGCGCTAATCATTTATAGAAAATGATAAGTATACTCACAAGGTCAGTCTAAAAAAGAATTATGAAGTTTTTAAGTTATTCAAAACATTCTTAAAAATAAAAATAAAACCTAAACATTATGTCATAATTTGAGTTTGAAATCCTAATCTAATAACAATAAAATAAAGATAGATTCAATAAATATTCAGACATTTAGATATTTATCTTGTTGTGAAGAATTTATGAGATATATTAGCTTATTGGTTATGCTTGCTCAATATTACATAGATTATAATAGAATTGAATTACGACTATTGATTCTCTCCTTTTTGGATGAAAATAACTATGGTGGGGATCATTCTTGTTATCAATAATAAACCAATTAAAATCCTTAGGTGGGGCTTGTTAATTGATTTTATTATTAAATTCTACTTCTTACCTAAAAGATTAATAAACCATTTAATTGTCTTTCTTAGGTGGGGCCTAATAATTTAAACTTTATTCAAGGTGTCAAAATTAGTTTCAGGAATTTAACTATATGATAAATGACTCAGATTTTAAAACTACTAAGAAAAATATGTCATCAGTATACCTTTCAATAATAATTCTTATAAAAATCTTTAAAATATAGTTTAACTCTAACTATACATGTGAACTAAATCAATGATAAAATAATAGTACTTTAAATCAGATTCAGATAATTAAATCTTAAATTTAATATTCATAATTTAGGTTTATAATGAAAATTTTTGACATCATTATATTTTCTAAAATAAACTTCATAGATTCTTGGAAAGAAAATAGTACTCAATTTTGTAAAAATATTTTACTTAATTAATATTTTACAAACATAACAACGTTACTAATATCCCATTATAATTTCACCAGATATGCTTAATTTAATAATTGATGAGAAAATTAAACATAGAATATAAAAATAACACATAAAGAATAACTGCAAAGAATTCATAAATATACCTCAATAGAGTTTTCTTGAATTATTTCTAGAAAATCTCCCCAAAAAATGATGAACTTTTTTTTGAATTGGATTTACAATTATTACATTACTTAATTTGTTCAACGCTTAATTGAGAGAAGAAATTTAAACTAAGAAAATAAAACCTAAAAATATTAAAAAGACTAAAGAAATTAAAGGGATGATAAAGATGAGGGATAAGGAATGATTGATACAATGGAATAAGGATCCTATTTACATGTTCACAAAATATACTCAGATAGGTTGGCACCACAACACATAATAATCCACGCCACAACATGTATATAATTGATACATGCTTTATGCATGGTTCGTAGGTGATGATGTGTTGTGTTGGCTGTGAAGGAGAGCCGGGTTTGTGTGTTGAACCAGGTCATTATGAAAGCTACAAGCAAGGGTAAAAATAGGCAATTCAGATAGAGGTTTTGACTGATAGAGATAATAGTTGTTTTATTTCTTTGAGAGTGTTAATTGTTTATTGCTTAGTGAATTGTTTGCTGTCGAGTAGTTGACATAAGCAACTCGAGGATGTTACTAGATAGATAGGGTCCCTATGTAGGTTTACCTCATTATATCACTTATTATTTATGATCTATTTTTATCTTAGTACAATTTGAGTTTAAGGTATGTATGTTACAATATACTAAAAGTTAAACTCTTTTAGAAAGTTTTTATAATCTTGCTTGCTTTCTATTGAATAGATATATAATATCTATTTCTAAAAGTTGTCTGGTTATCTAATATTATTTTATTTTATGCTTCTAGTATATTGCTTGCTTAATAGTTACTTTTGTTCTTATGAGTTAGGATCGAGTTCTTAAGGAGTTTGTATCTCCTTACCCTGGTTGTGTACTGGGTCATGGACTCTTTCAATTAGTATCAGAGTACTTGCACCCTTTTTGGGCTTAATCGCTACAGTATTGATTATATTAACCCATTATTCATATACACACATTCTTTCTGGTGGAGTCGGAAAAGGAGATAATGTATGTAGACCTCCACTTTTCAATGGGTTGAATTATACTTATTGAAAATCATATATGAAGGCTTTCTTATAGTCTCTTGAAGACCATATGTGGTTTATAATAAGTGCTCAAAATCACTTAATACATTGTTATTTTATACATGTTTAGTGATTATATAGATTTGTATTTGCTTGTTTTACTATCATGATAAGAAAATCTATTTTTTTAGAATCATCGGTATATTTTGTTATTTTTTAGATATTTCTTGTATTTGAAAGATTCAACTTGAAAGAATTATACTTGAAGTACCCATTACAACTTGGAAGATTAAAATAAAACATTTTTAAGATATTATATATGTTTTAAGAATTGAAAAAAAGAAGAAAATACAAGGAATTTAGGGTTATAAAGTGAAGCAGTTTGAAGTGTGTTGTGACACCAAATTGTTGTGTCTTGACTTGAGGCCAAAGAAAAGGATCGAATGTATACCAAATATGATACGGGTATGAAAACATTGTATGCCATAGCATGAACAAAGTGGTTCATATTCAAACTTTGTACAGGCTGTGTAAATTGCAGCGTGAAAAAATTGTGTCGTGATCTCAAGCTAAAAAATCAAAATTTTATCCTTTCCTCACCCTATAAATAGAACCTATTTCTTTTTTAGAAATATATCCCATATCCCATCGACTCTTTTCTAGCTGATTTCTTACCTTTATTAGTTTTTTTAGTAGTTTAAAGTTCTTCTCTCATTCAAGAGTTGAAAAAGTTTAGTTTATGTAATAGTATTTAGCTTCAATTCAATAAACAACACAACAGTTCTATCTGGAGATTTTCCACAAGAAATTCTAATAATTATGTTGAGGTATATTTAAATGAATTCTTTTTAGAATATCTCTAAGTGTTGTTTTACATGTTATTTATTTAGGTTATTAATAGCTTATTAAATTATGTATATATGGCTATAAATAATATGAGACATTAGTAATGTTGTTATACTTATAAAATATTAAAGTAAATTAAACATTTTTATTTCATCATCAAGATTTGAACCAAAATTTGTAAATGAAAAATATATTGACAAAATGTTTTTCATGCTAAATAAAAGAGTTAGATTTAGAATTTAAATTATCATAATCTAATTTATAGTAGCATTTTTATATCTTTTAGTTTATATTTACTGTATAGTTAGAGTGAGCTCTATTTCAAATATTTTTTATTAGAATTATTATTGAAGAAATATTGACGATATATCCTTCATAATAGTTTTAAAATATGAAAGTATCGGCTCGATTGAATGTGGTAAGTTAAATTGTTTAGTAATTTCTTAAAAAAGAAGCATAGTTTAGTTAAGGTTTAAATTATTAGCCCAATCGAAGGTGGCAAGTTAGCATTTACTTAACAAAGAAAACGATCCCTACTTTATGATATTTTCATACATATAAGAAAGAATCAATAATCTTAATTCATATCTTTAGTATCCTACTTAATATTGAGCAAACATGATTAGTTAACTAATATATCTCATAAATTCTCCCTTGTATGATAAATGTTTAATTGCTTAAAATTTTATTGAATCTATTTTTCTTTTTATGTTATTAGTTTAGAAACTCAACCCAAAACAATCGTGACATGATGTTTAGGTTATTTAATTTAATTTTTAAAGAATTTCTTGAATGATTTAAAAAGCACGTGATTTCTCTTTAGACTTTCCTTGGAAGAATGCTTGTCATTTTCAATAAGTGATTCATACACTTATGAGTTATTTAATATATTATACAATATTTTTTTGCCTAACTTTGGCACATCAAGTTTTTGGTGTAATTGCCAAGCAAACTAGTAATAACACTGAAAACTAATTAACCTTTATAAGCATCAAGTTTTTGGGATCTTTGTTGGAGAGAAATAGCATTTTTTTTAAAATTTTATTATCAAAATCTTAAAACTTTTTTGTATTGTAAATATTGTGATTTTATTTTATTATTTAAAAAATTAAAAAAATTTAAGAAAAAACAATAAAGGGATCTTAAATTCTAAAAATTTAAAATAAAAAAAATTAAAGTCTCATTTATTATTTTGACTTTAAAAAATTTCAAAATTTTTTTAAAACAATTTCTATTAGTTTCCATATTTATCATTTGATTTTTCAAAATTTTTTGAAAATAAAAAAATATGTCATCTTTAATAGTTGGCTTAAAAATATTTAAAAAAAAATCTAAATTTTTTTATTTTTTAGTTAATTTAGATAATAACTTAATTTGTTTTTTAGAATTTTCTTTTTAGTAGTTTTTTATACTAGTTTTAATTTTTTTCTTATATTTATTTACCAACTTTATCTTTTTTTTTTGTTAACCATTTTAGTATTTTTGTGTATTAACATGATTTGTATGATATATATTGTTCACTTGTTGTAATTATTTATTTAAACTTATTATTGTATAATTAATTGTTTGTATCATATATTGTTTTTATTCTTGTTATTTCTTTCCTCTTATTTATTGTTTATCATTTTTTATTATTTATTATTTCTTTTATTATTTTCTTTCATTTTTATTTTATTATGTATTTTTTAAAATATTTTTTTATTTTTCTCTTCTTATCTTTTTTTTTGTTTAGTATTTTTCTTTTATTATTTTGTTTAGTATTTTTCTTTTATTTTTTTAAAATTGAAATGTAGCATAGTTTTCATGCTAGCCATAACATAGGGCTATCAAACACAATTGAGTTAAAGAAAATATATTTTCACATGCATCCCTGTTTGAATACATCGTGTTTCATTTTTGCTGCAATAAATTTTTAAACTAAAAAAAATGCATTTTAAGTAAGAGCCACACATTTTTTTCTATTTCTTCTTCTACAAACCCTATTTTGTCCATGCCCTAATACAAATTATTTTAAAGTTACCTCTGAAAATTCTAAAAATATTAATATCACCATTAGTGATTAAAAAGGAGGTAAATACTATATTAGATCTATGTGCAAGTGCAAATTCAATGTCATATCATTATACTTGTAGCTAGAAGTGGGTGAACTAAAACCCACAACCATATCCATACTTATATGCAGATAAATATTTAATATCCACAGGGCATGGTAAATGGTATAAATAGTACAAGTATACAAGCTTGTCATACCTGAAGATTTTGTAATTTCAATAAACTCAATGACAAGAGAGATATTGAGTATATTAAATTATGAAAATAGAGATCTCCCAAGAAGCGTCTTACAGATGGGAGGAAACCCATCATTATAGGTAATATAATTTTCTTTATTTTCATTTATTTTATGTTAATTATTTTGTTTTATTTTCCTTATGTGAACATTATTTAGAATTATTAATTATATAACCATTTTATTGAAATTTGTGAAAAGAACACTGCTTTTATCTGTGTACAATTTTAATGTTTGGATTAATGGATGCACATGCATACCAACTCTTGAACATGATCAGCAAATGAGTAACTTTTCTTTCCTTTAACTCCTTATCTTTAATTTATAATTGTTAGATTGATGAGAAAAGTTGGGAGTGAGAAAAGTTACAATATAAATTTGTGCTTAAATGAAACTTTTATATATTTACATGTACATTTTATTTTTAATATTGTTTATATTTTTACTTGTTTTTATGTGCTTTTATTTATTTTTATTGAATTAAGAATTTTTGGTTTATTTTTATTTTTTCTTATAAAATTATCATGCCTTTTAAAGTTAATTTTAAGAAAATGATTAAGTCTTTGTATTGTTAGATTAATTTCAAAAATATTTATTGGAGTAATATTGATGAGGACTCTATAGGCAAACAACCCTAAGAACCTACAAACTCAAAGGAACAGGAACAATTGATTTGTAGAAATGTGTTGAAGATGATCGGATTAGAACACTAAGGAAACAAATTCCTTAAAACTCTAACCTTGAGTCACCACGAAAGGTTTATCACTCCCTTTTATTAAGTTGAATTCAAGTAGTTGATCAAGAACACAAAAAGGCAAAGCAAAAAGCTTTCTGAATTAAATTTGATAAATGATATAAAGTCAGCCTCCAAATTACATAGTTTTTTCCTTTTTATAAGCAATAAATCCTAGAAGAAATGATCCTATTTAGTGGTGGATTGGGCCTAATTAATCCTTAGAAAATAAAAGACTAAAAAGACTTACGATAAATAAAACATAAAATGTCCACAATTTACTAAAATGAAAATTTCCTCCTAAATTAATCCTTGCACCCAACTTGATATTCCAAATCTATCCCTTGCATAAAAATATAATATACCATCCTTGGTGAAGCTTTGGGATCTTTGAATTTAGTTCTAGAATCTTCTAGCATAGCCTCTTTGTATTACACTTGTATAATCAAGCTTTGCAAAGCCTCTTTCATCTTGTTTGACTTTGTCCTTGTCCTTGGACCTCCAATTACTTGCAAAGCATCTTGAGAATATTTGGGAACATCAACATGGTCAACACCTTGATCTCCATTATTCCCCTCATCTTCGAAGAGATTCTTCCACGAATCACCTACATCAAACATAGATAAATCAACAACATTTAAAGTTGCACTAACATTACCATAGTCACTTGGAAAATCTTGCTTGTAGGAGTTATCATCAATCCATTCCAAGACTTAAAAAGGTCCATCTTCTTGTGGCTACAATTTTGATTTCTATTGTGTAGGAAACCTCTCTTGCATGTGCATACAAATCCAATCTCCAGGTTGGAAAACAACCTTCAAATGCCCCTTATTGGCTTGTTTAGCATATAGTTCATTCTTCCTTTCAATGTTGACATGAACTCAGGCATGTACATCCTTCACAAAATCTTCCCTTTTCTTACCATGAATATTAACATGCTCATTAGTAGGCAAAGGTAAAATATCCACATGAGTTAAAGGATTAAAGCCATAAACAATTTCAAAAGGAGAAAATGAAGAAGTATAATGAATAGTCCTATTACATGCAAACTCAATATGTGGTAAACACTTCCCCTACTGCATTAAATTATTTTGAATGATAGCACACAAAAGAGTAGTGAGTGTCCTATTAACTACTTCAATTTGGCCATCCGTTTAAGGGTGTGCAACGGTAGAAAATAACAGTTTAGTTCCTAATTTATTCCATAAAGTGCACCTAAAATGAGTGAAGAAGTTAACATCTCTATCACTTGCAATTGTCTTAGGCAACCCATGCAAACAAACCACTTCATTAAAGAACAAATGAGCAATATGTATTGTATCATTGATTTTAGAGCATGTAATAAAATGAACCATTTTACTATACCCATCAATACTAACAAATATGCTATCCTTGCCACTTTAAGTCCTTGGTAATCCTAAAACAAAATCCATAGATACATCATTCCAAGGTTGATTAGGCACAAGTAAAAGGGGTATACAAGCCATGCAGTTTAACTTTAGATTTTGCTTGCCTACATGTAATGCACTTTTCACAAACAAATTGCATGTCATGCTTCATATTAGGCCAATAAAAATGCTCATGTAAAATATCTAAAGTATTTAGAACACCAAAGTGACCATCAAACCTCCCTTATGACTTTTCTTAACAAGCAACTCACAAACAGAACAAATAAACACATATAATTTATCTTTGTTACGTAGAAATCCTTCATGACTATAAAAATCACCAAATTCATACTTATCATATGCATTCCATACTTGGCTGAAATCAAAATCCTTAGCATACAAATGCTTAAGCAATTCAAAACCATGTAATTTAGTTTGCAATGAAGTAATATGTACCTCATCGACATCATATAAGCCACAACGTTTTCCTTCTCATGCTTGTATTTGATTACATAAGGAAATGTTTCTATGAACTCCAACTGCTTAGCATGTCTTTTATTAAGCTTACCTTGGGTCTTCGAGAACTTCAAACTCTCATGATTAGAATGAATGATGAACTCCCTCGGCTACAAATAATGCTTCCATGATTGAAGAGTTCTCACTAATGCATAAAGCTTCTTGTCGTAAGTAGGATAATTCTACATTGCCCTACTATGCCAATTATGGATGCATCACATTCTATCTCAAAAGCTTTATTAAAGTTAGGTAAACACAACAAAGGTGCATTAGTTAGATTCCCTTTTAATGTTTTAAAAGCTCGATCATGCACATCATCCCACTTAAAAATAACATTCTTTATAACAAGTTCATTCAAAGGTGCTACAATAAAAATAAAATCTTTAACAAACCTTCGATAAAAACTCGCTAAACCATGGAAACGTCTTACCTCATTCGCATTCTTTGGTGTAGGCTAATCCCTTATTGCCCTTACCTTTTCTTCATCAACACTAATACCCTATGAATTAATAAAAAATCCAAGAAACACGCAGATTTCATGAAAAACATGCACTTTTTAAGATTAGCATACAATTTATTCTCTCTTAACACACTAAAAACAATATACAAGTGTTCCGCATGTTCATCCAAATTTTTGCTATAAACTAAATTATCATCAAAGTAAACTACCACAAAGTTTCCCGTGAAAGCATGCAAGCCATAATTCATTAATCTCATAAATGTACTAGGTACATTAGTTAAATTGAACGACATTACTAACCACTCATACAATCCATACAATCCATATTTAGTCTTAAATGCAGTTTTTCATTCATCTACCTCTTTCATGTGAATCTGATAATAGCCATTCTTTAAATAAATTTTAGAAAGAAAATGAGAACCATGTAATTCATCAAGCATATAATCTAATATGGGGAAATGATGTCTATACTTTATCGTTATCTTGTTAATAGCTTGATAATCTACACATATGCACCATGTTCCATCTTTCTTTGGGACTAAGATAACAAGAACTAAACACAGGCTGAGACTCTCCCTTACAAATCCTTTTGCAATAACTCATCTACTTGTATTTGTATCTCTTTCATTTCCTTGGGATTAGCTCTATAAGTAGGTCGATTTGGTATTACGAATCCAGTTGTGAAGTCTATTTGATGCTCAATTCATCTGAAAGGAGGTAATCCATAGAAAATATCCTCAGGAAATAGGTCCTTAAAGTTCAACAATAAGGACACAAAAACACTAGGCAAAGATGAGTTGAGATCGTTAGTAGAAAGATAAACATCCTTGTACATAAGTACAAGTACTTGTTGCCTTGCCATCATTGCACAATTAATCTCATGTTTTTCAACAATTACACTCATTATTTTATTTTCCTCTCCTATTTTCTCATTTTTCTCTCCTTTTTGCTCACTTTTCTCTTTGTTTTTCTCACTTTTCTCTCCATTTTTTCACTTGACCTCACTAGCTCTCTTCTTTTTTTCCTCTTGCTCACACTTTTGTTTGTCTCTCATCTTGCACTCTCTTGCTATCCTAATCTTTTCCTTATAAGATTGTAAAGGTTTGAGAGAGGTTAATAAAACTTTTTGGTTGTTCATTACGAAAGAATAACAATTTTTGTACCCATCATGCTCTTATCAAACCGCCACGATCAGACAAGTAGTATATGACCAGTATAAATCGATGCCACATCACAAAAAACTTTATCTTCATACATGCCAATCGAAAAGGAACCCGAACTTGTTTGTTGACCTTCACTTCTCCACAGTCATTCAACCATTGTAGCTTGTACAGTTTGAGATTCTTCTACCCCTTAAAATGTAACTTTTCTACCAACAAAGTACTAGAAACATTAGTGCAACTCCCACTATCAATAATCTACATACATACCCTATCCTTCACGTGGCATTTTGTGTGAAAAATATGCTCACGTTCCTCCTTATCTCTTTCATCATTAGGCTATATATTTAGGGCTCTCCTAGTGAAATTAATTTTTCATGCACAAGTTCTTCCACTTCAAACTCAGAACAACCCCTTAATGGTGGCATCTCATTGTCACTTCAACTAGCACTTTCGATTTCACTATTTTCCTGTACAACCTTAACCTTTTTGTTTAGGTACTTTGGAATAGAAGTTGAATTCTTTGACATTGCTTCATCTTTTGTTTTGAAGGCAACTTTGTTGTCATTCCAATTTGATCTCTATGGAGAGCTAGAGGACGCACTAGATTTGAAGCTCTTGGACTTGATTTACTTTTCCACTTTAATGACCTTGTGTAGTAGTTCCTCCATCTCTATATAATGTTTCAACTCAACCATGTCAGCAATTTCCATGTTCAAACCGATGATGAATCTAGCCATTTTTGCTTTTCTATCTTCCTCTATGTTTACTCTAATCATGGCGATTTCCATCTCCTTACACTCGTGGAGCCTTAAACCATCCCTTTCAAATTTCTATATAAATTGCTATAGTAATGGCTAACTATAAATCTCTTACGCATTACCAACTTCATCTATTCCCATGATTGAATAGGCCTCTCACCATTCCTTCACCTATTGACCACTAATTGATCTCACCATATACCTACATAATATGTAAACTCCATGGCTGCTAGTTTACTTTCTTCTCATTGAAGTAATTATGACAATCAAAAACATGTTCAACCTTTGTTTCCTACTCCAAGTATAACTCAGGATCATTCTTTTCTTGAAAATTCAGAGTTATCTTCTTTATGCAACCTATATTGATATCTCTTTTAAAGTTAACCATCTTGTTTTGTTTATAAATTTTTCTCTCCCCACTTTGGATTTAGCTTCTTCTTCCTTTTCGAGCATATGTCTTCTTCTATGTGATTCAAAATCGGAAGAGAATTCCAACTTATTCAACCTTGCATTCAGTCTCTTAAATTGGTCATTAACAACCTTGATGAAGAATATCATGTCGACCTCTTGTGGTTGCCTTCCTTCCTTACTCATGTTTTCAACTTGTAAAATAAAATAAAATAAATGGTGTTATTTCTCACACATTCCCTCACGTTTTTGCTTTCCAATCAAACTGTTATCACTAATGTTTCACACTACTTTGGCTCTTTTTTTATCTATCTTACCTTTTATCACTCAAAGATCAAGCTAGCCCCCTTTTATGTTCTTAACAAAATCAAAGAATTCAACAAATCTCAAGAAGCACCCGATTTGTTGGGAACAATCTCAAAATTCAGAATTTTAAAACACAGTTTAGGCAAATGGTGACAGTAAAAAAGTCCAAAGATGACTCTAAAGACCAAATATAAGAAAGAAGAAAGGAAACTAAAAAGAAGATGGAAAGAATATAAGAATAAAGAAAGGAACAAAATAATCAATTTAGGAAAATTAAAATAGGAAAGAAATAATCTTGAGCTAGAAATCTTTTCAAGATCTTTCTTTTCTTATCTTGCTTGACCAAAATATGATTCTCTACAATGAAATATACAGACACTAGAACAAAATAAAGGAAAACTAACTTTCAACAAGAATAAGAAACTCAAGCAAGAAAACAAGAATTGTAAAATTTTAAAAATCTGCTACTTTAATCTCCCTTTTTTTTTCTTTCCCTTTTTTTCCCTTTTGAATCCTGTTGTGAATAGAAAATACACAAAAATAAATTCACAAACCTAATAAACAAAAATTGGAAACATAGCAAAAAAAAAGTTTGACAAACTTTAAACCCTCTCGGTAAGTGGTGTAAATGATGGAATTTTGGGTCAAAAATGCGGGGAACAGAGGCATAGCCTAGTAAAACTTATAGGAATGGAGCTAAGCTTTGATTTGTAATGCTACAATAATCATTTTGTTATCCGCATCAAAAGTTATGGCTATTTAATGTTGCAACACCAATTTATCAATTTTTTTCTGAAGCTATGAGCAATAGCAACCTCTCTTCTTCTTCTTTTTTTTGAAGAACAAAGATTGATTGAACATAGAAATAAAGAATAAGAAAAGTATAGGAAGAATTCAAATAGAACTATGAAATGAAATCCAAAGATGAAAACAACTAACACAGAATTGAAAGAAAATGTAGAACTATGAAGAACAAATTTTTTTTTTGAATCATGAACTCAAACAAAGATATATGTTGATAGATAACCTATTTCTAGTAACCAAGACTCTGATACCAAATGATGTGGACCCTCTAGGTGAACAACCCTAGGAACCAACAAACTCAAACGAATAGAAACAATTGATTTGCTAAGAATGTGTTGAAGATGATTAGATTAGAAGTGTAAGGAAACAAAGTCCTTAAAACCTTAACCTTGAGACGCCACAAAGGTTGATCACTCCCTTTGATAAGTTGAATTCAAGCATTCAATCAAGAATAAAAGAAGGTAAGTAAAAACTTTCTAAACTAATTTGATAAATGATATAAGGTCTACCTCCAAATTACATAACTACTCCTTTTAATAAGCAGTAAATCTAAAGAAAAAACCGTAGACAAAATGGGCTTATTTAGTAGTGGATTAGGCCTAATCAATAATTAAAAAATAAAAGACTAAAATCACTTATGATAAATAAAACATAAAAGGCCCATAATTCCTCTCAAAGGAGGTAATCCATGGGGAATATCTTTAGGAAATAGATCCTTAATGTCCTACAATAAGGACACAACAACACTAGGCAAATATGAGTGAAGATCGTTAGTAGAAAGATAAACATCCTTGTACATAAGTACATGTACTTTTTGCCTTGCCATCATTATACACTTAATCTCTTGTTTTTCACCAATTACATGCATTCTTTTATTTTCCTCTTCTGTTTGCTCATTATTCTCTCCATTTTTCCTCTCGATCTCACTTGCTCTCTTTTTATTTTCCTTTTGCTCATACTTTCATTTCTCCCTCATCTTGCATTTATTGTTATCCTAATCTAGTCCTTTTAGGCTTGCAAAGGTTTGAGAGTGGTCTTCAGGAGAACAACTTAGGAACCCACAAACTCAAAAGAATAGAAACGATTGATTTGCTAAGAACGTATTGAAGATGATCAGATTAGAACCCTAAGGAAACAAAATCCTTAAAACCCAAACCTTGAGACACCACAAAGGATGATCACTCCCTTTGATAAATCGAATTCAAGCATTCAATCAAGAACAAAAGAGGGAAAAGAAAAATCTTTATAAAATATACTTTTCATTAATGATATTCGTTCTTTCCTCCAAATCATATAGCTCTTCTTCTTTGTAAGAAAGAAACCCTAAAAAAAACCTAGATGAAATGGGCCAAATGGGCCTATTTAGTTATGGATTTGGCCTAATCCAAGCTTAAAAAATAAAAGACTTGAAATAAAAAGCCCACAATTCACTGAAATAAAAATTACTCAACATAAAAGATTCACAATTAATTAAAACAAAAATTGCTAAACATAAATGACCTATAATTAATTAAAACAAACATTGTTTACTCTTAAATAAGATTGTTATCACTCTATCTTTTTTAACACTATTTTTTCTTTCTTTCTTTCTCTCTCTCTCTCTCTCTCGTTTACCACTCAAAGCTCACGCCAACCTCCTTTGTGTTCTTAAAAAAATCAAAGAATCCAACTAATCTCAAGAACTAACCGTTTTATTGGTAACAATCTCAAAATTTAGAATTCTAAAAGAACTAAATGGAAAAGTATGACAAAAGGAAAGTCCAAAGAGGACTCTAAAGAAGAAATTCCAAAGGGGATTCTAAAGAAAGACTCTTAACCAAGGAGGACTCTAAAGAAAGACTCTTGACCAAAGAGGATTTTAAAGGAAGACTCTTGACCAAAGAGGACTCTAAAGGAAGACTCTTGAATAACTATGATTGTTATCACTCTATCTTTTTTAACACTATTTTTGCATTCTCTCTCTCTCTCTCTCTCTATTGTTTACCACTCAAAGCTCACACCAACCTCCTTTGTGTTCTTAAAAAAAATCAAAGAATCCAACTAATCTTAAGAACTAACCATTTTATTGGTGACAATCTCAAAATTCAAAATTCTAAAAGAACTAAATGGCAAAGTATGACAAAAGGAAAGTCCAAAGAGGACTCTAAAGAAGAAATTCCAAAGGGGATTCTAAAGAAAGACTCTTAACCAAGGAGGACTCTAAAGAAAGACTCTTGACCAAAGAGGACTTTAAAGGAAGACTCTTGACCAAAGAGAACTCTAAAGGAAGACTCTTGAATAACTATGATTCCCCCTTCCCATTTAAAATTAGTCTTGGGTAGTAAGAACAAAATAAAGGAAAACAAATTTCAACAAGAACAACAAAACTTAGCAAGAAAACAAGAAGTAGATTCTTGAATAATATACTACTATGTTATCCTTTTCTTCTTCTTCTACTTTTTTTTTATGAAATCTAAAATTCAAAACAAAGATAGATGAAGATAGATAACCTATTTTTAGTAACTAAGGATCTAATACCAAATGATATGGACCCTTTAGGTGAACAACTAAGGAACCCACAAACTCAAAGGAATAGAAACACTTGATTTGCTAAGAACGTGTTGAAGATGATCATATTAGAATCATAAAGAAATAAAGTCCTTAAAACCCAAACCTTGAGACACCACAAAGGATGATAAAGGTATATGGAGTTTATGGTACATTTGGGCATGTGGATATGTTTGTTATATTTTAGGTGATTTTAGTATAGGTACCTTGGAGAAAGCCAATCTTATGCAAGGGTACCATATTAACACTTACAAGCATTCTAACCTTTTATGGAAACCAAACCAAACATTTGCCTAAAAAAAAATAGAAGGACTGTGTAAACCAACCTTACCCAAAAGATCAACACTATCGGTCAATATAAGAAGATAACTTGAATGTCTTTATTCAAATTAGTAGGGATAACTAGATGATGAATAATTAGAGGTTAGATTCTTTAGAGGCTTCAATGAAAAAGGTTACAGTACTAGTATGATAGCTAGCAGAGCATATGTAGAAGCAGGAAAAAAGAAAGCTGCCCAGTTAAACAAAACAAGAAAATGAGGTTACAATCCTTCAAAATTGTAAGGTAGTTAACAAAATTTAACTTGAGATTTCTAATGATTTACCAATAGATGAAGGTAACAAAAAAAGTGAAAATATAGTCTCCTAAGAAGGTGGAGAGACAAGGGACAATTATGAGAAGCCTTTTGATCAAGTGGAAGTGAGTAATAGGCAAATCAAAGGGGTTCTGTAATGCACTAGATGCCCTTCATGGAAGGATTGGGCCATCAACTTGAATGATGCCTTATCAGAATACCTCCTAACTTACAAAACACCCATTAGGTTGAACCCGTACTGATTAATCTTTGGGAAAGTATGCTTCCTACCTGTTGAACTCGAGCATAGAGCTTATTAGGTAATTAAAGAGATAGATATGGATTTGGATAAAGCAGGGGAGAAGTGGTTACTCCAACTTAATAAACTTGAAGAGATTAAAATGTAACCTGTGAAAATGAAAATATATACAAAGAGTGCACTAAGCGTTATACGCAAAGGCCTAGTTTGTAGTATTTTCTTCTAGAATGAAAGTTATTTTATTTAACTATCATCTGAGATTATTTCTAGGAAAATTACAATCAAGGTGGTGTGGACTATTCACAATTACACAAGTATTTTCATATGGAGCAGTGGAGTTGTCGGATCAAAAGAGGACACAAATAAGATATCATTGAGTCCATACCAGTGTACATTACTTAGCACCATGATGGCAACTACATCATGCTATTTGCAAAGATGTGATTTATGAGAAGTACATAGCGTTCTATCTATGTGATATAATTAAATTAGATGATGGACACATTGCATCACTTGCATAGTCATACTGAGCTAATAGAAATGTGTAACTTTCTTTTCTTTTTTCTTCTTAATCTTTAATTTATATTTGATACATTGAGCACAATGCAGATTATAGGTTAGGGGTGAAAGAAAAGTTACACATGAAATTATAAATTTTTAATTTTTTTTATTAAACATGTGTTCACTTGTGTTTGCATTTATTTAGTTTATTTAGCTACTTGGGGTTATTTAATTTATTTATAAAAATATTGCAAAATTATCATGATTTTAATTGATTTAAAGTGAATGATTGAATCTTTATATTGTTTGATTTATATCTTAAACATGTCATGGAATATTATGAAAATTAGTTTTTTAATCATAGTTTGTGTTTCACAGTTAGATGATGAGATTGAGATAAACCCAAAATTGGTGTTTAGAAATCAAATAGTAGAGACTATTTTGACAGAATATTTTTGAGCCTATATTGTTCTATTGTGAGTGATAATATTTTTTCTATTCCTTTAAACACTTTCTTATTATTTTTAATTGTAAGATGATCTCTATAGGTTTTGCATTAAATGTTAGGATTTTTAACATCTGGTAAAGTATCATGTACTCATTTTTATTTCTTAGTTTGAGTAAACTTTAAGTTGTATGTCTATTCTATTCATGCTTGACTTCCAAAAAGGAGATATATATGGGGTTTCTTAAACCCAACAAAAAGAGCCAAAAATTAGCTACTCATCCAAAATGCCTACATGGGTCCATTCTATTAAAAAACAAAGAATATAAAAACAAAAGAGTACACATACGTACATACATACATACACATATATAATATATATATATATATATATATATACATATACATATATACATACATATATATACATACATATATATACATACATATATATACATATATACATACATACATACATACATACATACATACATACATACATATACTTATTGCATTAAAATCTAATAAATAGATTTGAATATGCATGTTTTAATCATTATTGATGAAAATCTATATGTTTGGAGTCATGGGTATTTTCTACTATATTTTAGGTATTTTTAGCTTCAAATATATAAAATGATCAACATATAAACAACAACAACTGAAGCACTCATTTGCATCTTAAAAGCTAAAGGGAATAATGCATGGAAGCCTTACATGATGAACTTTCTAGTATGTAAGCGGTACAAAATAATAATTCTAGTGAAGTATCACATGCCACGGTGAAGATATAGTGTGTCGCAGTACACTCCTCACTACATAGATTGACTGAGCACATTGTTTGATCTACACTATATCATGGAATTGGTGTGCCACAACATGACCTATTTGGGGTAGGATTTGGAAGACCTCTACGTATCTCGAACATGGGAAAATCTTGGTCACGACACACGTTCATCAATTTGACTCGAACCTTTGCATCAGCCTCAACTTATATATATGTCATGTTTTTGTTTAGGTCAAAGTGTGCAATCAAAATAGTTTTATACATAGGATTTTTTTTCAATAGTAGCCATTGTTCTTATTTTATTTCTTTGTTTATGTGTAGTTTATAAAAAATTTAGATTAGGTAATAATAAATAAAAGGAAACGATAAGGAGATTTTACATATCAAGTAGTATAAAAAGTTTACTAGATAGTAGGAATTACTGTGAAGATCAAGATCCCAACAGTAGAGCAAGGCATATCCATCTATCTATTTTTGAGTATTAAAATCTGATTTGTAATCTTATTTCTTGTCAATAAATACTCTTTTGTATTTCTTGAATTTATTAAAAATAATTTACTAACTATTTATTAATTTTGAGCATGTTTGAGTAATTGTTATAATGGGAAGTTAGTTTTGTTGCTATGTTTGTGTAGATTATTTAGGAAAATATTTTTAATAATTAATAAATACATATTATTTTCTATTTTAAGATTTTCGCAAAGTTTATTATTAAATAATATATTGACAACATATTTTTTTCATAAACTTAAAATGTGAAAATTAGGTTTCAGATACATCATATAGTTCTAGTTTAGATAGCTTGAACATGAGTTTAAATTGGTAACGTGACTGTAGGTATCAAATTAAATGGTTTGTTAATTCCTCAAACAATAGGCATAATTTAATCAAATTAATTGATGATCCAACTAAAGGTATTAAGTGGTTTAATTAATAACTAATAGTGACCCGAGCGAATATATTATCTATACATAAAATGGAGAATCAATAATCTAATATATCTTAGTATCATTTTATTATTTTTGTCATTAGTTTCATCTTTTCAAAAACCAAAATATTATGATAGAATATTTATTTTAATTTTTATGTTTGTTTTTGAGAAATTTTTTGAATTATTTAAAATCACATAGTTTCACTTTAGATCAACCTTGAGAGTATACTTATCGTTTATTATAAGTTATTCGTACACTTGCGAGTTTTTATATATATATGGATATGGGGCTGTATTGGAACAAGAAGAGCCAAAATAGCCACATATTATAACACATATGTCTATGATTCTATTCTTTGAAAACAAATTAAAGAATAAAGAATAGTATAAATAAACATTGAAGATTCCCATACGTAGGAATAATTACATGAAGGTCAATTGTTCTTCCAACTAAATAGGTAATCGGGACCTAAATGAGGTGTGAAAATGCCAACCCATGAAATATTTTTGAGATATCTATATCAATTCAGATAATAGGCCCCACAACATGAATTATTAACATAGCAGAAGTACAAAAAACATTCTCAATTCAATACACAACAAAAACAACTTGTAGTAAGAAAGAATAAACTACAGTAAACACACTAGTAATGGTGTGTCTGACACACTCCTATCAAGCTAACAAAATGCGTAAACATAACAAACATCGTACAACATGCAAGATAATCATACATACTGAAAAGCTATAAGGGATTTCCAATTTATTTGATACCTCATATGTGGAAAAATATTTGGTAAATAATGATTGTACTTTTATAGCATGCAATCAAACATACATAACAAACCCTAATATACAGTTTGACACCTAGTACACTTATAGTGTAAAGAGATATAAACTCCTTAAAAATTCACACCTAGCATGTATGCATATAAAAGGAAAATTATACTAACACATAATCTAAACATGCATGTCTACTAAGAAGGAGTCCTAGACCTGATATACAATCAGGTTATGGAGATGTTGACTGCTTAATTACTCAACCCAACCTAATAAACACTGGAGATAAAAAACTTAACAAATCATCATAGTTTCAATATAAATAAATACATATAAACAAAATAATAAAGTAGCAGATATAGAATTCATTAAACATAAAGCATGTGATAAATATTAAAGCTTTCTAATTGGAGTTTAAACTTTAGTATGTACAGACCTATATAAATAAACTTTGATTGTACTAGCCACACATTCAAGCATGCATAACTCTGAATATAACGAGCATTATTACAAAACAGACTATTAAAGTTGGTTAAAAACCGACTTTAAATGGAATGACTTAAAATTTAAAGTCGGTTCAATGCGTGAACTAACTTTAAATTTTAATTTTTTTTACAAAATTTACTTATTTTCTATTATACTCAAATTAAAACCTATATTCGATCACTACATAATAGCAGAAAAAACAAAATCTATTTAATAAATAGTTTAAATAATACAAATAATTAAAAAATTACCATGGTGTTCTCCTATGTTATTCAAGATCATCATATTCTTCTCCTGATGTTATAATACAAAACCTACATATATAATACAAAAATTTATATACATAAATAATAACACATAATAGCAGAAAAAATATGAATAATAAGTGCGTAGGATTAATAGAAATACTTATAAGAGTAAATGAAGTGAAAAATGAAGAAAATGAAGAAAAAATGGTGTTTTGTAAGTGAGAAATGGGTATAAAAAATTTGAGTATTTTTCTCAAAAAAATAAGGGATCTGAAAGATAAGTTAGAGAGGAAGAAAACCCACTAACCAGCGCTGGAATTGGTGGTCGTAGGTGGCCAAAAAATGTGAAAGAGTGGAGGAGAAGTGGAAGAGGTTTTGGGTTTTGAGAGTTATGCAACGCTTGGAATAGTTTCTGTGTGGGGAAGAAAGAAGAAAAAAAGGAAATATCCACTTGTGTATCATCGGTTCTACGTGTCAACTATTGCTATCCACGTAGTTCATAACATCGGTTCTACACTGAACCGACTTTAAATTCATTAAAAGTCGGTTTTTGGAAAAAAAATGACTTTACATATTGACTTAAATACCCCTTTTCTAGTAGTGGAGGTACACTCACATAGAAACTCTATTTATATATGGTAACATTCTTGGGTTGCTTAAGGTATCCACTCACTAGCAAATAATCCACTAAGCAATAAATCAGCTATAACTCTTAAAGAAATAAAATCACTATTTCCTCTATCAGTTGGGACCTCCATCCTAACTATCTCTTGCTACTAATGCTTGTTGCTTCCGTAATGACCAAATTTGACACAAGAACTTGGCTATCCTCCAAAGCACACACCACCCAAAGTTGTGTGTTTAGAAACCAAGCACCAGTAATGTGTAAATTGAATAAGAAAATGTTGAAGGAATGAACCACTGCCGATGCACAACTCATAGCCACACAAGCTCCTCACATAAGAAACAATTGCACAAAGGAAACTAACAGCCAACACCTGAGTCATACATAAAACCCACTCACAAACACCATCTTGAGTACTCACTACTCAAAAGCACGATTTTTCTCAAATAGTCATGAATCACTAGTACCAAATAACCCTCAATGTATTAGAGATCCATAAATAGAAAAATGAGATGTCAATTTGACAAAGTTTTGCTACATTTTTTAGATAAAAAATAAAGTGAGTGGGTATTTTTAGAAGTTGTATTTTCCACCTTGGAATTTGCTTCACCACCACTAGTGGCGAGGTCCCTAGTGAGCATGGTAGCAAGCTTAGTCACAAGGTGGTAAAAAGTCATATTTTTTCATTCCAAAAACTACCTAGTACTTTCTACAAATATCCATACCCAAAACAAACTAAAAACACAAGTGAAAATGTTGGTTTGCTTGCATACTCACTTGTTGAAAATCAACACTCTACTTACCATGAACACTACGAAAACTAACCCCATGGTGTGTGTATTCATGCTTGCATGCAAAGTGTTCCTAGCTATATGCATGTGTGTATTAATATATGTAGTAACCAACCTTATATAAAGAATGATAGAATGCTGAGTATAATAAAATAGGCATCGTGTTTTGCACATGGGAAGCCAACATACATACACGCATACAACGGGACACACAACCTCCTCTATAACTTTCCATGTTAAAATACTGCACAACTAAATACATACTCACATCTATCATGACAAGATCATGATGATGGCATAAAGTTGTTTGTTCCTATCAATAGAACATTAATGCATACCCAAACTAGAAAAAAATTCCTAAACTAAGTGCATCCAACTTGTTCCCTCCATCCATCTTCACATAACATCTCATCCACTATGTCACTCTGAGACATGAGGATCTCAGCACCATTGCACACAGCACACCTAAAACACAAAGACTTCATTATGCACATGTTACCTACACACGTGAAATAAACATATACCATGTGAACGTATCATGTAGAAATATTACATAGTCTATCCAAATACTATCATGTTACCCCTACATTGGTACATAACAATAATCTATCCAAATACTATCTTGTTACCCCTATATAGGTACACACTGATAGTCTATCCATATAATATCGTGTTACCCCTACATAGGTACACACCAATAGTCTAAGCACAATTAACATGTAGCACAAGCAAACACTATCTATATGCAACAAAAATATGCAAACTACACAATCTACATGCAACATAAATATCCAAACTATAAAATCTTCACGCAACACAAATATGTAAACTCCCCCTAGATATATGTAACACTACTTCTAAGTGTATACATATTAGATAAATGTAATGTAGTGTAGGCTACATTCACCACTCTATAAAACAAGCAAAAAACACACACACACAAATATAAATTGTGAACACTTCTCCCCTTTTAACATGAAAAGTCAAAGTAAGTATGCACATAATATGAAACATGCCACACCCCTATATGAATAAGAGGAGTCAAATAGAAATATAGAGATAATTAAGGCAAACACAAAAAGAAGCAACACATACAGTCATGTGAGAAATACAAAGAATAACACTGAGACAATAGCAAGGTAAAAGAATGTAATAAATAACACCCTGAATGCACAGACAAGCCAAGAATAGTATGGGTAGAAATCATCTCCCTAATGTGATACATAGCATGGAACCCCACATCTCTACATGTTGTGGGAGGGCATAAGGAGGTTCAAAATGTGCATGCAACACATTGAAATGATAGGTAGTCAAACACCATTGGCATATAAAAGTATTAATAAATTTAAAAGAGGACATTGACTACGATTCCAACTATCTTCCATATTGGCCCACTCCTAGTGAGTTAACAATATTCTTCCAAACATCAAAACCACTTAAATGTGTCAGTGAATCCCTAAGAAGGAGTTGACTAGATCTCCAACTATCTTCCAAGTTGGTACACTTCTAGTGATTCAACTATCTTCCTATAACAATGATGATGTTATAAAAATAGAGTCCTCATTGCACTTTTTACTTAATATTTGCTCATTTTATTCAATAAGTAGTATTTTAGGGGCTAAAAATATTAAAATATGAACTTTCTAGTGAAAATGGGAGAAAAATATATTCTTTGGAATTTTTTGGGATTTTTATGAAACATTTTTGGAATTTTATGAATTTTTTAATGTAGGATCGATCAGAAGCTGTCATGTGGATGCCACACAAGTAGAGGAGTTGACCGTACAAGCCATATGGATGCCACGCAAGAAGAGAGGACCAATGATGAAAAGCCACACATATGGTGTGACAAGCACCATGCCCTATGTAAGCACAATGTTCATTCCAAGTTCACTGCTTGGTCAATGCGCTTACCATGTGACATCACCTGACTTTATTTTATTTCTCCATATGAATTATTCTTAGTTTTAGTTTTTGCATCTTATGATGTTTTTGAATATGAAAGCTCTCACAAGATTTGAACTCATCCCTTAGAGCTACCTAGGGGTTTAAAGGCTTGTTGCATATGCTAATTGTAATTGTGTCAATCTGCAAAATGATTTAGATTAGTATAATTTAGTTTTTTTTAAATTTAATTTTGCTTTACTTGCTAGAGGTTTGGAACTAGTTGGGGGTTTGATAAGTGCTTGAAAACCATTAATTTTTGTGATTTTACTATGCTTAATTGAAATAAATTAGTATGATTATAGTATTTTAATATGATTATTGATGAAAATCTTTCTGTTCGAAATCATGGTATGTTTTGTTATATTTATTTTTTAGCTTCAAAATAGATAAACTTATCAAGGAAATAAGAACAACACTTCGAGAACTTATTTTTAACCCTAAGAGCTTAAAAATACTAAGGAACTAAGGCATGTAAGCCTTACATAGAGAACCAACCAATTTTAAGGTGTATAAAGAAAAATTCAAGACAAATAAAGTATGTTGCAACGAGATACTTCTCAGGAAGAATTACTGTTCAAATTGAACATTTTATGCTAGGGCGTGAAATATAGTATGTTGCAACGAGATCCTCTCAAGTTTTCTTGTGTGAGGTTTATCAAACTCAGTGCTCTGGTGAGAAAATGTTTTGCAGTGGTACGCAAACATAATTTTTGAATTTGAGCCTTTTGTATATAACTTTTCTTATGAATACAAACCTAATGTATTAGGGTTATATAGCTTTTCATTTACAATTTTTAGCCATATTGTTGAATTTTTACTTTTTAGGTTTTATATTTTATACACAATATAGATTAGACTAGAAAAAATCAAAGGAAATATTTAGGAGTTTCTCCATATTAAGAAAAAAGAAAAGATTGCTAAGCAAGAACATTTTGAAGATAAAGATCACATTTTTAGAGTAGGACATATTATCCATCTATTGTTGTCATTTAGATCATCTTTATAGTATTTTATTTTCAAATTAATTTCTTTGTATTTTCTTGAATGAATGTTGATTTTAAACCAATGGTCATGGAATTTAAGTTAAGTATGTCTAGCTGATTTTTACAGAGGAAATTTAGCTTTATTTCCATATTTGTATAGATTATTTAATTGAACATTTTTATAATTAAATAAATAAATATTATTTATTTATTCATGAATTTTTATGAATAAGAGTTTAAAATAGTGACTTTAAGGAGAGCATTGAGTTAAACACTTTGTTATTTCCTTAGGCATATGGCATAATTTAATCAATCGATTAAAAATCCCAACTATAGGCCATTAATTGGTTTGATTAATCAAGAAAAATGGATCCCGACCAAAGGCATTTTTCATATTTAAAAGAAAAAATCATACTCTGAATTTATACTTTAATTAACCTAAATATTTCTAAAAAAACATGGTTAACTAGCTAAATATTCCCATTAATTCTCATTGCTTTGTAATTATATATCTTCCTTGATTTTTCTAAGTCGAATCCATATTTAGTTATTTTAATTCTTTTGTTATTAGTTTAGGATTCTCAAAACCCAATCAATGTGATAGAATGTTTAAGTTTTATTTTTGTATTTGTTATGACTTTAAGAAAATTGAAGAATTATCTAAAATCAATAAAATTCTTCTTGAGACCGACCTTGAGTGTATACTTATTGTTTACTATAAGTGATTCATGAAGTTGTGAACTTTTTATAAAACAAAATTTGTGCATCAGATACCATAAGTGGTGTATGTTGTGGAAGATCTGGTGAGCATCATCTGAGTAGTATGGTCTAATGCATGAGCATGAGCATGACCAATAAGAGGGAAAGCATGCATCACCAATTGTTAAGCTACTCCTTTTCAAATTAAATGTTTCCTTAAGTGGAACTACTCTTTGAGTGTAAAGAGATGGGCATATCTAATTTTTGAGTTGCTACTTTTCTCATCAAGCATACATCCTGTAAGACAATTATTTCATTCTATAGGGAAAGCATAAACTTGGAGTTTAGTATAGCCACATTTTTTTTAAATCCATTGCTCGGATTTCGTAATTGGTTGTACCATCTTCCCAAGCCAAATATAATAATAAAAGTATTTATGACTCATAATTTACGTGTAAATCCCTTTTATGTTATTAGGATATAAACACATTTGAATTATACACATTCAAATAGATGAGGCCATATTTTATGATTTTTTTAAACCATGGAGGTGATCAACTTGTGTTTTACTTTTCTTTTGACTAGCCATTAAGCTTGGAGCTAGACATACCGATTTATCAAGACCAAAGGTGTAGCTCAAGCTTTCTACCTAGTTCCTAACCAAGGTGATTAGCTTGTTTTTTACTTCTCTTTTAGGCTTTGAGTTAGATGTACCAACTAACCAAGACCAAAGGTGTAGCTAAGCCTCTTTCCCAATTCCAAATAAAGGTGATCAACTCATGTTTTAATTTTTTTTGACATACCAGCTTTCCAAGATTAAAGGTGCAACTCAAACATTCTACATGGTTGATAATTTAGGTAATTAGCTCATGTTTTACTTTTCTTTTGGCTAACCTTTAAGCTCAAAGATAAACTTCAATTTCTTTCTTCTACGTGAAGAATTCAAACAAGGTTTTGGAGCCGTTTATCATTACGATAGGTGTCAAGTGGAAGTGTAGTGGTGTATGCAGTTGAGGCATCTTAACAGACCGATAGTGTTTTACTATTATTTTGATTAGCATATAGGCTCGAAGCTGAACGTACCAACTTTCTAAGTCCAAAGGCCTGGCCTGAGTATTCTAGTTGGTTCCTGACCAAGGTGATCAAATCATGTTTTACTTTCCTTTTGACTAGCCTTTAGGCTTGAAACTAGATGTGTTAGATTTTGAAGACCAAATGTGTAGTATGAGAATTTTACCTTGTTCATAGCCTAGGTGATCAACTTGTGTTTTACTTTTCTCTTAACTAACCTTCAGGATTGGAGTTAGATGTACTAGCTTTATAAGACCAAATTTGTATCCCAAGCATTCTAGGTAGTTCTTGACTGAGGTGATGAACTTGTGTTTTAGTTTTATTTTGACTAGCCTTTAGGCTTGAAGTTAGACATCAAGACCAAAGGTGTAGCCCGAGCATTCTACCTGATTCCTAATCAAGGTGATTAGCTCATGTTTTAATTTTCTTATGTATTTTCTCCCCATTAATAAAAATTACTTTATATATAGGATGTGGTGCTTGCATCCCAAAAACTAGGTATTATACTAGAACTATTACATTTTCAAGTAACGGGCATTCCAACTTATCTCTTCTATCATGCCTTGGGAATTTTCAAAATATACGCTCCCCTAGATGTTAATTTTATCATTTTATAAGATCCTTGACAATTTACTCCTAGCTTTCCATGAATCAATAAAACCAGATGGATTGGAGGGAAAAAATGTGTTACATAAGGTTAGCTAGATTAGCTTGAGTTACCAAAAAATGTTGGATAGCAAAAAAGATGAGACCACCTATTTTAAATCTAAAATGAGCAATAATAGTAGCTTTACAAGTAAAATTTACAAAATGATTTCTCACCTTAGCTAACACTAAACCTTAACAAGTAAAATTTACAAAAGGAGAACCAATTTACTAGAATACGCATACTAATTGGTCTCGCTATCATGCCTCCATTGTCTTCATCGTCATTTTGGTCATCTAGGGCTTCAGAAGCTTGATCATCATCCCTGACATAGTATTTGAGGTCATCAATGCCGACCCACTTGTGATATGATGGTCGATTCATTTTATTATTGTTAGGACGGAAACCTAGGTAGAAAAAGAACTACACTGGTTGAACCAAACAATTTCTAAAAAAATAATGGAATTTTTGTAAAATATTTAAGACATCAAATGATGAATGAAGCTATGGGATGATTACCTAATAAACAAAATTTGAATATTCATACCTCAGCTAGAGTGAATTCAAAGAGATCATCCTCTACTTCTATCAAACCTAACTCGTCCATGTCGAAATTAGATTATTGAGTTCGGATAGGGTGTACGAGAGGGGCAGAGAGGGAAAAAGAAACAAGGGAACAAGAATGGCGAGACTAGGATGGTGAGATGAGACGACAACATCGAGAAGAGACGTAGAGCGGTAGAGAGGGTCAATTAATCCCATATCTGAAAATAATTTTTATATATATGCTCTGCACGAAAACCCTAAGATATCAGCATGAGTAGGTTTGAGAAAGAAAAAAAAGGAAGAAAAAGAGAAGAAAAGAAGAAAAAAAAAGAGGGAAAAAGGAAAAAAAAGGAAAAAGAAAAGAATTGATAAAACACTTTGGTGTTAATTTGGTGTAAAAGAAATAAAATTAATATGATATGTCTATGGCCTGGGTTTTTAAATAACTGAGGCCATAGGGTATATCTATGGCCTCAATTTTTAAATAACCAAGGCCAAAACCCTATGGCTTCGGTTTTTAAAAAAATGAGGCTAAATGTCTGAGACTATATGTATGTATTGTAGTAGTGTTCCTTAATTAGGATCAAATTGATGATTCTTTTCAATGCATTCTCTTCATTAAAAATATTTTATTTTGAGGCGAAGACTTTTACCTTTGTAGGAATCACAACCTCCTTTCCATAAACCAAAGATAAAATTACTTTGTTTGTGGCTCCTTGAAGAATGGTATGAATTTTCCATAAGACTTCAAGCAAGTCATCCACCCAATTCCCTTTTAAGGCTTTGATCTTTTTTTAAGGAGGCTTATGATTACCTTAATGGAAGACTCGATCTGACCATTAAAATGATGGATAATTTTCTTCCAAATGAACCATTAGACTCCCTCTTCTCTTATTGTTCCAAAGAGCTCAGCCTCAATTTACTTGGTGAAGTTATCCATGGAATCTAATAACAACTTTTTATAAAAATTGGCTTGTGGAAAATTTCCAACTATATCAAGTTCCTTATTAAAGAGAGGC
Source organism: Hippophae gyantsensis (assembly GCA_030763125.1). Lineage (NCBI taxonomy): Eukaryota > Viridiplantae > Streptophyta > Magnoliopsida > Rosales > Elaeagnaceae > Hippophae > Hippophae gyantsensis. The sequence goes on from CM061035.1 coordinate 46,071,331, forward strand.
CATGTACTAATGGCTCTTATCATTTATACTGATGGCATGTGTAGGACAGGGCCAAACCTATAGCATTTGTCGCACTTCTGGGAAAATTTGATGTAATCATGAAACATTACTGGCTAGTATTAATCTTGTCACATAATACATTGAGATAAATTTCTTTTAAGTGAGAACCATATTCTCCTTCATGGGTTTTAGTGATGATTATGGCGACAAATTCTTTAGTTATACAAAGGATCCTAAGGCTCAAAGGTTTTTTTCTTATACAACTTTTCTCCTTGGATCATGTATCATTCCAATTGCATGGTAATAGATTAGGCGTTAGTTTTTTACCTGGGCAGTACACCACTTTTAATAAAATCAAAATATGGAATTGGTAGTGATAAATGCTAATTTATACACCTTTTTAGATAATAATTCATTTACAAATATATACAAAAATTTCTTAGGGAAAAACAAAATTTATGGATTTTTTTGAGATTTTTATGGTTATTTTTAAGATTTGTATTTTTCAGGTAGATATAATTAAAATATCACATGGATGTAATAAGAAAGGCCCAACCAAGTCAGTGTTCATGTAACCAGTGCATGCCATGTGTTGTCCACCAACTACACCACATCATTTGTCAACTCCAACCACGCATAGATCGTCTTTAAGACTCACGCAACTCCTACTGCACCACACATCCATTCGCTCACTATGTTAGGCACGTGTAGCACACTATATCCGCTCACGAATGGATTTATCTTCTAAACAAGATCTAATGTAGTGTGATGCATTTTGATCCCTTTTTAACCATTTGACCCACTACTTCTCTCTCCATTATGATTTTAGCAATACTATTTACATCATGATTCGATTTATCTCTCGTATAAGTACAAAACAACACCCCATAAAATACATATAGTATCATAATTAGCATAGACACTATCAGAATTACACATAAAATTGAGATAAAAATTAGAAAAACTTCAGATTTGGAGTAATATTATAATATCGAAGTAAGATTAAAGAACAAATTGAAGATTGATAGTTTTGGTTCCTTTGTCTCTAATAGTTCATCCAAATTGTATTCTTTTTCTACCCTTTTCTTCTTTATGATGAAATATTTAGTTATTGTTATGGATTTGATAAATATTTAAATCTAGCTAAATATTCAATAAGTTATGGACAATTCTAAGCCCTAGAGTATGATTTAATTAATTTAATCTTATGATATTTTTAGTTTCAATTCTATATCTAATTGTCATGTCTATGCATGTATAAATTAGAGAAATTAATTAGTTTATTGTATGAATATGTTTATATCTAGGGTAAGATATTAGTACATAATTGCTAATATTCTTATTCAAAATGGTACCTTGTATTTGTTATCACAAGTAGGGCTGAACATCTTCATTAAAGGTTAAATGATTGTTCTAGTAACATATTTTAAATCTTAATGTAATGAATGATTTAAATCTAGTAAGTGTATTTGATAGTGGCTTGAAAACCACTCATATTTCGTGATTTTACTATACTTAATTGAAATAAATAGGTTTGATTATAGCATTTTGTATGATTATTCATGTAAATCTATATGTTCATAATCATAGGTATGCTTTGTTGTATTTCAATTATTTTTAGCTTTAAAATAGATAAATGATGACAATATGAAAATAGAGTCATTAGTATATTTTTTTACTTAATATTTATTTATTTTATTCAATAAATAGTATTTTTTTTGGTAAAAAATATTAAAAAATAATTTTTTTAATGAAAAGGGGTGAAAATATAATTTTTTGAATTTTTGGTATTTTTCTAGAATTTGTATGGATTTTTTATGAATTTTTAACGCAAGACCAATCAAGAGCTACCACGTGGCATGCCATACAGACAGAGGAGCTAACTGGGCAAGCCACGCAGATGTCACATAAGCACGGAGAGCGAATCATGTTGCTTCACATGTGAGGAGGACGAAACACATGCCACGTGTCAGCACGATGTTCAATCTGAGTTTGAAAATCGATCAACATGCCATGGATTCTTGCATTCCGCCCGTGTGCCACGCCATCCATTTTTGTGATTCATGTCACTCCACATGTTGTTGACTTAGCCTATGTTGACTTTGACCGGTCTCCCCTACCATGCATATGTCGCGATGTGATTTGCTAAAATTGTCAGTTTTGCTTGTTTTGATCGTAGCCCTTAATCTGAAGCTAATCGGATGGTCCAGATTGCACTTGAATTTTATTTAAGCCCCTAATCACTCCATAAACCCTAATTTGCCTCCATTAGCATAATTTTGGACATTTTTTGGAGCTAGAAAGAGAGAAAAATACAGAAAAATTCAAGAGAAGACTCAATTTTGGTGAAGATTCAAGAGGAAATTAATACTACAATTCAAGAGATTGATTGTATTTCTTTTTCTACTCTTTTCTTTATCAATTTTATGTCTTTCTTTATAAAAAATATGAGCTTTATGAACATAATTATGTGTAGTTAAATTATTAATCTAGGGATCTTATGAACCCAATTTTCACCATGTGATGATTTAATATTTTACCCCAATATAATTTTAATTTAATTATATTATTTAATCTGATTTTTATGTTATTAATTGTTTGGCCCACAATTTATCTATAGAAGCAATTAAATAGATTTGAGAGAATTATTTGATTGTTTGTCTTGATTAAATAACATGAATAGTTTCAGGACAAAGATATATGATTCTTATGTATGTGATCCATAATTGATGAACTTAATGAGTAGTATGCAATTTAATTGGCATGAGAGTGTGATTAAATTAATTATTATATGATGTGTAGTTTACTTGGGAGAGGAATACATGCTAGGTTAGATTCAATTGATCATGTAATTAATTGATATTATATTAGGAGGATTTTAGCGATTCACATGTTTAGAAAATTGGGGATTAAGTATTCCTAGATATTTTCACATATATCTTTGTAGTTACCAAATTTGATTTAATTAATTATTGCTATTTAATTTTAGTTATTTTAATTTTGCTTCATTAAAATATAAAAACACCAAAAAATTGATTTTTTATTATTTTTAGTTTTAAAAATTAGTTTCTAATAAAATAATCTCTATGGGAACGATCTTTTCTTGTCATCATATTACTTACTGCGATACATATACTTGCATATTCATTGCACACACTTTGTGTGTGTTGATCAATAAACATGTTAATACTAAAAGACATAGCACTTAGAGCACTCATATAGCATTGTATGAGCTACAACGACTATGACATGTAAACCTTATATCAATAACCAACCAATGTGTTATAAAAGAAAACAACACAAACAAATCATATCATAGCGAAGTATTAAGTGTGCCGCAATGCATACCTCTAGGAAAATCTATAGGTCAAGTTGAACATTTCATGACACAACGTGAAACATAGTGTGCCATATAGATTAGACTAGAACAAATGAAAGGAAACTTTTGGGAGATATTTCAAATCTAAGAAGATGAGAGAAGATTGCTAAATATTTAATAAAACTTTAAGATCAAGATCACAATTTTGGGGTAGGAAATACCATCCGTCCATTATTGGTATTTAGATCTGATTTGTTGTATTTCATTTCTAGATTAATCTTTTTGTTGTTTTCTTGAATGAGTGCTAATTTTAAACTACTAATCATGGATTTTAATTTAAGCATGTTTGGCTGATTTTTGCTATTGGGATTTAGCTTTATTGTTGTATTTGTATAGATTACTTAGGTGAAAATTTTATAATTAAATAAATAAAGATTATTTCTTGATCCAATATTTATTTATGATTAATTTATTGATCATTTATTCTTTATAATAGATTTAAAATTTGAGAATAGGTTTTAGATATATCATCTAGATTGAATTAAATGGTTTGCTATTTCATTTGGAATATGAAATAATTTAACTAATCAGTTAAACATCCCAATCATAGGCCATTAATTTATTTGAGTAGGCAATATATTTGAAAGAGAAAATCAATAATCGAAGTTTATACTTTAATTAACCTAAATATTTTTAAACATATATGGTTAACTAGCTAAACATTCCATAAATTCTCGATTGATTTATAATTATATATCACCTTTGATTTTGTATTGATTTGAGTCTATATTTAATTATTTTTTATTAGTTTAGGATTTCAAAACCAACCATTGTCATAGAATGTTTAAGGTATAATTTCCATTCATAGTTCTTTAATTTTTAACAAAAGTGAAAAATTATCTAAAACTATTGTAATTCCTTTGAGAGACTAACTTTGAGAGTATACTTATTACTTATTAGAAGTGATTTGTACACTTGCAAGCTTTTTATATATACAAAATTTATGCAACAAGTTTTTGGCACCACTACCATTGAGGAATTGGTATTTTTAGATTTTTTTTATCACATTTCTAAAAAAATTGTGATTTTTGAATATTTATGGTCTGTTTATTTTAATTATTTGTGTTTCTTATTTATTTTTATTCCTTTTGTTACTTGCTTATATTTGATTATTTTTGTCTAGTATTTTCAAATTTATTGCTTAGAATATTGTTTAGTTTTAAATATATAACAAGAAATTAACTATGGAAAAATATTAAAACTAGGTTAGGCATGGTTTTTCTACGTGGAAAATGTTTTCACGACATTCCATGAACATTTTGTGGACATACACATGAGGGTCTTCGATTCAATATGTTGGCTTATTTTCTGTGTCTGACGCGACATGAAACAAAGTATGTCGCAACCCGTGAACACTTTTTGCCCTAAAAACCCCCCAAAACGTTATTTTAGACGAGATCCAAACACATTTTCTCATCTTCTTCTACAAATCCTATTTTTGCACACCCCAAACACAAAAGTCCCACCAAAAATTCAAATTTTTCTCTAAATTTGTTAAATTTCTTCTCACATTTTAATCATTTGGTATTTTTCAAGCAATTTTTGAAATATTTTTCCCAAATCTTCATAGAGTTCTCATCTTTAAAAGGGGAATCCATAATATCTTCAATGAGATTTGTACAAAATCATAAGTGAACAAAATTTCCAGAATAATTACTAGGAGTTATTTTTTGAAATTTTTGTATGGTTATTTTCTGAAATTTTGGATTTAAGAGAACAAAATCCTAATTTTGTCTAGATATAATGAAGAGGAATTTGTTGGTATAATTTCTATAATTTTGTGAGTATTTTATTTTTAATAACTTAATAAAAATGGATTCTAAAAGAAAAGTAGTAAGAAAGGAAAAGATAATGAGGTTTCAATAGAATATAACACAGCTAATTTTGTTAGTCTAGATGCTAAACTATGGTTTGACAAAGTAGCAAAGACTAATAAAAAAATTATTATGGAATGGAGAATGAATTTTGAGAAATAACAACATCCATTTGAGGGGATCACTAATAAAATAGCAGTACTCAATTGGAAACATTTCATTAAGAACCTAGATGTTAGTGTTATGTCAATATTATAAATAATAAGGAAAAGGTAAGGGGTGTGCTCATCACGTTTAGCCCATCTAATACAAATATTTTTATGGATTAAGAGACAATGGCCAAGGGGAATATGAAAATTATTTGGATAATGTGGACTATAAAGAAGTAATAGAAGCCCTAACTATGGAGGGGCCTGAATGGGATATTACGAATGAGAGACATAAATATTTCAATGATAAGTATTTAAACAAGGTCTCCTATGTTCGACAATAATTTATCTATTCTAGACTTATGCTCATCACACATTATAGTTCTGTGGATAAAGATAGGGTTATATTACTCTTTGCCATAACATCCACCAAGATTATGGAAATTGGGGCAATAATCAACTAAATGATAAGACTTTCTACAAATAATCACCGTATGAGTTATTTCTTCGCCCAACTAATTATAGCCCTTTATGATAAAGTGAGGGTTAAATTTACCAAAGGTGAGGCCTTGCTACAACCTAGATAATTATTGACTCTTAACTATATAAGTGACCTCATATTCGGGATTAAAGCCACCCAAAGTGATAAAAGAGCCATCTCTTCTTCAAAAACTTCAATCAAAGACGAAGTTTAGAAGTCACAACAAGAATTTAAATATATGAAAACTATATGCAAGATTACCATGCCTAATAATCAAAATATATAAGTGGACATATGTGTTTTCGAGATGAATACATGCAATCTTTCCATGAGATGTAAAGGTTATATCTCTCTCATGAATAAATTGATTATATTCAAGTGAGAGTACCTTCAAATATTGGATGTGATTTTGGTATAGACTGCCTAAATCCGCACATGATATGAAGAAAATTGGACGACATGTAGAGTTGAGATCAAACCTTATTTTTGGCTTTATTTTTATGTGTTTTATTTTTATTATGATTTCATTTGTTTAGATTTGATGTTCTTTATTTTATTTTATTTTTGTTATTATGAACATTGTTTATGTTATTTATAACAGTTAATTTCATAATTGTTTTGTATTTTATGATTCATGAGAAGTACACATTGATTCTTTATGTGATAGAATTTGAGTTAGATTGTGGATGCAACATGAGTAACCACAATATCTGCTTAATCACATTGGACTATTACAATTGGGTAACTTTTATTTTCCTTTTCTTTTTTGATTTGATTTACATTTGAAACATTGATGACAATGTAGATTCTAGGTTAGGGTGGAAAAAAAGTTACTTATGAAATTATGCATTTTAAATTTTATTAAACATGTGTTTTTTATTGTTTAGTTTAGTTAGGGACATTTAGGTCTAATAAAATAAAAAATTGTCATGATTTTAGATAATTGAAAGTGAACAATTGAGTCATTGCATTGTTTTTTTGATGTCTTAAATATGTTCATGGATTATTGTAAGAGTTAGTTCCATTTATAGTTTATGTTTTATGCTTAGATATTTAGATTGAGATGAACTCAAAATTAAGTTATAGGAATCAAATAGTGGAGATTACATTGTGAGACGTTATTAAGCCTATATCATCTTATTCTGAGTGATAATATTTATTATACTTTTTAAAACACTTTTCCTATTATTTCAAATTGTTAGATGATCTCTATAGGTTTTGCATTGAATGTTATAATTTTAAACATCTGAGGAAGTATCATGTACTTATTTTCATTGCTTAGATTGAATGATTTGACTAGAAATCAAAAATATGTGCCTATCTTCATTATTGCTTGGCTTTTAGTAAAAAAAAAGATATGTAAGGGTTCCCTTTGGAAAAAATCCAAAATAGCCCCTCACCATAACACATATATCTATATTGGTCCATTCTCTAAACAAAAAGAAAAAAGAAAAAAAAAGAATTAAAAAAGGAGAAAATAGTATAACTGAATACTATAACACTAAGTTCTTCAAAGTAGTGGGATGGCTAGTATCAAATAGTAAAAAATATAACACTTGATATTTTTGGTTATTGATTTTGATTGAAGTATGATATTTGTAATATGATAAATTTGTAATCCTACCATTTGATTCCTTTCATGAGATCCATGTTATGCACATTTGAGATTTTCTTGTTTATCATATGCAAGCCTTTTTACTTTATGCTTTACATAACTTCTAATTTTATATATGATGTTAAGTGTTTGAACCCATAATATAAGTGTGATAATTGGAATATATCTTGTGAGGAAAACAGTATAAGCAAATTCAAATTATAAACACTATGATTAGGTGAGTAAATGTTAATATGTTCTAGTAATGGGACAATAATTTGTTACACGTATCTCATTTAAACAATGAACTTTGAACCTTTCATATGTTGAATAAACTTGTGCTTGAGATTTTAATTACGAACAAAAAAAAAGACTAAAGCATGATACTTTTTGTTCAATTTTGTTTTTGTAGTTTCTTTATATTTTTGTTATTAATCTTTTTATTTTTAGTTTTTACTTATTAGGATGTTTGTGGGTTGATAGGTGGAAAAATGCAAGTGGATAGTATCATGGTTTTATAGTAAAGTGATAAGAAGAGTATCTTCCTCAGGGATTGGTAACTTACTTTTGACAAATACCAAAATTATGCTAATCTCAATTCTATCTAGAGAAGTCACTAAAGTTGTTGTAATTGGAATTTAAAATAAAATCAATTTAAAGAAAATACACAAAAGAAAAAAAGATGTTCAAAAATCAAATAAATGGGAAGAAATTTTCTAGGAAATCGATTTCACCTAATCCCTCACTATTCCTTACTAATCTAGCTAATTGAATTTAATTCTCTCTGTTTGTTAGCAATCTCTAAAAAACATCCAAAACTCTCTTTCGACTGTCAATTGGAAATATTTTTGTTCATCAATTAACACAAGAATATACAATTTAATAAAGAAATAAAGCATTAAGACTAATTATTTTAATACTACATAGGTTCATACAAGTCTTTCGATATCTATATTTACCTATACCAAAATATTCTAGATCTTTCTATAATTCCCTCTTTCCATGGTAAATCACAAGATTAAAATCATCTAATTAATGGCCACTTAATTAGAAGCAATAAACTCAAAATAAATCAGACAAACATGAAGAGAAATAATTCAAATTAACATGGAAAATGAAGCATTGTTCATAATTAGATTACATATTTTTCCTAGAATAAATAAAATTTAGTTCATGCTAAAAATTAAATTTAACATAAATGAAT